>JAODUP010000527.1:112500-245000 GCA_025642065.1 Paralvinella palmiformis | reverse complement strand
AATGCATAAGTTTTGTCTTTTTATGTTCATAATTTCAGGTCACAAAATCTCCAATTTGTTACCAAGTGAAATTCGGAAGAATGATCAAATATGCGACAATTCACCTGCACTGCGTGATAATAAACCAACCTCGACAACATTAAACATAGTATAGGTGCTGCATGTTCTGAACGAACAGCTTGAATATTATTTTATGATTTACACGCAGTATTTTGACTCTTATCGTTAAACTCACCACCTTACTCTATTCTCCTCGGACAAGACAAATCTAATGCCAACCCGAAATTGATTACTGAATATTTCCTGCCGACCAACAATGAAGAATCCGTATAAATAAAATAGAATGGGACTATCACGAATAAACATCCTATACTTTGTTAATGTGGCTACTTAGACTCTTATGTCCAGATGTAAACAACAACAACGGTAAACATCCTATTTATTGTTGACATCCCTTTTAGACTCTTATGTCTAGGTGTAAACAAGGGGTGTAAACAACGGAGGTAAACCTATACTTTATTAAAATGGATACTTGTATATCAACGTGTCGAAAAAAAGGTAAACATGCCAGGCATTGTTAACATGACTTTTTATGTCTAGATTTAAACAACAACGGTAATATTTAATAAATAAACGATAGTTTTTAGTAAAGAATAGTTTATTAGAATAGTTTATTACCTGTTGTTTATCTGTCAAACTGTTCTGTAATGGCCGTATATAAAACATGAATATATGAACAATATATGTTTATTAACCTACAAATATGCATACTTAATGCCATTATATATATATATATATATATATATATATATATATATATATATATATATCACATAACAACACAATGGGGTATGGTGTTTTGACAGTACCACATTATTTTTTGTAATAATGACCTGTTTTGTCTTTACCGACCCTAGTTGTTCTAAGATTCAGTTATCTTTCTTCCTATTGTACGCCTTTCGATTATCAATAAAGAACGAATCAATATTATATTATATTATGTTATTATATTCATATTCTTGGAATATTTACAGGAGACTTTTTTATGCAGGACTCCTAGCGAGATGGGATATTGGAAATTACGTTTCTACAAAATCGGCTTAACGTATGCGTTAATTGACTGTGTTTGTAACAACTTGGGAAGTTCACATGGGATGATAAAATTTCTCCTGTTTACAAGATGCAAATATATGTGATTATAATGTCAAAGATGCTGTGGTAAACGGCTCAAGCAAAATGGATGACGTTCAACTGAGTGTTTGTTTAGTGTTAATAGTTGACCTGAAAGAAAACTAGGCCGAGCAGTCAGTGGTGTTTGAATGGGCCGCCATGACCAAACAGCGCTGACTTCCGGTAGTGGAAAAAGCAACGTTGAAGCGGCTCACTTCGAGTTTTGAACCTATGAATACGGACATTTATTATCATGTGTGCATTATAAATTTGTATGTGCAAATTATGCCTGTCCTATTATATCCCATGAAATATGTAAATATCGTCTTATGTAAGTCCGTAGTTCTAGTTTAGTTTGTATCAAACGCCAGAGACAGAAGCGGGGGTGTTGTCGAATAGGCTAAATATAATAATAGTTCAGCTTAATTTCCGCTAAAAACAACAACGCTTTAACAGCTATTTTAAATGTGTTCCTTATACTTACCGATGAAAAGATATTCATTTTGTATTACTTTTACTCCCACGGCTTATGCATCCAATGACATAACAATAATTCACCTTGTTTATAAACACGATTTTTCAATCTGCGTTTCTTTTTTCCACGACCGGAAGTTGGGACCTGTTTGTCATCAAATCGGCGGCCGTGTTCGGTGTAGCTTTCTTTCAGGTCAATGGTGTTAATCGTCAACAAAGAAAAACAAGTAAATGCTGAATGGACCGATCGGCCTCTAAATGTAAAACACGACGTGAAAGATAAAACATCCTTCAGACATAACCTGGCACGGGATATGAACCTTGTTACTAGAGGTGTGTGGTCAACCGCATTACGAGCTAGGCGTTGAAGACTCATCCAATGAGGTACGAGGAAAATACAGAGCTGTACATTTAAACCCGAGAACATTAAATGGGAATATATATAAGGAAATTCATCGTCTAGTAGACCGGAAAAGTACACGTGCACTACAACCGGTGAGAAATGTAGGACTGTTTATATACATCTCTGACCATGGACAGGAAGGTGATTGCTTTATCCAAAGCCCATTATTGAAAAAAAATCCCGATATTGAAACCAATGGGTCGTTATTTATATATTATTGTTCTCGTCGTTATGAGAATGGCCGATGGTTTTAAAGCTAATATTGTAGGCTCTAATGCGGCGGATAAAAAAAGGTGTGTGTGCGTCTTTGTATGTATGTGTATGTATGTACGTATGTGTGTGTGTGTGGTGGCACTGGCTCAGAACATCAACATCTAAACATTCCTTGAAACCTATACTTTGTTACATAAATAAAACTATACATACTTCACTCTAAATATAAAATATTCTACACTTCCACATATCCATACATACATAGACCTATACATGTATTTGGACAACTCATTAGCCTGTGGGCCCCCAGCTAATCCGCTTTTCGTACGCGACAAATATGTCACATTATATGTAGGCTACGTACAAAAAGATTATGTACATATAACAAGTACTATTTGACACCATATCTCGCTGTAAACAACAGGTGCGTGTGGTTCAATACTAAGTTAACACATATGCACCATAATTAATTTGAAACCACAGTTTACATTCAGCAATAATTTGCTGTGGTTCAAAAGAAATCTATACATAAAACATTTCGACATCACAGATGCTGACCTCCGCTTCAATCTGGGTTCGAATAGCATAGGTCCAACAGGTCCAGCGTCGCAAGGTGTGGTATCAATAGGCCTTTAATAGGCTCTCGGCGCGTGACCGAACATTACAGTTTTTTGAACACATGACAAGATGTACACTCCCTACACATGTAAGCAGCGAAATAACTTTAAAAAAACAAAATAGCAATACTGCACAATGGATTATTACTGGACTAGAACGAAATATCGCCTTAATCCTGAGTAAATACTGTAACTTATTCAAACCTAACAGCTAATCCTCATACATTTCCGTTGATCATTAAGTGAAAGTTCATCCACACCTAATTGAGGGTCCCTAAGTGTATGCAGTTAGATGTGATGGGATCTAAATTAAAAAAGTGGATTCCAGACAGATCTCGGATACCGCGAATGACACGCATAGGGATTATAATAACTATACATTTAACAACTTAATTGCAACTTAATTAATCATAATATGGGAAAACCTCTGCCCGCAGCTTTATACCAATTGAGATTTCTGCCGGAGTAACAAACGCCTTCAGGTGTATAAATCTATTAAACTACAAATCTATCAAAACTATACATACTTCAATATAAATATAAAATAATCTACACTTCCACCTATCTGTATATACGTAGAACTCAACATGTGTCTGGGCTACTCATCAGCCTGTGAGGCCCAGCTAATCCGCTTTTCGTACCTGACAATTATGTCACCCCCACAGGCAAGCGGCTACATGTAGGCTCCATGTGTGTGTGTGTGTGTGCGTGCGTGCGTGCGCGCGCCACATAAGTATAGTCAAACTATAAAAAGATATAATCAAGGGTTGTTTGGTCAGTAATCTACATATTATCTTCAACCCACTCCATCGAAGGGAAGCTCGAGTCGGTCTAACATAACGACAAATCACCATAGAAATTCACGATGGAAGTAATAAATCCTTTATCCGTCTTTCAACCGTAAAGATAATTAATACTGTTAGTCGAACTAGCATCAGGTGTGCCATGGTATTTTATTGGTAGGTTTAAAATTGTATGCAAAGACAAATAACAATGAATTATTAAAATGAAGCACAGGTACAGCTAGCACTCTGTGTTGTGATGTAGTACTCGATAATTCAGCGATAATATTTTTCATCTGTGCCAGTATTACACCGGCATAAAATCCATGTATAAACGTGCCCGAAGGCACAATTAGGTTGTGATAATATAACACTGTTACACCGATGCTTCCATTATCGTGAGCGATAATACAGTAATAGCTTTCATATGTTGATGTTTAAAGCAGTATACTGCTTATAGAGAGATCTGGTAATTATGCTTTGTAACAAGCGCCTACAATTTCGGAACGAGTTCAGTCATGTACGCTGCCAATCTATTCTTTATATAAATGCATATGACGAAAAGTCACTTATCGGCTACCAATAGACCTTGCCAACTAATTTTTGCGCGCCTTTACACTTCGGGTCACTGCCCAGAGCAGCGGAGGCGGCGTTTCATGGTTTTCTTGTTGTGAAAGAAGGTCACAAAAACCAGTCAAAACTATCCCCAGACATCATTACTTCAGAACAGAGTTTACGATATTTGTTTAGAAAAGTCACCGTCTAGCCCATGCACCATTGACCTGAAAGGCAACTAGACCGAGCACTCAGTGGTGTTTGATTGGGTCGCCATGACCAAACAGCGCTGACTTCCGTTTGGAGCAAAAAAGAAACGTTGAAGCGGCTTCGCTTCGAGTTTTGAATATTTGAATACCGACATTTATTGTGATGTGTGCATTATAATCCTGTCCTATTATATGCCATGAAATATGTAAATGTCGTTTTATGCAAATCCGTAGATCTAGTCTAATTGGGATCAAACGCCAGAGACGGGCCAGGGTTTGTCGAATAGGTTAAATATAATAATAGTTAAGCTTAATTTCCTTTTTGCCCCGGCCGGAAGTTGGGACCTGTTTGCCGTCAAATCGTCGGCCGTGTTTGGTCTAGTTTTCTTTCATGTCAATGGGTTGCACTAAGTTCAAATTAGAGACAATTTCCTGTACGAAACAAGACGATGATATAGAATCGTCTCTCGAATGTTTGGCGTCGTTTATATGGAACAGAACTGGGAACTTCACAAACTGGAACACTCGTTATTGTCGTTGGAAGCGAGTTACATCGAACATCGATTGTTTGTTTTTTGTTGATTGTTTTTTTTAAACGTTTTTAATTAAAATCTGTAGGTTATCATTTATGTTAGTATTTATGCAGATAACATTTCGGGAATCAGTTAAATATTCTGGATCCTATTTCTAATAAGAGGTGAGATTAATAGCCGTCGGATGTACAACTGGCTAGACCCTTAATCAACTCGATTATTTATTTATTTAAGTGTAGGGTTACAACGACTCTACAGATAAGATTATCTTCCATAAATCAAAATTAACTTTGTTGACAAATCCTGTTCTGCCTAAAGCTAACTTAGCATGCCTTTGGCTAAAGTAAAAAGATTTATTCTGTCGTTTAGACCTTTTGATAACTCCTATGCTAAATAAAGTACTGTATTATTTTTGTAATAATAATAAAGTGGTAATGATGAATGGTGCTACCATGGCATGTTTGTTTTATTTCTGTTGGGTTTTAAATTAGCAACCACCCTGGAAAACCTCGAAAGATCTCACAGATTTCGGATTAATCTGAGTTTAATTGAATTGGGTGAATATTTAAATATGTCCACCTGATAGGGTCAAAGGTTTCGGTGTTTAATGACTTATAATAAATGTACTCCTATTTTACCAGTTAAAGAATCAACTGTGAATCCATATAAGATGCATCAGTGTAAGCTATACTGATTACGTACATCATAGAAACTGTAACTGTCTTTTATGGTAACATTCTGGATAACATCAATTTGTATTTCTTAATCAATCGAGCTCAGTGGCGCACCTAGTGGAGGGGTTGGACAAACACATAGTCCAGATACAAAGCAAAGCTGGAGTGGAAACTTAGGAAGGATAATCAAGTCTGAAAAAGTAAGTTGACTTAACATATGCAGGGAGTGAATTCCAAAGAGTAGGGACAGCAATTGAAAAAGCACGAGTCACACCTTCAGTTTTAACTCTGGGAAGAGGCAAAAGGTGAAAACCAGATGGACGGAGCTCTCTGGGCTTGAGTGCTAGAGAAAGCATGGAAAATAGATATGAAGGTTCCCCAGAAGAAAGAGTTTGATGGGCAATAGTGCGGAGTTCGAAAATGATGCGAGATTGAACAGGGAGCCGGTGAAGAGATTTCAGAAATGGGACAGAATGGGAAAACCGAGTAGACCGTGTGACAACCCTGGCTAAGCAGTTCTGAACACACTGAAATGTTAGAATATCCTTAGATGTAACGTTATAAAGAAGAGAGTCGCAGTAATCAAGCCTACTAGTGATGAATGATGTAGCAATGGTTTTGGCGACTGAAAGAGAAATATAGCAACGGATACGGTGAAGATTGCGAGTATGGTAAAAGCAGCAGCGACATGTCCGAGAAATATATTTTCTGAAATTAAAATCGCTGTCAAATGTAGCACCAAGATTACGTGCAGCGTCTGATGATGTGCTGCTATGACTAAGGATTGTCGTAGGGAAGAAACGAGTAAGTTTGCTGCGTTGTCTGGATGTACCTATAATGATTAAATCTGTTTTGTTGGCATTGAACATAAGTTTATTGTTTGTCATCCAACCAGAGATATCACTGAGATATTCACCAAGTTATTTAAGGGAAAGATCAGTGTCTGCTCTAGATAAAGATATGTATAATTGGATGTCATCTGCATATAAATAATGATCTAATTTGTGGCTGTGAATAAGAGAGCAATTCTAAACTTCCGAAGACAGCTGTATATTCCCTTTTCGACGAGAATCTTGCGACAATCTAAACATTATTAAATATATAACATATTTCTTCAGTAATAGAGCCTATAATATATGTTCGTAATGTACAATATGAGAAAACCTAGCTAAGCCATTGATGCTTAAAAATCATGTACTTATTATAGAAGCTTTGACGTTATCCTGGCGCCATTTTTGCGCGGGAATCTAATTTCATACGCCGATTTCAAAATGAAATACTCTCA
Source organism: Paralvinella palmiformis (assembly GCA_025642065.1). Taxonomy (NCBI): domain Eukaryota; kingdom Metazoa; phylum Annelida; class Polychaeta; order Terebellida; family Alvinellidae; genus Paralvinella; species Paralvinella palmiformis. Next base: position 238,085 of record JAODUP010000527.1, on the reverse strand, counting down.
ACGTTGATCGTATAACTGTTTATTTTCGCTTGATCGTTCTAACTTCACGATCAAATCACTTAGAAAAGAAAAAAAATTGGTGAAAATTCAACAATTTCTCTCGAACAAGTATCAAGATTATAACGCGTAACTTATAAACGTCAGATCGTCATCTTGTTTTCAGAGACGCTGTTATAACAACAACAGGTTGGTAGATTACTTTTAACAATAAGTGACCTATGAAGATCACCAATTTATATTTAATTTACCCAGATTGTTACTTATAAAAAGTCCAAGATTTATTCAAACAACTTAATATTATAAAGTTACTTTATTTAATTAATTATGTTACTTGACTAGATCTATTAGTATTATTTTAGTCTAGAACAGATCTAAGCCTAAGAATGAGGCTAAATCATTGTATAGGACTAGTCACTAGACCATACACATAGTATAATATTAATACTATAGTAGAGTAATTAAGTCATTCAGACTTGTTCAAATGTCTCGTATGCTATGACAAACTGGTAAATCTGTGATATTAAAACAGGAAGTGATTCTTTCTGGTGAATGTCTGTTTTGTTTCGATAACAGTTGCGTTTTTTTAGGGGGGGGGGGTGGGGAGAACATTTAATCCCAAACGAACATGACACAAATTGGACAAAAAATAAGAGATCATTTCATTTTAATTAAGTTAAATTGTATCCGACATTATACCATTATAAGATAGCTCATAAATGAAATTGCTTCGAAAATATTATATAATATTAGAAATATATTTTAATGCTGCAGTCATTCAACAAACGAAAGTTATACCAGACTGGCGCGCACATATACATACATACATACACCCATGCATACATACATACCTACATAAATGGAATTGTTTGTGAATTATGGTAAAAGAGGTGTTTAATTAATTTAAAAATAGCCGCACATCTAAATTTACACATAGAGCATAACCCTCCATATGTGGCAAATACCTGAAATATTTAATATATCCAGTATCAGAAGTGCACGCACATTAATCTGCATCTATATTATATGAGTTACGAATTATGAGCTAAGATATGTTAGGTATTGATTTTGTATACGTTCAGGACCACAATGGAAATAAGTGTTTTGACTTTAATGTATCTATGTGTTTTAGTGCCATTATATGTATTTACATTAGTGTGTAAAATAAATGAATTTAAAAAAAAGGTAGATATCTATTTTATAGAGTTTTAAAGGTGTACGGGAAGTTTCGTGTGGCGTGTAAGAAGCTATTATTCGAAATAAATGTTTTAGCTGTCATAAGATGATAATTAATTTATCACGATTTGTTTAGCCATTGTATTATATTGATATATATATCCTTTAATCAGAACTAGAGAAAAGAAAGTGCAATCGATCAGGAAACATGGACGATAGATCTCTGTCACAACCACAAGGAAAGGTTATTATATATATTTTTATATGACCTAACTGTTCGTATGTGTACGTATGTGTGTGTATGTATGATATATATATATATATGTGTGTGTGTATATTATTATTATATATATATATATATATATATATTGTGTGTGTATATGTGTGTTTTATGTTACATATAATAAAGGCGTGGGCTCAGGTTTTCGTGATGTTTATAATTCTTACAGAATTATGATCAAACGACTACTACCTAAATAGAAAACAAATTTTATATATTAGTACATATATAACGCAGCTATAACAGGAAATAAAGCATATATATCAGTACATATAATATCTATAATGAGAAATAATAGTATTTTCACTCAGCCCAAAATAGCACGACTAGTTTCGGTTATAAGAAACCTTTATCAAGTGCATGTTTAAATTTCGAATCGATGTTTTCTGAGGATCCGAGCTACGGTCATTTATTCCCAGTGCTAAAATAATATTTGTAGGGCACTTACCTCCAACAACAAAAGATTTATCCTTCAGCATATCGGTAAAATGCTGAAATCTGGCACCAGGGAAGCTTTCTAGCTGCACATTCTGGTGCGGCGTAGCCGTTATCCTGGACACATTCTTTTCTCCTATAATTAATGTGTCCTTGGTGGTCTTTGGCCAGGTCCAACTCTTTTTTGTTGCTTTGTCCGTTTTGTGGGTTCGCACCATGGCCGGGTGGCCCCTTTTTGGGTGTTCTGTCCCATTTTCTTTTTGTGGGGCGGATTTAAACCGTTGGGGAATGTTTCTTCATCCTCTTTTGGGGGAGCTCGGAGGAGGTGGTCCACGTTTAAGGGTCGGGGTAGAATTTATCTCCGTAAGGTTGAGAGTCTTGGTTCCCACTCGCTGCGGTTTAGGCAATTCCGGAAAATCACCTGAACAAACTGGAGTGCTCTAAATTATATCGGTCTTCCAGGGAGATTTTCTGTTTCTAACCGGGCCCGAGTGGTCGAAAGGTTCTGGTCCCGGTTTTCCAGATCCATTCCGCTCCGACGGAGAATGGATCTATCCCATCCAACACCAAAAACCTATTATTCAGCGTCACCGGTGCCACTTCTGCTTTTTTCACGGTCTTACCTTTACCTTTGCCCTTAGATAGGCTATTTCGCACATGGTATTTAAGAAGGTGGTCTAATAAAATGCCAAAATTGTTCCTCCCTTTTCCCTTTCCGCCTACTCCTGTTCCCCAGAATGTGTCTGGAACAGGATGTAAAATTTCTTTACTACGACAAGCATTTAATTCATCTCTAAAAATGGGCACCTGTTCCCACTTTAAACGGAGAAGTTCCCCCATCAGAGAAATCCTTATCCTATCCCAATTTTCTGAATGCGGGATTTCCCGGGCCTTTGGTTGTGCCCCCGTTCCCGCCCCCTCTATTTCGTTAGCAAAAGGGCCAAAATACTGAGCCTTTTCCCATTGATAGGCATTTTCCCAAAAATTTTTAAAAATTTATACCCTCTAAAATTAAACCTACACTGAAAGAAATTACTAAGTGGATCCCTTGGACCGATAACGGACCTGATCCCAGTTTTAAACCCTCCTCCCGATTTTGAACTTTTGAAAGGTCTACTTTCCTGGAAGGTAGCCCTTTGTTGTGTCCTAAAAAGATGTTTGTAATTCTTTCTTGTTCGGGTGTCCTTTCATCAACACTTTCTTAAATTCCCGGATTTAAAAATTATTTTTTTTTTTTCCCATATTTTATCCCCTTTTCCAGGGGCTTATTTAAAAAATGCTGAATTTGGGAACGGATCCATTCTAAGAAACGAAATTTTACTTACAAAGTCTGCTACAGACGACTCAAGTGGTAATGAGAATCCTTGTCATTCCACTTACCCAGGCTCTATTCATCTGATCCACGTTATAGCGGATTTTTTCAGTGGAATTAGCAGGTTTTATGAAGTCATTTAGGTGACCAAATTTTTTGAGTAAAGGCTTTACTCACCTTCCCATCTTGTTGCATCTTCATCAAAGATAAATGATGAAGACACTGTAGCAATTTTAAAAGAGAATAAAAGGGGGACATGTTGCCGGTAAAGTTTGTCATATTGTTGAAGAAAGAAAAGTACAAATTAACCAGGCACGGGCAATGTGTGTTTTATAAAGATATTTAAAGGCGCGGGACGGGTGTTATACTTTCAAAAAAAATTTCCCCTTTTTAAAATTTTTAATTTTTTTCCGGGAAAAGAAAAAAAAAAAAATTTCTAAAAAAATAAAAAGGGGAAAAAAATATTAAAAAAAAAACCGGGGTTTTGTGTCGAAACTACGGCCAAGAAAGTTTAAAACCAAAAATGGAGAAATAAAATTTTAAAACACATTGAATAATGGGGAATAATATAAGCATAAATCAGAAAAAACCAGTTTTAATACTAATAGCAGCGATAAAACCCCGGGACTCAACCCAATAGCAACGACCGGTTTCGACCTATTCAAGTCTTCATCAGGTTTTTAATTAAGGAATTTGTTTTAACCCCGTTTAACGGTTTTATTTTTTTAAACCCCCCCCAATTTTTCCAAAAAAAAGGAAGCCACGCCCCTTAACCCTTTTAGTTCTTTTTAACAAAGGATGGGGGCTATTTTAATTCTTTTTCTATTTGGAACTTACGTAACCCGGTGTTTTGAAAAATCCCAACGATAATTAAATAGAATTTATATGTTTGTAAAAGGTGTGAAAGTCCCCAAAACATAATAAGAAAATAAACCAAATGTACTTCAAATAAATTTTCGTAGTTTCCCCATTTGACAATTGATATATAAATATCTCATTGCTTTACAAACATGGTAACGGTGGGTTGAGATTTTTGTGTTTCGGGCGATTGACGCTTTACTGAAGTTGTGTTTGTGATTAACTTTTCCAGAGCTTCAGGAGACATTCTATTTATTTTAAGGTATTTATTTCAACTTACTTGACACTAAATAACCCAGAGGTTTTTTTGTTTAGTGTAAGCTGTGATGATACTATATTGATAGGGTTCTAAATAACCTTTTTCTTGAAGGGTTTTTTTTAAATTTTTTTTTTTTATTCTTTAAGCCCTATTGCCTGTTCTAGAAAACGGCATTATTTGATAAGTGTCACCCTTTTTTTGGCCGATTCTAATATATCTTTCCCAAGTTTTTTGTTTAACCCTGTTGGTTCTAATGATCCCAGGGTATCAAACCAAAAAGTTTCTCGTTTTAGTTTATTAATTTTCCCGCCAATCAGAACCTGAGCTGTGTATTTGTTCAATCGGTATTAAAATATAATCACCGAGAGATGGGCGGGTTTTAATCAGGCAGAGAAGAGTTATCTGCGTGCACTTTTAAATGTGTATATAAAGAAGAAAGTCGATGTTTTCTTTCAATTGTAAATCTGTGGCCATTAGCTCTTATGCGAAGAGATGTACTAGTTTCGCCAACATATTGTTTATTACAGAAGTAGCATTGATAAGCATAAATAACGTTTGAAGAAGAGGTTTTAATTCCCTTTAAATTTTTTTTCTTTTCCCATTTAATTCCAAATTTTGGTTTTTTGGGTTAAGGGGGAACCATTTTTTTTCTTAAAAAAAATCCCGTAATTTTTAAAATTTTCGAAATTTTTCTTTTAAAAATAACGAAAAAAAAGGTATGTTTGGGATGAAAAGAATGTTTGTGCAACATCTGATGAATATCGGTTGGTTTAAAAAATACCTTGGTCAATAAGTATTATTGTTTTTAGCGTCTTTGAACACAGTGGTATCTAAATAATTGACCGAATCAATACAGATAGAAGATTTAAATTTAATGGGTGGTTCATGTGTATTAAAAATATTTAGAAACGCAGAGAACGCATCCTTGTACCGGAAGTAGGTATGAGGTTTTAATGGACATTTAAGTAGTGCCTCTTTCTCAAATTTTGCCATGTAAATATCGGCGTAGTGTGGTGCCCAATCCTTACCCATAGAAGTGCCTACTTTTTGGATGAACCATTCATCATTAAAAAAAAGCTTTCATTCCCAAAAATAATTCTAAAAGTTCTATAATTTGGGTCATCATATAAGGGATAATTTCTCATTACGTCCCTTACCCTTGCAACCCCTTGGTGTGATCTATATTAGTATACATACTTTCAACATTTAAAGTTATAAGCAAGCAATTATCAGGCAAACTTAATGTTTAATTTTTTCTACAAAACGTATGTGTTTTTTTTATAAGAAGGGTGACCATAGCAAATCGTTTTAAGTGGCTATCTATGAAAGATGATACATTTTTTTATTCACTATTACAATCAGACACTATTGGCCTTCCTTTGGGGGGATTAGTTTGGTATTTTCCAACAACTGTCCTCTTTTTGAATTTTAGGGAGCATATAAAAATATGGGGGTCCTGGGGAGGTGAAAGGGAAAATTTAAAATTTTTTTTCAGAAATTGACCCGCAGATTTAAGTTTATTTAAAATACCAGTTATTTTAATCGCCGTTCTGGGGTATAGGCTCATTAACTTTTTCGTAATGATTATAATTATTTAATTGACGGTAGCCTTCAATAATATAATTTTTTTTTCCATTATTACTACTACCGAACCTTTATCAGCTTTTTTAATTATTTTATTTTTATTTTTACGTAAGTTGTTTAGTGTTAATTGTTCTTCAATTGTTAAATTTGGTTTTTCCCGTAGGACATTTAGTTCATCTATTTCTTTTGTAAAGTTATTTATGCATTTTATTAAATCGGGATCAGTTCCCTTGTCAGGTGGAACCCAGTTAGACTTAGATATAAAACTTTTCTGGGTTTATTAAAATTGTTACGTTCGTAGCGAAAGAAATATTTTATTTTCAGTTTCCTCCCGAAATCCTTAGTTGCTTCCAAAATGGGTGCTTTAGAAATCTTAGGGGTTTGAACGAATGTTAGTCCCTTATTTGTAAGTTTGTTTCTAATGTCGTCAAAACGTGACTTGAAAGATTTAAAATGTTATTAATTATTTTATAACAGGGGTAAGTTTGACCCTCTGAAAACCTTAGTTTAAAAAATATAACCAGTGGTGGTGAACCATTGTATTTGCCGTGTCTTCTTTCCATAGAATTCCCATTACACTATTAGAATGTGTGTGTGTGTGTGTGAGTGTGTGTGAGTGTGTGTGTGTGTGTGTGGGGGGGGGATAGTTATAAAAGAATAGGGTGATGGTGGTATTAGTAGTAGTAGTGGTGGTGGTGGTGGTGGTGGTGGTGGTAGTAGTAGTAGTAGTAGTAGGAGCAGCAGCAGTAGTAGTAGGAAGAGGTTGAGAACACATATTTGGTGATGTCAGAGTATTGTATACATTAATGTTCATATGTGTTGAGTTAGTGAGTGACTGAGCGAGTGAGTCATTCAGGTAGTCAGATAGCCAACCAGCCAGACAAACATGCGTTGTATAGTTGTCTATAAACAGGGAAGATGAATCCATAGAATAAGTTGAGTCAGTCACGAACTAGGTTTTATTTGGGAATAGAACTGACTAACTTCCTTTACTCACCCACCGACTCACTCACCCACATAGATCTACGTATACGTAAAATAATTAATATTATACGACATCTAAGCATTATCTAATTCTCAATTTTCTTCCACAGAGAAAGGGGGAGGCCCCTTCCTTACTTACCCCTCTTCGGCACTTAGTGTCTCGCATAATGGTTTCGCCCTTGTTTAGACCCTACCACCCAAAACATTCTGGATCCGCCCTTGTAGTGGTATTTATTTTTCCCTGGTTGGATTTCACGATAATGTCTGGCTTGCCGGGAATTGGTTTATTCAGAAATTCAACGAACTCGTGGTCGTTAACTTATTGTTTAAATGATTTTTATGAACGTACGTCTTCGTTGAAACACCCCACAAACACAGGTATAAGTCAGATTCGAATCCTGGGCTGGAGTTCTGTTCCCGTAACCTTGTCTCTAGTCGGGTCCTCTATAACGATGTTTGTCACTAATATAACCTATTATTTATCATTATTGACTGACTTTAACTTATAATAGTTTCATATCTTCAATTCTTTAGGCTAATTCTATCTTGCTGCCACTGCCAAAAGGCCCATTATTGTAAGTTTCGTATATTACTTATATAAAATACTGAGCTTAATATATATATATATATATATATATATATATATATATATATATATATATATATTATCAGATATTATCAAATATCCATGTAGGTTTGTGGCGCTCCAGTCGTGGTCAAAAAAAGGTTCGAATTATTTATCAATAGAGAAAGGAGAACATCTTGGAATTTTCAGAATGTTGAAAGGAAGCAAATTTTTCTTTGCCATTTCACTGAATAGTAATCGCCATGGATGGGTTCCTACATATCTAGTTGTTCCAATGAGGTATTTATCTATATTTTGCTCTCTCTCTCTCTCTCTCTCTCTCTCTCTCTCGTTGTGCTTGTGTGTGTTTGCACGCACGCGGACGTGTGTAAGCGTGTATGTGATGTGTTTTCGTAAATTAATATCGGCGTTGTTTTCTAATTCCTTATTAATAACTATTCGATGGTGCTTCTTGTTTCAGAACAGCAAACCTGAAATTTCATTTCAACTGAATACTCGAATAACTTAACATTTGCTTCGCCGAGTGAAAGGAAACGTTGATCGCACCTCAAACAGAGATACGGCAAATCTGAGCACATGTTATCATCATAGGTGTGTTGATATTTAGATTATGACCAACTAAATCGTTTTCAATAATTAGCAATACGTCATATGAAGATATTTAACCTTACGGCTACTATCGACTCTTCTGTGTCCCGATAACGGAAACGAAACGCTGCCATGGTAAGGCGAATTTAAACAAGAAAACCCCACCTATTCTGGGGAAAGACCCTGGAACTGTTTGATACACTTCAGTAATTAGTTTTCACTCTGGTTCGTCTATTTGCCTCCAGCTGAGAAACGACCGGTCTGTATTATCAAAACTGGCAGCCAACGAGATATTACTGTATTTAATAACAATGAGAAATTGTTTAATGGAATAAATCGATATACATCTATCTATATGGCATTAATTTCTTGTAGAATGATGTGTTCAATAGCAGAGTCTTCATCTGATATCTTGTTAAGTTGTTAGTGGCTGCTGAACGAGGGGGGCATCCTTAAATGGAATACTATGTTATTTCAATATTTGGTGGCGAATGTGAAGCTTTCGCTATCAGTTAGAGAGTGGGTGATGGGTTTTCGCTGAGCTTCGGAACTACCCTCACATCAGACTTACGCACTACCGCTTACCTACTGCGGGACATTTGGGCCAAAACATTTCACTAGGAGATGAAACATCGCATTAACGTAGACAACAGTGCCTGGAATTTGACCTCACGACGTGTAGATCATTAGTCAGAAAGCTTACTAATTAGCCCCAGACGATGAATACTTTGTGATGCGAGCGTGGAACAATTCCAAAAAGAATTGGCTGTTTCAGCATTGTTGCACTTCGCTGGTGTATTTGTAAAGTACTAAAGATTTCTAGTCTATGTTCGAAGAGTAACAACATTATCCGATGTGCATCCATGTCAAGTATAGTTCGACATATTAAAGTCATATTTCACCCGATTTCATCCCGCAATCGGGTTTCATATTATCCCCATATATCCCTCTGCAGCGAGTCACAGGCCTTGCATGTTTCAAACTATCACAATGCAGGGATGTGGAAATAGTATGCTCCGAAGTCCACGGCTGTTGTTCTCTTTTTTGTTGCGTCGGGATATGACTTTTCCTTCGGTTCTTTTCTATTGACGACTATCTGTCAAAATAAGACACTACCTTCTTTCCCACATGAAAGTTGATTTATTTTAAACAATGAGCAACAAATTTAGTTGAGGAGCTTCAGGTTTACTTGCTCCTAAAAAGTAAATAAAGTTGTTTTTTTACACATTTAAATATCACGCCAACGCTAACAGTTAAAAACCAACACCGACTTCTACCGTATACGTTCAAATTAATGAGTGCTCTTTGGGGAAGCCCCTCTCAAGAATTGCCTAAAGTTATTTAAAGGTATCGTAAAATAATAAATAATAATAATAATAATAATGCATATTAGGAGCTTACTATTAAGAGCCATTCAAAGGATTACTTAATACAATGAAATCTAAATGCGAATAATATAATAAAATAAGTAACAGTATACTCTGATATATTGGAGTATATTAGAAATTCTACAATGTTGTCATTGTCACATATCACAATATTCTATGAAATACTATGGCATAGTACGAAATACTAATACGTACTATGACATAGTAGAACCTACTAAAAATGACATGGTATGGTACCATAAAAGTCTTATGACTATCCTGAATGGCACTGCCATGGTTGCCACATGTTATGGCCTATTATCAACCATAAATCATTGTCAGCCAATTGGATACTAATTTATGGCAGAATTAACTATCCGACGAACAAGTAAAGGGCCAGCAGCCGGTCATTGGATTGGAACCGATCATCTACCACGTTTCCAGTCTATCACTCTAACACAATGATAGCACATTGATAGACCACAAGCGGCTTCATCTGTTTCGCCTTCTGTATCTAGAAATGCTAGCATACGACCTGTGTTGTTGTACAATCATATGTGGGCACATGGCAGTCCAAATGGGCAAAAATATCTATGAAGGTAATAAGGTGAAATGATGAGAGGGAAATTCCCTTTACGATACAGATTGGCCGGGATTTGAACCAAAGACCAAGAGGTTAAGTGGTTATCTATCTTACAAATATGCCATATAGAGTAGCAAGTTATCATCTTCCAAAACGACCTGTGATCAGTCGAGATTCCCTTCTTTGTGATTGTATCTTTCTGATAATGTGCTGTGCGTGCGTGGTACCGACAGGTCAATTGATTCAAGTCTTCTAGTCCGCTCTGGTCCCCAAGTTTTGCTATCCACGACGTTCTTCAATACAAACACCAGCCCTTTGACGTTCTCATTTTTGACGTTGTACTGGTTTTTATAAATGTTATATGAAGCTGAATTAATAAATTGAATTTGAACATGAAATCTAACGCGCTCACTGGTTCACTTATTGGGGAATGGTGCTCATTTTTACGGGAGCTAGAAAGATAATTCTCCTATAGGGAATTGAAGATGACACCGGATATTATTATTGTTATCATTACTATTATTCAACATTTATATAGCACCCCATTTTATTCACTACAAAAATGCGATCATATGTAAAACTTATATGTTAAATGTCGTTATCATTGACCTGAAAGAAAACTAGACCGGGCACTCAGTGGTGTTTGATTGGGCCGCCATGACCAAACAGCGCTTACTTCCGCTCGGGGCAAAAACAAAGTTGAAGCTGCTGCTCTTCGAGTTTTGAACCTATGAATACGGACATATATCGTGTTTGGTGTGTACAGAGAATATGTATTACTCCTGTCCCCCTATATGCCATGAAATATGTAAATGTCGTTTTATGCAAGTCCGTAGATCTAGTCTAGTTTGGATCAAACGCCAGAGACGGGCCAGGGGTTGTTGAATAGGTTAAAAATAATAATAGTTAAGCTTGATTTTCCGGCAAAAAACCCTTTAACGGCTATTTTAAATGTGTTCCTTATACTTAACCATGAAAAGATATTCCTTTTTTATTATTTTCACGCCCACGTCTTATGCAACCATCAACACAACAAGAATTCACCATGTTTATAATATAAACCTGTCAAATATGTGTCCATGTTCGGTCTAGTTTTTTTTGGGTCAATGGTTGTTATTTAGAGTCCTCTGCTGTCCACATGGAAGACTAACTCGGCCAAACAAACGATCTACAAAGATAATGAGATGAAATGGAAATTGAAACATCCTTTAGACGGTTAAAACTTCAGAAAAAAACCGATGTTTTATTTCGACTATAAAAACGAGAATAAATAAACAATTAATTGTCGGTACTAGCATTATATAGATCATTGACCTGAAGGAAAACTAAACCGAGCAGTCAGTAGCGTTTGAATTGGCCGCCCTGACCAAACAGCGCTGACTTCCGGCCGAGGCAAAAAGCAACGTTGAAGCAGTTGCGCTTCGAGTTTTGAACCTATGAATACGGACATTATAATTTTGTGTATGCATCAAATATATAAATGTCGTTTTATGCAAGTTTATTTGGGATGAAACACCAGGGACGGGCTGGGGGTTGTCGAATAGGCTAAATGTAATCATAGTTCAGCTTAATTTCCCGCCCCAAAACACGCTTCAACAGCTATTTTAAATGTGTTCCTTATACTTACCGATGAAAAGATATTCCTTTTGCATTACTTTCATGCCCACGTTTTACGCAATCATCGATAATTCACCATTTTTATAAATCTGATTCTGCAGTGTTCGTTCCTTTTTGCCCCGGCCGGAAGTTGGGACCTGTTTGCCATCAAATCGTCGGCCGCATTCTAGTTTTCTTTCAGGTCAATGATATAAATGCAATGTTTAGACAGGATTTCCCAATTAGCTTATTCAAACAGAGTTGAGACTGCGCTGCGCCTGGAGAAAATTCTATAAAAAGCCAGCAAAATGAGTCGGTGACCTAGATCGAGTAGCCCATCCAGCTAAAATAAATGTCTAATTTTACATCGTATACGTTATATTATATAATATGCAATATTGTGTGTATATCGTGCGAAAGAATCACTTTATCAGTGCATCGCTGCAGCATAATAATTTGGTTGTCATGGTTACTGTTTACTGACTGGCTGAGATCATTTGAACTGATGACTGGGAAAAGCATCTACATTCAAATTGTTAGTCTGGGATATGCACCTGGAATCTTTTAACCCACAGAAGAAATTAGACAACGGTGTTCTTGTAGACCTGGTGGAGCCGAACAGAAACACTGCTCCTATAGTTGTGATGTATATTTAGGTACCAGGGGTATATACACACACTGATAATTATAACGAGTCACTGCCGGGCAAATGAAAGGCTTTGTGGTGCAACCAAAGATGCTATAAGACAGTTATAATATTTTTGCTGCCACTACATATTGCCCTAGACACAATTAGACGGCGCTGCACGTGTTACTAAACGCCTAAATATTGCAGCATCGTTGACCCCAGTTTAAAATGTTGAGCTTTGTCTCAATTGTGTACACACCAGAATCTTTTTAAAGTGTAATATTTTAATGCCCAATGTTCTTATTCTGCAACACCATTAGAAGACTGGATCAAATGGAAACCAACTGAACGTTTAGGCCATTATCAAATGTAGCTGTCAGTTCTAATGGAATGTTTATTTTTTAGCAGTTAACGTTTGTATTATTTCTACATCCGACAGTTATAGGCAGCAAAAGGAATATTTCGGAAGAAGCACGGTGCTCAGAGTGAAGGAATTCCCCTTGGAAATAATAAAATATATAATAACACCCATGCAAGCACACATACACACATTCAATCACACACACACACACACACACACACATACAAACAAATACACTCACGCACACTTTCTTGTGTTAAAAACATAAACTTTGTAAAACTTAATTTGTATTTCTGTTATTCTTTCTCTCCACATTTAACACCAATTAAGTTAATTAGGTCAGTCACTGTCTGTATAGTGGTTTTACAGAAAAATTCTCAACGTAATATGTTGGCATATGTTCATTAATTAAATTAAGTTATTTATTCATCAAAATCATGATGTTTTATAAACAGCAAAAAATATATGGCCAACATTGGTTGTACTAGTATTTTTTTAAACTGACAAGAATACTTCATAGACTATCAGTTACTCATTGCATAAATGCTATGTTTAAAAAATAGCTCGTTACTGATATTCGAATGTTTCATGGTATTCACACTCGTTGTTCGATTACTTTAGTTAACATCTATCACCAATCTTGACAAATATGTTTTTTAAGCCCTGCCTCGCCCCTTTACTTAAGTCCAATATTTTAAATAAGACTAGACATGTTCGGGATATTTTTCAATTTTTCGCCAGGTTTATTTATTTATTTTTTTGCCTATGCGGCCATTCAAAGGGGCAATCAATTAATGGTTTAGACTGACCAGTTGATAAATATATATGAAGAATCTAATGTGATGCCGACATTTAAAGGATGTTACTCATTCACCATCATTGTTTTTCTTTTTGTAGGATGGGAGTGAAATTTAACTTCTTGTATTAATGAGAATACCATGTATGAAAATAAAATGATGAAACAAATTTAAAAATAGTATAAAATTAGTGATTTTGTACGAACCGGAAAATCTCATTAAAACGGCGTGGAGTTAAGTTGGTATTGTGCCAAAGTAATATGTAGGTCAGGTCAGCGGTCTATTTATTTTTCTTGTAAATAAGGCCTTGGTAATTGAATTAATTAGCTTTTTAAGATTATGATTTTTATACGAACGTATTTCTAGATCCCGGAACTGGCAAATACAAGCAGACTACACCGAATTGCCGAGCTTATAATATCTATCTATACAAACAATGTGCTGCTAAACAGGACCAGCAGATTAAATGGATTTAATGAGACGTGGTAGAGATTAGTTGTGTCTATGTACAGCCATCAACTGCGATATCTCGATTATTCCTAGATCGTTCGATATCTGTCTGTAAATAATTACCGATCTGGACACCAACAAACCTGATCGGGAACACCATGCAGGGATTAAAGAGAATGGTAATATAGTCTTCAAACCAAAGTCAACTTCCAATACCTGGATGCAATCATCACAGATGAAAGAGTCCGAATAAATTATGCTAGAATTATGCAGATGATGGTACTACGGAGAAAATGAAATTTCTTTCTCCAATCGTGGCATCTTGATCAGTTCTAAATTAAATGTATTGAAATGATATGGTATTATTATCCGATCAACCGACAGTGCAAACACCTCCCTACAAACGATTACCATTCCAGAAGGAAGGAAGAAGGATTGGCTAATGAAAAGATTGGAATATGTAACATTTAGGAGAGGACTAAGTTATTTCTCAGTTGTGTTTGTATCAGTGAAATAAACACACACACACACACACACACACACACACAGAGTCGGACGTGTATTGATACACGGTTCATATAGGTAGGATTTATTCAGTTATTCGCACCCAGAATAAAGCTGAGGTCAGCATCTGAGGTGTCGAAATGCTTTATATACAGGTTTCTTTTGGACCACAGAAAATTACTGTTGAATGTAAACTGTGGTGTCAAAATAGTTTATGATATGTATGTAGCAAGTCACCATTGAACCACACGCACGCTTCCGCTTTTTGTACGTAGCCTACATGTAGCCGCTTTCCTGTGGGCGTGACATATTTGTCGCGTACGAAACGCGAATTAGCTGGTTCCCACAGGCTGATGAGTAGACCAGACACATGCTTAGGTATACGCACACATTTATCAATATGTGGAGGTATGGAACATTTTATTTTTAGATTAATGTATGTATAGTTGTATTTAGATTTATGGAGGTAGGTTTCGAAGGATGTTTAGATATGTTGATGCTTCTGTGCCTGTTGCCTCTTACTATGTACCCTAAAACAACACACACACACACACACACACACACACACACACACACACACACACACACACACCACACACACACACGCACGCACGCACGCACGCACGCACGCACGCATGCACGCACGCACGCACATTCAGCACCATTGTCGCATTATTTACAACTCCAAAACTGAATTCCCTAGGGGCACGTACTGATCACACGACATCATACCAATGGCGCATGTTGATGGTGGTAGATAGTACTGCCAATACTTGAGCAAATCGATCAGCTCTAGCTGACTCATCTGTGAGTGACATGAAAATTTTCCAGCACACAACAGTCGCCCTATATTTTATTTTTTCGTTTATCTGTCACATTAGACAGACTGTTAGCCCCTTCATACGGGGGAACAAGATCTACCTTCTGACCCGAATCTCAATCTACTTGGCGTTTTTCAAACCTGGCCTTGGCCATTGTTTATATATTTTAACCCGTTTAATAGTGGAAAATCTCGGTATAGGGCCTACGTGTTATGTGTTTTAAACTAGTTAGTTCATAAATACTAAATAGAAATGTAATAATTAGCTCAGTTAATATACTTTATATTTGTCTGTATATATTCAGGAATTAACAACACACACACATGCGCGCGCACACACACCACACACACACACACACTATTATTATTATTGTTGTTGTTGTTAGGTTGCTGTTGTCTTCCGACTATTAATAATTTTAATTAAACCATTTCAAGTCTGCTAGTAAGCAGTTGCTATGAGACCGTGAAGGAGTAAGATTCCAAAAGTTGCATTCTAATTGGCCATCATTATACGAGGTCAGTGGCTCAGTTGCCACGTGGAAAACACGCCCTGTACATGTGCACAATATGACTTGCATAATGCCACACTCTGCCCGGTAAACTTTTTATGTATACATTGGCCGACAGTTCAACACAAGTATGCAGGCTTTCCACTCTAATTCAAACCACTACTATAACATCGTCTTGTTACCTATATAACTCTATAGCCCGCTGAAATATTTAGGTTACTTCACATCAGTTCTGATTGGCGAGGAAGGCGGTATAGATTTACTAATACGCTAAATCTTGTTTCCCGGCGCCTCTAGTTACAGGTAGGTCTAATTCGGGTACTCGAAACGGGAATAATGTATTGTAATTGGTGTTTGGGTTGTATTTAGTGATTTATAGTCAATATGCAGAACCTATATATATATAAATATATATATATATATAAGGAGAGAGAACGGGCGCACACATTATAAATTGATATTAATCCAAATAACCTAACCATAGATACAGTTTTTATACTAGTAATTTATATTGGCCAATAAAAAAAGAACACATTTTTTCACAGGAAATTGCGTCAAAACAAAACGCCGTGTCTCTGTAATTATAATAATGATCCGATTGGGTGACGTGATGTTTTGATAAAAACACACGCATACACACACATATGCGTGGTAGCTGATGATCTAAAAAAATCATAACAATGACTGTCATTATAAGCGCGCACATGATGTTGTATTGATACAGCGGAATGGCTTCCAAGAACGCGAACAGACTGCTCGACGAACGTTACCCAGACATTGTTTATCATTTACTTATTTAAGTAGGTCGTCACGGTCCAGTTAGCACCGCCGGGCCCCGAGATCGGCATCGAGTCTCATCCACGAGGTCGTCTGTTAGTCTGGCATTAGCGGATTCCGACCGGATAATTCCCGTAAGGATTTGCTAGATCTCCGACATTCGGGTAGGTGAGATATTTCTCAGATCGTAGTTTCTTTCTGTTCGTTGATCCCGAGCTCTTGTATCTCAGACGAGGCATTACGACCGTCGCCTGGCAAAACATGTTATGTTAAAATGCCTTGACCTTCCAACTGCCGACAACATTTTATGTTAAATGTCTGTCGGTCTAGCTATAACATGGAAAATGATTATATGTTTTCGCGTTTATAATCGTGCGCGAGTAATATATTGGCATTAATTGGTGTTTGAGATGTTCGGTGTTTGACATTACGTATTCGAAGTATACAGTCTGGCGCTTTTTGTCCTTGTTTCATTATGATCTTGTCTATTTCGAATAACGCGGGATTAAGGCCTTATTCATTGCCAAGGACTCTGAACATATTATGTAATACTGATGTAATATAATCATGGCTGTAAATCGTCTAAATGATCATGTAAAATGGCCGACGGTGTACAAATGAAATCAGTTCGATGTGAAATTAGTTTTAGGTTGGGAACATCCCTTGACCTTGGCAGGTCAATTAATCTCGAAACAGGCATAAAGCCTCACTACGTCTGGCTAAGCCTAAAGGTGGTCTGGTTGAGTTGCGTATACTCAGAATACTGAAGTAATAATTATATTAAGCCTACACTGGGTACAGACATATGTGGATCTAATATATTTACAAGAGAGGTGTCAATTTGGAAGATATTTCATTCTCTCTCACACACTTCAGTTGGATAAAATCAGATATGTCTAATTTTAGGAAGTGACTTGATCTTTCCCCAGGACCAGGTGGGTGGAGAATTTGCCGTTCGTTTGTTTTTGTTGCTTCTCCATGACTGGGCTGATTATATTACAGTTGTGCAGTTTTGTTCTCTTTAAAAACATCAACACTGTAAAAATGAATTTGTGCTGATAATTAAGTATATATTTAATTTGATAATTCTTGAGTTATAATTAACTGTCAGTTAAACAGGGCATGGAATATGTCTCCATGGGTCAGACCAGATCTAATCTAGGTCCCATCTTCAGAAGTCTGGTCTCCAAAATATGTCTCGAGCACATACACAACTGGTAGTTCAGACTTCAACAAGGGCTTGGGTCCAGCCAGAGAACCAGTACAGAATGATATACTTAATTATCTGGGAGTGTAATAGAAGCAGCAGTTACAATTTATTAGTTCTTCAGAATTATTCAGATACATAATACCAACCATAATTTTTATTTCATTCTGTTGCCAGGCTAAACTGGCACACTGCCAACCTAAGCCAGCCAAATCGAGTTAAACACTTGAGTGATTTTGGTGTTATTCTGCTTCTGTGGGCTGTGTTTACTCATCTGTGAAGAAATAGATGGTTATTTAAATAACTTACTGAGTTAATTAGTTATCAGTATTGTTACTAGATTTCTTCTGATATTTTTTATATAATGATAACTTTTTGGCTTGTAATTATTTTATTTTTTTACTACAAGTATAATTCCTCTGCTTCATAACCAGTGACTGTAGTGTTTAAGTACTATTATTCTCATATCAGCAGAGTATTTCTCGGATAAATTAGTAAGTATGCAGAAATCTGTTAAAACAAATGATTTAGTTCTTGGGCGAGAGATATTCGTGACGTGATAGACTGTGCTTGTAGAAAGTTATCTGATGATGTTCCATTCATGCTAAGCATAAAATGAATAGCTTTATAATAAGCTTATTTCATCATCCAACTCTGAGTCAGTGAAAGATGCACATTCTAACTGTGAAATACATCTGCAGAACTGATTGGCTTATAATGCTGCTATCAACATATACAGTCATCTTTTTTATCAGCTACATATCACTATCCTTGTTGCCACAAACCAGTTGCTAATTAAAATTATGGGAATTTGTTTTATTTCTCTGGAGAAAAATCACAATTTTATTCCTTTTTTTAAAGCAAAATAAATTCATGGAAATCACCAAAACAAACCACTAATATCTCATAGGTATTTTGTACCATTATTGTTAATAATGTAGGTAGGCTTTATGTACACCCATTGTTACAAAGGTGATCTTTCATAGTTAATAAACTGGACATTTTACAGCCATTTGCGCGTTGTCCAAAAATGTTCACAATTAATATTGTTTGACATATAATAATAATGGCCGAAATGTCAGCTATTTTACGTGGCTTAGCTACCTCAAATGAGGGAAATGCATATGGTTTGTAATTCACTGCTTCACCACGGGGACTAATTCTAAATAAATTTAGGGTTTACAATAAATGGCATATTCGACAGAGAAAACCTTGCCAGTTGCATGGTTCGGTGAAAAACTCTCCTACTATAGTGCCACGGCCGGGATTTGAACCTCTGACCTCCTGCACAGCATGACCACGAGTAAGAAAGTTCTATGCTCTTACCCATTAGGCCATAGAGGTGGTTCATATACATATACAACATATACAGTTTACAACTTATTTAACTGAGATTTGCTTGTATGCAGATTTATGTTAATATGTGTGTTTGCGTAAAACTGTGATTTTTTCATGTGCCAAGTTATTTCTTGAATATGAATTTTCCTACAGTTTTTATGTTAAATATATATTTTCTCTTCATACAAGTGTACTCTTCTGCGTTATAAATATTCTGAGAATTGTTTGTATTGATTATGTTACATTACTTCCTTTTATATTATGAACTAACAACAATTATTATGCGCCTTTACGTGTATTACTTAATTTTCAGCATCTACAACATTCAGAATATATTAAATTGACAACAGCAATAAATTAGCAACAAATGGAAATGGCCAGTATCTAAATAACAGATAGGGATACAAGTGGAGTAGATTTGTGAGTTGTTGTTTTTTCCCCATTTTCTTCTTCATAAATGCTGTTTTAAATTTTTTCTTTTATGTACTTTGGCAAGAAATTCATATTTTGAACTTATTAAGTGGTTTTAGTGAATTAATCATTTTTTTCATAGGTATTTACCAGGTTAATTAAAGTAAGGACAATTTGTATTCCACACAAGATACAAACTGATATTACGGTTAGTATATGTTTAATATTTAATCTCCATATATGAATGATTTATATGTGTATTGCTTTTTGTAATTATAATAGTAATAATAAATATAATGGTACTAAAAGGAATAAATTTCATTCTACGTTATTCATGCATTTCATTCTAACTAAGGTGCTTAACAGTGTGAGTAAACATTGTTTATAAATATCACCATGCCTGTGACAGGTGACTGTCACACAAGCTAGCTGGCTACTTAAAGCTAGCTGTGCTGCATATATACGAGATTAATTAAATATCCTGGTATCCTACATTTAACGTATTATTTACACTGACACTGTAAATCTATACTTGTATCCTTTCATTATGTCAAACTGAGAGGTGTTGGCACATCAAGTACAGCCAGTTGTTTGCATGTATTTACATTTTCACTGAGTCAACATTAGCATTATTACTGTTGGCCTTTAACATCTGGCCATTTATCAGACATCACAATTCGGATATATATTTATTTTATATATATAAATATGTGTGTGTGTGTGGAGTTTGGTTCTGTTATAAGCCAGTGTCTTGGTTCCATGGATTTGAACTACATTTTAAGTGAATCTTGGATAGCAGCAGTCTGTGTGTATTAGTGGTGGTGGGGGGGGGGAGGTTGAGTCACATGATACCGCTTTGGCTGATTATGTAATTTCTCCATTTGAGAACATGAGAATAACCACAACATGGTTCAGGAAAGCCAATCAATATTTTGTTGTATTTTTGTGTAGATGACACATACATATAGAAAAAAATCATTTTAATCTAGATTGATGAATTGTTGCAATATCACCATGTTGCCTAACTAAAACGCCGTTTCATATTTATTTGTGTGCTAGGATTTCTATGAGAGGTAGGCACTAATGTTGCTCATTAAATGGACATTTGTTCCTGTGTTAAATTCTGAGACCGGTATAAAGAAAAATGGCAGGTCCCAGTTTATGTTTAGGAGGGGAATGTTTGTAACATATTGGTGGGGCACTCTAGCATGTAAATCACCTTTGCCTTAGGACTCATATCCAGTTTCTCTTTAATGGAGTAAGACCTACATTTCAGTATTTTATGTTCGAGATCTAACACTGTTTTTTATATTCAGTATGGAATCACATCAGTTTTATATGAGATGTTTCCTCTAAATCAATAACTGTTTTTACCGAATGACAAATAATAGCTTTGAATGGCAATTCAAGCAATTGCAATCATTTTATGAGATATGAGCTGGATTGTGGTAATTGGGTTATAATTATGCATGAACAGGCAAAACCCTGCATGAACATGTGTTTGTTCTAATACGCAGTTAAGCTCCAATTAAATCTGACGTTCTGTAGTTTAGATCAGCTACTTGAAACACTGTAATTAGTGACCTTTAGTAAGGTTTTGGGTTATGACAAATACGGTGTTCAAAAAAGCCGAACACACTTTGATCTGCCAGGTAAAGTTCTTGAATGGTTTCAATCCTATCTGGAACAACACTCCCAGAGAGTGTTTGTTCGTGGTATTTTATCTCAGTCCTCGTGGTTTTCGCAATGTACACCCTTCCACTTGGGATCTTTCCACAGTGATATGGGGTTAAATATCATTTGTATGCTGATGACAAACAGCTGTATATATCACTGGATCTCCCCTTCCTTGAAGAATTTAGAACATTGTATTGCTGATATTCGGCTATGGATGACTCAAAATCTTCTACGACTAAATGATAATAAAACATATATTATATATTTGGCATCACCACATTGTGTTAAATCCCTAAAGACACCAGCATTACAGATTGGTGCATCTTTGATTACCCCTAATGGGTCAGTACAAAATCTAGGGGTTATTTTTGACATAGGTATGCCGAGCTGACTACTACCATCTTAAAAACATCCACTGTTTAAAATCATTCTTGACACAAGAATCACTTATAACTGTAGTCCATGCCTTTGTTACATCTTGTATAGACTATTGTAAGTCACTTTTATATGGCATATCTGATTAATACATCAATCACCTTCAGTGAATTCAGAATAATGTAGCTCGCATAATGACAAATACCTGAAAATATGGTCATATCACCCCAATTCTTAAAAAACTACATTTCAATATTTTATTAATAACTTATAAATCTATTAATGATGTAGCACCAGAATACCTCTGTGAACTGGTGTCCATTCGAAAGGCACCCCCCCCCCAAAAAAAAAATACTGGTCATCCAGTCAGATACTATTGCAGGTGCCAGTGTTTTGGCTGAAGTCATATGGTGATTGTGTGTTTAGTGTTGCAGCCCCCACTTTGTGGAATAGGTTGCCGGCAGATATTAGAAATATGTTGTCTCTTGAAAATGTTTCATCTTTTCTAAAAATACAACTGTTCACGGTCGCTTTCACAGATAAATAATAACTGTCTATGTGTATGTATTAATGTAATAAAAATTATTGAATAATCTTATAATAAAATTGACAGCTGTTGGATACAAAATATATTTGATTAGAATTACAACACAGATGTTGTGTCATTTTGAATGCAGTCCTGGCTTATTTAGCCAGATACATTTGTCATCCCCAGTTATATTACTGGTTGTGTGAGTGAAGCATTCAAATGCATATTCACTAATACAAAAGGATGATCTATTATGGTTTCCTTTTAGTAGCCTCTTACAATGTACAGCTGGATACAGCAAACCAATTCCAAAGCCCAAATGTACAGGGGGTCCCACAGCATATGTATGAAATATAGTTGGGTTAATTAAAGTATGTAATGCTATTCATCTAGTGTGTATAGCCACTATAGGGGGTTATGTGTGTGTGTGTGGAGAGAGAGATGACGTTCATGACAGATACAATTATATATCTGATATAAATCTGCCCTTTATAGCCAACATCAACCACACATCTATATGGTGTTTGGTGACTCTAGCCAAGTTTAGAATGGAACAAATTTTATTCCAATGCAAAACTAGTTTTCATAGCAAACAGTTCTTTAAAATATTATAATCTGAATGATCCAAATACCAATAAAATGGAACATAGCTGTACTCAGTAAAACAGATGTTGCCACTTAAACACAGGTGATGTCATAAACGGTTGAGTATATTTTGTACAATGACAGCCACTCTAGAAATGATCACGCCACATGTTCAGATGTTTGTATAGAAACCATAGCTGAACACCAATAGAGATTATACTTTCAACTGATATCGGTGTTTCAAATATAACCACAACAGATGTTGACTAATCATTTCTTGTCATGAAGCTCATTTCTTTACTCATGTAATAAATATTCAGCCTGAAGTAAATTAAAATAATTATGTGCCACATAATTTGCAGCTTTGATCATTTGTGCTATAACATTGTATAACTGGCTTCACGAGTGTATAATATTTAGCTGTAGACCTTAGAAATATTTTGTCATATGTTTGCATTCAGTTCTGCCATCACAATGTATTAGTTGTTTTTTTGTGTTATCCAATAAAATATGTCTGTTACTTATTGTCTATTCTAGAAACTAGTGATCAGTCAGCTGGCCGTTATTACCTGTAGGCCAAAATGAAGGTAGATTCGTATGGCTTACCTGTAAAACAAGGTCTGTATGATCCATCATATGAGAAGGATGCCTGTGGGGTTGGATATGTCGTCAGCATCGATGGCATACCTTCCAATAAGGTAAGAGTTTGTGCTGTGTTCTACATGAATTAGCATTTTGCAGCATTGGGTTTGTATATAGTCTATTAACATAGTCTGAAGTCATATCATGATGCCATGTATTAATCCTCGGACTTTTTACAGACTCATTCATTGCAATAGTATTAATAGTAATAGCATGAACAGCAGCAATATCTTCTTAAAATGTTTATAGTATGTTTTGGATGCATTGTCAACAAATGCAATATATCCTACAATGTATATCCTGCAGGTCTTGGCTGATGCCAAAATCATGCTGAATCGCATGGAGCACAGAGGAGCCACTAGCTCAGATAATGACACAGGCGATGGTGCTGGCATTATGACAGCCATACCACATGGGCTTTACTCTGAAATATTAAGGTACGGTTCGTAAGACTAGCTATTGCCTATCAGCCATTTCTAACAGATTGTCAACCAGTGGTTAAATACCAGAACAAAATCGATAAATATCCGCCGAAGCCACCCATCCAAATGAACTTATAAATAACAATATGATAAGAATAAAAGTAGATGTAAAAAATAAAACTCTTGAAATAATTAATCTTGTTTTAGATTAAAAGTCGTTCACAGGAATATATTGCTTGGTGGAATTTTATTCTAGTATATTAACTTCAGAACACGAAGTGTAATTATTACAGTATGATGTTGTATACATTCTTAAATTAACGGATGTGAAATGAACTTGCTGGTAATATTAGTGGACAGTTAACAAAATATTGTCTTTATGCCAACAGCTAAATCCGAAATATTTTCATTCAGTCCGAGCTTAACCGTACTCTATTCATGTTTGACTCTAGACTTTCCTGATTTGTTACCAATTACCTTGCTCCTACTAAAGTTTTTTTTTAAATTCTGCATATACTCATGTTTATATTTGTCCGCCAATAAATGTATAAAATGACAAAACTTTGAGAAACATTATTAACATCGTTTCCCATCTAAAATGATTGGTTGCCTCACTGATATATCTCGTTGAGGTTTTATTTAAAACTCAGATGTACATTTGCAGATCAAGTAACAGTTACTACGAAACTGGCATTAATTTCTCATTCTGTGTAAAGCACTGACCCTGTTGACTGCTTCATTTGACTCTTAGCTCCGAGAAAGGTGTTGACCTTCCTGGCGTTGGTCAATATGCCACAGGTATATTATTCCTCGCTAAAGACACTCATCAACAGACTGAGGAAGTGTTCACAAAGCTGGCCACTGAATGTCAGCTGAAGGTGCGTATATGTTATAATGTGGTCGTGTAGATTATTACATGATAAACATAAGTGCCAGATCTTAAGAATAAGTCTTTTTATGCGCATTGTCTTAATGTCTTCTGTCATGCTTAAAGCCAGGTTTCATTACTGAAATTTTAAATAATCAGCAGATAACTCACTGCTTGAGGAATTTGTTAATTGTCATCCTCTGGATATTTATTATGACTTCTCAGAGTTTTCATTTTATCTGTTGTGAAAAGTATCCCATTTGCGTTCTTTAAAAAAACAAAAACATTTTCATTATCAATAGAATGCATTTGTTTGAGGAACAAAAACAGTTAATATTATATAGATGTATTGTTTATGCTCTGTTAGGTGTTGTGTTGGAGAACAGTTCCAGTTAATCCTGACATTCTGGGTGAGGTAGCACAACAAGTTGAACCAATAATGAGACAGGTATTATATATATGTATATCAGGACTGCTCCTGAATATACAATTTACCATACTTTAGTATTGCATTTGGGGATGCTAGGTATGTGAGAGAGCACATGATGGAGAGGCTATCAACATACAGGAAAGCATGGATCTGGGAAATGGTGTGTGTCTAGACAGAATTGGAAAGTTCTGTTATCTGGGGGTTATGGTGAGTGGTTGTGGAGGAGCAAGTTCAACATCAGTGACTAGAGTGTATTGTTTATGCGGGAAGTGTATAGTGCTGTCAGGGTTTTTTCCAAGGAAGGATGCATCATTAAAGTTAAAAGGGACAGTGTATGTGACTTGGACCATGAATGCAGAGCATAAAAGATATGAGAATGCTGCGATTGATGTTCAGTGTCTCTCTCAGGGCTAAGGTTCCAAGTTTAGAGCTGAAGGTGTGAATGTGAATTGAACTAATGAATGAATTGGTTAAGAGGAACCGGTTGAGGTGGTTGGGACATGTGTTACAGAAATATGATAGTGACTGGTTGAATAGAAGCATGTTGTATGAGGTTGACAGAGGTAGAGGAAGATCAAGGATGATGTAGAATCACTGTGTGGAGAAGGATATGAGAGAGTGTGGGCTGAATACAGTAGATGCACAAGATTGGGTAAAATGGAGAAGCTGCTGACCAATTTAAAGTTCCCTCATAAGAGGGGAAAATGGCCATAAAGTGAATTATTGTTTTAGGGTAATAATCAAACAAAGAGTTAAATTTCTACAGTTTGGTACATTTGAATGTATTTAGTCTGTATTTACTTCATAACATCCTTACCGAAAGCAGACCACATACTCTCTTTTTAGAAGTGAGGTCTTTGTGCTTAATATGACACTGCCTGAAACATGCCACTTACAGTAGTGTTGTGTTTACTCTTTGCGCTTCTACTACTTTCAGGTTTTTGTTACTGGTGACTTCAATGGTCCACAACTTAAGCGTCAGGTATGTTAAAACTGCCATTGTGAAGCATGTTTTATGTGTGAGGATGTTGCTTTTCTAAGCTTATTTGTTTGCAATGTTTTTTGTTAGAAGAGAGAGAAAAACTCTTGTTCTGGTGCTTTTTGTACAAATCGAGCAGTGGTTCTCAAATGTGTTTGATCCATAACTTGTTTTCTTATCCACTTATCAGTCACCAATGGCATAATGAATTGAATGGTGCATTTCATGGTTAAAAAGCCAAAGCATATTTTAATAGTACAGAACTTTGATATGGTATCATGCCAGCCCCCCCCCCCCCCCTCCAAGAAATGGCCACATTAAGGACCAGAATACCCAGTTTGAGAACCACTGAAATACGATAACAACAAAAGCCGAAAGCAGATGCACTCCAATTTAAATATTGTCATAATTCAGTCACTTGTTGATGGACTGGTTTTCTCAGCTGTCATTGAGCATGTACCTCCAGAGGTGTGCAGTCCAATGTACGAATGACTAGTTTCCTGCTGTAGGAATGTACGGGCCAGCCAGGGTAATGCTGTCAGAAGTACTTGGAGCAATCCACATAGCACTAAGCATTGAATTATTATAAACATATACCATCCAATTATTACTAATAGTTCAATTCCATTATATTAACAATTTTTAAAATATTTGTTAACTGCTCCTCAAAAGAAATACACTTGACTCTTGTAGACACAGTTACTACTGAAATTTATTTTAAAGTTGTTTCTTTCATTGCAGGCATACCTTCTCAGAAAACAGGCCTCACATTCAATTCCAAAACTTGGTTTGCGATTCTACATAGCGAGTCTTGCCTCTGATACTATTGTATACAAGGTATATTCTTTATGATGGTGTTTGAAATATGATAGATAGAATTACTGAATTCCTACACCAACTGCGGTAGAGCTAAATTGAGAATGTGATTTAGATCCAGTAAGAATGTTGCCTTTTTATATGGGGCAGTGATTGTTCAGTTTTCTGTTAAGTTCACTGGTCAAGAAGGTATGGTTCACATACATCACCAGGTTTACCTAGATTTAGACTGTCATTGTTAAAACACTCTAAGATTGGTGAGGTTGTGATGACTTGGTAGTGAGAGCATTGTATTAGGTTTTTGATAATCTTACACATCTCCTGGCTATCACCCTTTTGTGTACTCACCTATGTAAAGTGCCTTTGAACAGGTTTTGGTCTCGAAAAAGGACACCATCTCTAAATATGAGATTGAATGGTAATAGAATCAGAACCTGGTTTACGTTTGACCTGAAGCTGCCATATTTAAGGGGAATAATGCTTCAGGAATGTGATGATGGATACATAAAAAAATGCCTAAACTAAACATGCCAACATAAGACACTGTATAGAATTTAAGCAGAAGACATTAAAAACAACATTATGGGTGAACCAGATGAATCGGCAGCAATGTCAAAAGATAAATCTACTTTGTCTCTTGTTTTTTCGGGGCTAAATTGGTACTGTGTATCTTAATGTTAGTTATTATTTACATAATTATCCTACGTACATTATTATATCTGGCATCTATAAATTACAGGGTCTGTTGTCAACTAAACAGCTGTGGCAGTATTTTGTCGATCTCTCGGACTCCAGATATGAAACTCACTTAGCTCTAATACACAGTCGTTTCTCAACGAACACATTTCCTAGCTGGGAGAGAGCACATCCGCAAAGGTAGTAAAAACTCTATGCTTTGAATATTATGAGACCCTCTCTTAATTAGAGCACCAACTTGTTAAGTAGATCCTGTAAAATATGTGGCTTAGATTATGTGTTTTGTAATAAATTCATAACTTTTTGAGAATTGGGTAAATGGCCATTTTTAGGGTAACATTTACACCAAACCAGAGATTAGAAGCTTATTGTTATACAACTTAATGTGACTGTATGGCTTGTAGTCCTGTCTATTATTTCTGCTGTTAGATTTGTTACCTACATATAGTGATGACATTGCTCTGTTAATTGGTTTTTTGTTGCTTGCCAACTGGTTGATGCTCGTGGATGATGTGTCTTCTCTATAGGTACCTGGCACATAATGGTGAGATTAACACACTGCGAGGTAATCACAACCTGATGAAGGCCAGAGAAGGCGTCATGAGCAGCAGTGTGTACAAAGATGATCTGCACAAACTGTATCCAATCATAGAGGAAGGCATGTCGGACTCTGGTTGTTTGGACAACGTCTTGGAGTTCCTCTGTATGGCTAGCAACAGAACATTGCCAGAGGTCTGTATATTACAGTGCGTTATCGATTGGCATGAGATTGGGTCTCGTTAGCATTCCTAAGGCCAGTCACTGAGTGAATGAGTGAATGCATTGCTTATCTTTGGTGTTGGTCACACCTGGGAAGTATGGCTGAGTGGTAACTTCCTAGAGAAACATTCCACAAGTATAGCAAAGACTGGGATTCATATACCTACCTTAAAGTTTGCAGCAGCATTATTCTACCTCCGCACCATCTGAGTGTTCCTATTCATAATGTAGGACCACCTTATTTATGATTAGTTAATCATTACTGAACACCTCAAGTGAAATACTGTCGCAATTAATAACAGATTTTTCAACATGTCTATTAGTGATGTAATATTTTCGGTGTAGATGTGATTGAATGTTACTCATTATGGCTAGTTTCTCCCTGTCCGTAGGCTGTCATGACTATGGTACCAGAAGCCTGGCAGAATGATGACATTATGCCAGAAAACAAGAAGGCATTCTATCAGTGGAGTGCTTTTGGCATGGAGCCGTGGGATGGACCAGGTATATTTACTAACGTTGGGTTCTGTAAAAACAAAATTTAGAACGTTATATATTTTTTTACTTAAACAATTATTAATGCTAATGTATGCTACAGAGGAGCCATGCAATTCTGTTGAAAGACATTGGAATTGTATTTTCAGAATAATGGCATAGCATCATAAATGTGTTACTTTCGCGTAATGGAAGAATTTGCTGCAGTGTTCATTGGAAACACAACTTTATTTTTAAGTAGTAGATCCATTTGCTGGAACAATGAGAACAATTATTTTAATAACAACGAGATTATGATATTTATCCTATTTATGCTTATTGGTTGGAGATGTCTGATTAAACACGGATTGAGGTTATGTTGCTCGTAGACCTTTAAAGTCAGGGTTTAGTTTCTAGCCAGAGTTTAAAAGGTGTCTGATCTTTGGTTTGATCACTGCGTCTTTGGTGATTGTGATGCCCATCTTGTCTATCATTTGTTTAAAAGTAGCCACGAAACACCAACAGTAACTACAATGTAATATACATTAGTGTTATTTATAACTTGAAAATTTTCCCGGATTTTAGTCCTATAATTTATTCCTATATAATAACATAAATATCTCTGTCAAACCCGATAGTAACCTTTTTGTGTAAAAACGTAAGCAAATATCTCTTTCAAGCACAATAATAACCTTTTAAAAATATTTATTTTAAAATGGTAAAGTAAATGAAATGATTATCTTTGCATATATTTGTCAATTTCTAGCAGGTTCTAGGTTTAGAACTATCCCACTGTATTCTCAGTCTTATCACAACAGCCAAATAAAGGAAGGCAATATTAAAGGACCTTTTTATACAGATGGACCATTAAACTATACTCACTCTTTCTATACACATGTATGCCAGAATAGAAATTAGCCCTCCATCTCTTCAGGCTTAACAATCCTATTATCTGCATCAATTACGTCTAAGCCTTTCTGAATATATTTTACAGCTTTGTTGACATTCACTGATGGCAGATATATTGGGGCGATTTTGGACCGTAATGGCCTGCGCCCATCACGTTTCTACATCACCAAGTCCAATCATATGTACATGGCCAGTGAAGTTGGAGTTGTGGATGTGAAACCTGAAGACATAGTCCAAAAGGTATCGTCCTCTTTTTTGTCAGAATTATGTAACTTATCAGTTTTGTAATAACATCATCAGAGAATGTGTTGGAGGATTTTATTTTCAGGCCATTTGATTTAGGGGCCATAAAATTATCATAATTTTCTGAAACCCCCTCCCCTTGAAAGTGTATTATTATTTGGTTTTAAAAAAGACCACTAGCTCCATCTGTTGAATAGCAATAGTATTTGACAGATGGCATCAGTAGTCGTTTGGAAGGTTTTTACCATTTCGGAGTTTGTTTTTCATCATTTACATCAAAAAAGTATACATTCATGTCATACCTCCTACCACCAGCATATGGTTTATATGTTTCTGAAAATTATTTTATTAAATGAACTAATAAATAAATGTTCAATTCTGTATCTGTATGAGTAACATTGAAACATGCAGAGAAAACTCTTTACAATGAATAATTTAAAATAGAACCAACATGTAATTCTAATATTGGGTGATAATAGCTGCTTGTTTGCTTATAGTTTGGGGAGTATCCCCAGTCTGTCGCTTGTTTGGCACAGCCTATGGATAATAGCTGCATTGCAAGGATCATTATAAATAGCATCACACAATTATTTCAGCATAATAATGCTTGGTTATATTATATAACGATTTTAAGTCATAAATATTTCATACACTTACCATACATACTTGACTATAAGACAAGGTTTTAATCCTTGAAAAAATGCATTTTTCCCTTCTTGTTTTATATACAAGTCAGCCGAAAAAAGCTGTCAGGTCTAGTAAGCTATAATAGGTAAAATTAGTTTTTATGTTTCAGTTATATCTACTCATGTTCTACTAAACTATTCAATATTATTTGCAATTATCAGCAACAGTTTTGTATCTTAATCTGTTTCATTTGATGTTTTAAATATCTTAAGCTGTGAGTACCAGAAATAATTAAAATTTTCAGCATGATTAGCTGTCTTCATAGTTAGTTTTATGTATAAATATCACTGATGTCTTTGGCTGTGAAATCAGTTCTACATACACATATATCTCTACCACTAGTTCGATGTTCTTGATAATTTCAAACTAATTCTGAAAATAATACCTTCTAAATGTTTTAAATTCTGCCTCATCTTATATTCAAATTAGGTAGTTTCCTGCGATATTGACTGATATACTGACCTCATCTTATATACGAGATCAAATTATACACAAGTATATATTGTTGTTATCTTTGAATAAAACTATATGTTGATGTTGTATACAAATCATATCTAAATTTCTGCAATTTTGTTACTTCACGATGTGTACTTTTCTCCCAAACACTGCATGGTAACACTTTATTTCATTTGGTAAAATAAAAACTAACCAATTGATTCAATTAGTTTTTTCTGTTCAGCCTATTTAAGATGATATGTCCATATGTAATGCCCTATTTGGTAATTAGGAGCTAATTTAGTTATTGATCTATTGATGATATTGTTTTTTTTAGGGAAGGCTTAAGCCAGGTCGGATGTTGTTGGTTGATACTGTTGAGAAGGTCTTTATGAAGGATGAAGTGCTTAAGAATAACATAGCCAGCAAGTATCCATGTACAGATTGGCTGAAAGAGGTATTTGACGTTTCATGATTGCTATCAGTTTGTGTAATTCTGTTGTATATTAGATGGCTTTAGATAGCATCAGTGGTATTTTGGGCTCAACCTAGACTAGATAGAAAAATAGTATGGAAACGGGTGGTGGCATGCAAACAACCACACGGATGCCTCATGTGCATACATGCACACGCCCTACTCCTTCAATTTATTTTTAAGTTATCATTGTACAGCACAATTAATGGCTCCAGCAAATGAGAGTGCTTTGTTAAATCTATATTATTTCTTATTATTGCTGTTATTATTATTATCTTTATTACTTTTATAAAAGTGTGGAGTTACCATCTCTAAATTATCACATTTATTCTTTCTATTTGTTGTCAAGATTGAATGATTTTGGTGTTTTTTTTAGTGCCTTGCATTCTCAGTAGTTCTACAAATGGCAAAAAAGTTGATTGGATACTTCCCATTGTACACAAAAGAGATAAATACACACATAGCTCTTTCTCGGTTCCTGTACAATATACAGATAATAAAACCACATTAAATGTTTCACTACCTTTGTTACACTTATTTATCAATAACTGGCTGTTCTTCACAAACAGACAACGACACTGGATGATATCTATGAAGCGTATGATGATAGTATGCATGCAGATCCTCCACCCACACCCTCAGACCATGTCTCACATTACAAAGGCAGCATAGTTGACCATGACCGTAGATTACCCATGTTTGGCTGGACTAGTGAGTCAGTATACATGTTGGTTGTGCCGATGGTGCTGGAAAAGTAAGTATAGTCTTGATATGTCTGATTGATGATTTAGATTATTTTGAATGTGAAATAAATATATATATATATATATATATATATATATATATTAACTGTTTGAAAAGTGGTGTGTGAAAGTGAATTTATTATTTTAAATGTTTATGGTGCCAGTTGGCTTGTACAGCTTATTACATTGTTTATTTGTGGAGGTCGCTCGGCCTATTTAGCCTACAATGTGCACAAAAGCGGCCCTAAAACATCAATGATCATCACAGTGTTTATTTATTTATTTTTTCGTTACATAGGAAAGAAGCCCTTGGGTCTATGGGTAATGATGTCCCATTAGCTTGCCTGTCTAAGTACAACCCACGATTGTTTGATTACTTCAAACAATTGTTTGCCCAAGTGACGAATCCACCTATTGATCCATTTAGGGAAAAAATTGTCATGTCACTGGTAGGTTTGTGTGTGTAGGTGTGTGTGTGTAGGTGTGTGTGTGTAGGTGTGTGTGTGCAAGTGTGTCTTCTGATGGTTACAGAAGAATGGGTTATGATATATATTTTTAGGTTAGCTATTTCACTTCTGTCACTACAAAGAAACTACCTTTTTTTCTTCAATCAATCAATTAATTCCAAGGGCAATACAACCTAATGGCAGACAAAATAATGCTATTCTCACTTTTAGGAAGGTTATAATATATTATAATTATACTTCCTATAGGCCTGTCCTATTGGACCTGAAGCTAACATGTTGGAGCCATCTGCTGAACAGTGTCATAGAATATGGCTCACAGAGCCTATTCTTTCTCGTGCTGACATCACAGTATTGAAAGTTACCAAGTACAAGTCCTGGAAGGTTTGGCTTGCAGTTTAATCTCATTATTAGTTTGTGTGGCATCTTAATCTTAGAATATTTTGTACATTTACGAAATGTTCACAATTCAATTTGTCTTTTGATATTACAGACCAAGACGATACACATTACCTTTCCAAAATCTGAGGGAATACAAGGATTTATCCCTGCAATTGATCGCATATGTTCAGAGGCTGCTGAGGCAGTAAACAATGATTACAACATCCTGGTGTTGTCTGACAAGTCAGCTGGTCCTACTGAAGTACCTGTCTGGTATGTTCATAAATATATTATGTAAATATAAAATGTCTAGCATAATATGTCTATAAAAACCTGATAAATTAAAATAATAATCGTTATTTATCTGTAAAAAGATATATGATTAGATTGAGACACGTGCTTCATTTAAACAGAGCAAGCACTTATTGTGTAAATGAAAAAAGACATCTAAGGTATATTATCATTAATATTTGTTGATAAATATTCATCCACTAATGTTGAATCTGGTATACTGTTCTACAGTTCGCTGATGGCACTGGGAGCAGTCCATCACTACCTGATCAAGGAGAAACTGCGTATGAAGTGTGCTCTGATTGTAGAAACTGGGGAAGTCAGGTATTGGTCAATACGTACATAGCCAATTCACTAAAACGGTTTGTCCTTTTGTCTGAACTTAGGACTGATCAAATGTGAGTATCCCTGCTCCTATTATGTCGCGCATAGTGATAACAAGTGGTCATTTCTCTGTTACAGAGAAGTAAACGATTTCTGCCTACTGCTGGGATATGGCGCTGATGCTATTTGTCCTTACTTAGTGCTAGACACGCTAAGTGCACTGAGTAGGCATGGAAAGATCGATCCCAGCCTGACACCTGAAGACTTGTTTAGCAATTATGTCGCTGCCATTGCTAGAGGCATATCTAAAGTAATGGCCAAAATGGGCATAAGTACACTTCACAGCTACAAGGTTTGTTGTGTAATTTATTTAATAGGTGTTAGTGTCCTCTTGATGAGGATAATAATAATAATAATATTGTGAATTTATATACACTATAATATCATCTGTCATCAGATTCTCTAAGCAATTTACAGTGTTATAAATGTTATACACATTATGAACAGATCTCCACATCTTTAGTACTATTTTGAAAAGATTTGTTTTTAAAACAGATTAAAATGTTTCTATAGTGTTTTGTTGAGTGGCTTGGGAGAATAAAATTGATAACTGGTACAGCATACTTCTTAGATGAAATGTTTATTAACGCATGACATTTGTTCATATTTTGAACCTGAATTACCTAAATATACTGGCTGGCTGATATAATTAGAAGGTGTGTAATATTAAATACAAGTGGGAAATCTTGTGGAATTGAAGACATTTTGATTTATGTGCACTGGTCATTCTGTTGACAGGGAGCTCAGATCTTTGAAGCTGTTGGATTACATCAGGACGTGATTGACAAGTGTTTTGTAGGTACAGCATCCAGAATAGGTGGGGTGTCATTTGATGTACTGGCTAGTGAGGTATGAACATACGATTAACATCAATTGATTATTATTAGGGTTCACATTTGTAATTTATTTATATCACAGATGCCTGTTTGTTTTGGGTAAAAATAGCTGTGTTGTGTTTCAACTCGAGTTTGTGCAATTAGTTGTTTCCTGTAACGTATGTCCTGGATGACGTGTTCTCATTTACCATGTTAACCTGTAGATATTCCAGCGCCATCAGTTTGCCTATGCAGAACGCGAAAGCGACAACAGAATGGTGATATCTCCCGGATTCTATCACTGGAGAAATGGTGGAGAGAAACACATGAATGATCCTAATACTGTAGCCAATATCCAGGTACCTTTATACCCTACATCGTTTATGTGTATTGCATTATTAAACAGTTACATTATAAACACTTAAGGTTACTATGATAATGTTATTTTGTTCAGGATAGATTATAATACATAACTAGGTTTTTAGGTTTCCATAAATGTTATTTCCATAGTGGTATTTTTATCTATTTGATATAAGACTTTGTCAGAGCATGTTTAATAAATATCTTAACATATAAGATATACAAGTATTATATATAATTATACATATGTAATAATTGTAATTGTTGCTATATCAATGAGTAGCTGATTTTAGATTGTCTGCAACATAATAATAATAATAATAATAATAATAATACACTTATAAAGCAGGACTTATGAATTATACACTAATAAAACACACAGACACACACTTTACAAGTTGAGTACATAATAGTCCATATATTCATGGAGCAACTGGGAATATTTCAGATTTGTTTTTCTGAATCCAATCAATGTGACTTGCATTATGTAACTTAGAAGTAAATATTTAGTTAATGTTTCAAAAGAATTAATCATCATTACCATGTGTGTATGTATATATATATATATATATATATATATATGCATGTGTGTGTGTGTGTGGAATGTACTGAACAGGTATAGCCTTTTGTGTATGTCTTCTTATATAGATTTTTGAATAAATATTAACATTTTCAGGATGCAGCCCGCACTAACAGTACTTCTGCCTATGAAAAGTTTGCTGAATCTGCTAATGAGAGTTGTAGGAATTGTACACTGAGGGGACAACTGGACCTGGTATATGCAGAAAATCCTGTTGACATATCAGAAGTGGAATCAGCAGCTAGCATTGTTAGAAGATTTGTCACTGGTCAGTTTAAATTGATTTACTTACTGTGAATCAGATTTCTTTTTTACTGTAAATATTTTTATTTAGCGCTTAGAAAATGGGTGAACTAAGCTATAATTCATAACTCAGGGAGTTACCATTGGCAGTATGTCCCAAGTGCAACCAGGGCTGACGTTTAATGAACCATTCACTCACTGTCTATGAAACTTTTGTATTGCCAAACTTTGTTTTATCCGACTTCAGGTGCTATGAGCTTTGGTAGTATTTCATTTGAGGCACATTCTACACTGGCCATTGCCATGAATCGTATGAAGGCAAAGAGTAACACTGGTGAGGGTGGGGAAAATGAAGACAGATATCTGGATCAGGATCCTGAAAACAGTGCCAGATCTGCCATCAAACAGGTAGTTATGTAGAAGAGGTATTGCTGGGACTTATATAAACATCTTCTTGGAGAGTTCTGTTTTCTGCAGTTTAAAACTTCAACCAGTCAGAGTTAACTGTCTTTAGCACAACCCACTGCTGGAATGTTGAAGCTACAGAACAACTAGCTGATGGCAACCACATAAAATTGTTTGGCTTGGATTATACTCAGGTCTATTAAACCCTCAGGATGAACTAGGACAGTTTTCTTTTTTTGTCTGTTAAAAACAAAATCTAAATGATAAGAAATTCTACCTCTGATTCCAAGCTATGAATAGTCTCTAATGTTTTACAAGATTGTAGTCAATATGAAATACAAACATCAGCTTATAAACCTGATTGCTATCCCGAAACCATAGTCTGACTTGAAAGTGATTTATTATGAAGAATTAATTGCCTCTGAAGTAAAATTTTTTGTATGAGTAAATGTATTTGTCAACTTCCTTTTTAAAGGTGGCTTCTGGTAGATTTGGAGTGACTAGTTCTTACCTGACGCATGCTGATGAGCTTCAGATAAAGATGGCACAAGGTGCTAAACCTGGAGAGGGCGGAGAATTACCAGGATATAAGGTTGGTTTAATTTACGTTTGTTTTGTTTATGTGAATGCATGCATGCACACACACAGACACTATATGTTTTAGCAATAATGTATTGGCACAGAGTATCTTGAATCACAACTTCAAACTCTGGATGATTCATCAGAGGATGATCCAGAGAAGCAACTTTTCATGCTATGACAGGCATAATGTCTCACCAGTCCCTGTATTTATAGTGATGTTGAGAAGTTATGTTTTCTGTGTATGGAGATTATGTTTCCAAGTCTACTTTCTTAGAAAACCATTGACTCAGAACGGTATATTCCATGCACTATTTGTGCCTTTCGTGGAATGCCATTGAGGTGTTTGGACTGGGAATCTGGCTTTTAAATGACTGTATCAAGCATGATACACTCTTAAAACATTATAAATACTCCTGACTCAGGAATAGAAACACTATTTCACTTCTCAAGTAGTGGCATTTAACTGGCTTGGTGTGTTTTGTATAACAACTTGAGTTTTATATATATATATATATATATATATATATATATATCACTAGAAATGTCGAGGAATACATTCATCTTTCTTAAGATTCTCTATGCCAGTGCCTTTTTTTCATACAGATAAGACACACACATGCATGCACACTGTTTTTTTATGTCGGGGGTTATGGGTGATAGTTCTGTCCAGTTCTTTCTGTGAATACTGTACCTAAATAGAGTGTGTTCTGTTATGGAACTATTTATGAATATATTTTTGAATACTTTGATTCATTAATAAACTATAGCACAGTTCTTATGTTCTGTTCTGTTCTGTTTATCTACATGACATGTTTATATGCATATTCATAGAAGTGAAGCCATGGTATTGCAGGAACCATTAGCCAATTTTGACTAATCTGAAGCCAGTTAGTAAATAAGAGGTATATGTGTTTATGACTGAAGCGACTAATTGTATCCCATTTAAAAACTAATGGTGTAATTTGCTTTGTCAGAAACATAATTAAATATGTTTATAGTAAATACTTATGTTTGATTTAAGATGTTTTAATATAAAGTTTGTTGAACCATTGTTCATTACTGTATATGGCCAAAAGAATAAATATATTTTTGGCGGAGTCATTGTCAAGAATTGTTTTGAACTCTTAGTTTTTCTTTATATATAGAGTGAATTACTTGATGGATGGGTAGGGTAAGTGAGTGAGTTACTGATTGTGTGCGCTGTGAATTGTGATGCATAACTGCCTCTCTTTTCTTCACTTAGGTAAAAATTATTTGATAAAATTACTAGTGTAATGATAAATATTGTAAAAATAATGCTTAACTCAAAAGTAGAAATTATACTATCATTTGGTAGCAGATTGGTTTATTTAACATTTCTGCACTGACTGATATAATAAAATAATTTAACAGGAACCATGTGATAAATGTTGACTTTCTAATAGTATAAGAGTTTATTTGTGAGTTACTTCAGCCTAGTGTAACTTTTAAGGGATACCATGAATTATTTGAGTATTGTGAAAATGATACAGATATACATTCAAATATAAATATGCCATGTCATTTACACATACACACACACACAGGCGCCTCCATGGTCTAACTGTAGTGTGTTGGATCACAGATCACTACCACCTGTATTCGAATCTCGGCGTGGCCATATCTGAAGGTGTTTCATCTTTGACTTCGCTTCATTACCTTTGGAGGTTGCTCAGTTCATTTAGCCTACCATGACATGGCCATAAAAGATCAATCATCATACACACACACGCACACTCAAAAATATTATACTTAATTACTATGCATAGTAAGATAATTAAAATTTAATCTGATAATGATCAGCTATATATTTATATTAAAACATTTGCTTTATGTGAACAAATATAATGTTATAAGTAAATATAACTGTATATTCCACCAGGTATCCAAAGAAATAGCAAAGACTCGCCATTCTGTACCAGGGGTAGGACTTATCAGCCCTCCACCACATCATGATATTTACTCCATTGAAGATCTGGCTCAGGTAAGTCATTACAATGGTAGTTATCACGAAAACTCAGGTCATCCAGTCAGATACTATTGCAGGTGCCAGTGTCTCGGCTCAAGTCATATGGTGATTGTGCATTTAGTGTTGCAGCCCCCACTTTGTGGAATAAGTTGCCGGCAAACATTAGAAATGCGTAGACTCTTGGAAATTTTAAGTCTTCTAAAAACACACCTATTTAAGGTCGCTTTCACAGATAAATAATTATTATCTTTTAAATCATTACAGGGTTTTTACAGACATTATTTGGGGTATTATTATATTACATATTATTTGTACAGCGCCTTTGAATGGCTCCTGCTAGTAAGGGCACTTTATTAAATATACATTATTATTATTATTATTATTATAATTAAGCATAACTTGTTTTGAAGGAACTGAAATGCAGCATTTACATCTTTCCTGTGTGTAACTGCAGTAATTTTCCACCATCCAGTGGTTGAAATAGCCAGCAACAGTTGAGTTGCCCATTAATGCTGATTATTTTCTACCGTAAAGTTTGTATTAAGAAGATATCAATATTTTCCTACCTTGCTATGTGTTGTGAAGCTGATAATGTAAAGTGGTGAACAATCATGACTGAAGAAGTTTTTAAATAGAAGAATAGCTATCATTCTGTTTAAGTAATTGACACATCTTCAGTTTGGACATGTTCCAACTGTCTGCAGTTAGTGCATGAGCCAGGGACCACTTGAACATATTTCCATTCACTTTAATTGTAGATTGTTTCCGTAAATATCTGGGTCCATCAATCCTAAATCTCTTTAAATTGAGCTTTGGTGGATCTTTTTGATAACATATTATGTTTATGAGATATGTTAAGTTGGTGTTATAAATTATATAACGATGAAATGATATCAGGATTTATATGCTTGTAGTTGATCTACGATCTGAAGGGAGCCAATCCCAGTGCCAGGATCAGTGTAAAGCTTGTGTCTGAAGTTGGTGTTGGTATCATTGCTGCTGGAGTAGCTAAGGTTTGTATTTAATTGGTAATAGGAAAACAGTACAGTGGTGCTTTTTAGTTTATTTTAACATGGTGATACTCTAGTGATGTGTTGTTGCATGTATACATCAGTGTGTACATAACAATGTGTTTTTTCTCTCTATCTCTCTCACACACACATTCACTCACTTACTGAGATATATCATAACTGAAAGTTTCCCAAAATATTCACACACACTGATGAGACATTACATACCTCAGCAGGAAAAGTGACATCTTTGGAATCCACATCCTGATTAATCTTCCAGAGCTTGTTTTTATATTTTATGGTTCATATGTTTTTGGTTTTCACTCACTTTAACCAAATTTTCACACATGAACATGCACACACATGTGCACACACACACACACACACACACACACACACACACACACACACACACACACACAAATAACACCTTAATGTGGTGCATTCTGTATTGACCCAAACAGTTTTAACCATGATATTTGTTGTGACATTGCCAGGGTAAAGCAGAACACATCACCATATCAGGCCATGATGGTGGTACAGGAGCTAGTAGTTGGACTGGCATCAAACATGCGGGATTGCCATGGGAACTTGGTATTGCCGAAACTCACCAGATTCTGATTATGAATGGTCTGAGGTCAAGAGTCATCCTTCAGGTAGATGGACAATTAAGAACAGGTGTGTTATGGGCAACATTAAGATAGTTTGGATATAATTTATGTTTTTTTTTTAAATTTTACACAAGATATAATGTTATGTGATCCTTAACTTCTTATCAACACCTCGATGACCAAGATATTGTGATATTAATAGTGAAATGATAATTAATTAAGTAATATAAATTCAACATACCATGTTATTTGAACAAAACTTATTCACTTTTCCAATGCATTTGTAACAGGGTAGTCTAAAAAAATCCCCTCTCAGATAAGGGTCAGTTTGATAGCATGGTGGGTTGAGCACTGCAAATATAGCCTCCATGTCAAAGTCCCCCTTTCCCCTGTAGCTGTTGGGTTGTGTCCCTAACTGGTTACACTTCGGCCATCTTTTGCGGGTGTGATTAGCAACCCAAGGCTGAAGAAGTGACATCATAAGTATCATTGGCTAAAATTACCGAATAATCCCAACCAAGAGGCCATGACCCTTAGTTTGAAGACCACTGCCATACAGTAATGGTCACTTTTGGTTATTGCTCTTCAAGTAAATTTGATTTTATTTCCTATTATGTGGTTTTATTTTCTGGTAGACTGTTAACTTGGGGCATTAGCTGCCTTCATTTATCATTGTATTTTGTTAACCTTGTGCAAAGTAATTGTAAAGTGTTTGCGTGTATTACTTTCCCAGGTCGTGATGTTGTGATGGGAGCATTACTTGGCGGCGATGAGTTTGGATTCTCTACAGCTCCACTTATAGTACTCGGCTGTACAATGATGAGGAAGTGTCATCTTAACACATGTCCAGTTGGCATAGCCACACAGGTCAGATATCACACCATTTTATTGGGGGCGCCTCCATGGTCTAACAGTAGCATGTTGGATCACAGATCACTAACACCTGTGTTCGAATCTCGGCATGGGCATATCTGAAGGTTGTTTCATCTGTGACTTCGCTTCATCACCTTTGGAGGTCACTCAGCCCACTTAGCCTACCACGTGCACAAAAGTGGCATAATACATCAATCATCATCATTACACCATTTTGTTGGAATGAAGTTTGTCTAGAAATCTTGTATAATTAATTTGTTTTTGTCTCGTCTTTAAATTGCACCAGCAGTAGTGAAATGAGATGTAAATTGCTCTTTTCCTTTCAGGATCCGGTTCTGAGAAAGCGCTTCAAGGGAAAACCGGAGTATGTGATCAACTACTTCTTCTTGTTAGCTGAAGAAGTCCGTCAGTATATGGCCAAAATGGGATTCTCTCGCTTCCAGGATCTTATTGGTCGTACTGACAAGCTGAAGTTCGCTCCCAATCCTGGTAACCCTAAAGCCTGTCTGCTTAACTTTGATGCAATGCTGAAGGGTGCTGATACAGAACATCCTGAGAATAATATTGGAGGCAGTAAGCCTCAAAACTTTGAACTGGAAAAGCGTTTGGTAAGTAATTCTCTGTGTGTTTGCGTGTGTGGCAACAGACCAAAAGAGTTTAACTGAAACATTCAAACACCAAATATAATGTACACATTTCAATGCGCAATGCTCACACTTGAATAAAGGAACCCATGTATCACCATTACTTATATTATGCCTTTGTGTCTTATGATTTGTGATTGGAAAGTATTTACAGTACTTTAGCATGGCATTTCAAAATGAAATTGGGTTCATGCTTTTTGCTGCCGAAAATACATTCAAATTGATGGACCAATAAAACAGACCTGATGGACAAACCGATCTACCTGTAAGCCGGTATTTAGACTGGAGCATAAACCAGATTTACATTGCAGCCTGTTAAAGTGGCTAATGTTAAACCCTATGTGAAAATATTTCACCAGATGATGCTCCTATGGAAATAGCTTATAGGGGAAAATATTTTGTTAATTGCTATACTGTTGTGAGGTTTGCCAGCATATTTGATATAAAAGGGGTAAAAGCTTTGCCAAAGTTCATCTCTGGTAATAAATCACAGACCTGTAGCTTCAGTGATGGTATGCCATGAGGAATATTATGAAAAAGTTAAGTTATTGTTTAGTACTGGAGACCCCAGAATTATCCTATGACATTTCCACAAATGTGTCAAAGGGTTCAACAAGTTAATTGTGTTATAAAATTTCTCCATATCCAATTCACAATGGCTTTATTCAAGAAATGTTGTGTTTTAGATGATTTCAACAATGAAAATTATACAAGTAACAGTCCACAAGGCTTGCTACAAATTTTGCCATTGGTTCTTCTTGTGCTGAAACATCTCATAAAAATAGTCTTTTTGTGAATCACAAAATCGGGACTTTCCGATGGTGCAATAGTTAGAACGCTGTGCTGCAAACCTCCATGTTGTGGATTCAAATCCAGCCCGGACCTGTGTTTGTGAGATTTGTTTCTCTGGAGATACACCCGTTGTCCAGATGTCCCATACGTCTAAGGCTAAAGAACTTGGTCACAAAATCACAGAGAAAAGTGTTTCACTTGTGGATAACTTGTTTATTATAATTCCCAAGTTCTTAAATTTGGTTTTCTATAGCATGCTATACTTTGCCGATAAGTACGGCTTGCCTTGTTCATGTCTTGATGCAATTGACGTTTATATATTTTGGGCTAGCTCTCATTTAACAATTAATTTATATGACTCACAAAACAAATGTAGTCTTAATATACAGTATCTTTTAACTATAGTATATGATATTTAGCACCATAAAGCCCGGGTAAAAATGTTGTAAATTTGTTACTCAGACGGTCATTGGGCATATTAACATTCATTAACGAGGTTAGCAGATTGGATAAAAATGTCCTCAGCAATGATAATTTTAGTATTGAAACTGAAATATTTAAGATAATTGGACTTCCCTCATATTTTATAATGTATTGTTCTTCCTATCTATTTGGCCAAAAATAATAAGAAAATGTTATATTTTTCATAATGGAAGTTTCATGAAAGAATTCATACGCACATCTTGGAAAACCTGGTAAATAATAAATTCATTTTAAAGGTCCTGGAAATGTCCTTGAATTTGACAAAATCAGGAAATGTCCTGGAAAAAATACTGCTTTTGAAAAAATCCACTTAGAACAAAAAAGCCTGTGAATAAATATTATGCCTATAGAAGAAAACTTCCATTGTAGAAGAAAAA
Source organism: Paralvinella palmiformis (assembly GCA_025642065.1). Lineage (NCBI taxonomy): Eukaryota > Metazoa > Annelida > Polychaeta > Terebellida > Alvinellidae > Paralvinella > Paralvinella palmiformis. Next base: position 194,652 of record JAODUP010000527.1, on the reverse strand, counting down.
GAGTACCGGTACATAGTCTTGGTATCCCATGTTAGTTTAAATTTAAATAAAAGTAAGTGAATCAGACAGCTAGAAGGAGTAAGGAGGAGGCTGTATCATAAAAAAGGCCAATAATCAATCATATATTGAATAAATATGATATCCCTTTGCTCATTTATCCTGATTTATTAACTTTAAATCTTTTATACATGTTCTTGGAAAGGAGTAATTTTGTCCTGGAAATGTCCTGGAAAATAATATTTCCTTGGCTGTGGGAACCATGATACATCAGTGTGGTCTTGTGCGTGAAAAAATCTTCTGGATTTACAAATGAAAATATCTGTTGTTCCATGCGAGTGCACTGTATACGCTAACATGGCTTATGGAATAATAGGTTGATCTCTGTCCTCCACCAAACAGCAGTCAACCTCAGGATTATGCATTGTTCATGCATCACAGAAATCTTCTGTTACACAAAGCAGTTTATCTATGGGATAAGATCATTTATAAATGGTAGGAGTTATCTAACAGATAAATATCAGTATTTTGTTGGTTAGAGGTATTAGCTGTAGTTGTAATAAAACATAATATTTACAGATTAACAAGATAATTGACAGATGTAGACCCGTCATTGATGGTGAGTCTGATAAGGTAACCATAGAGATGGAAATCTGCAATGAAGATAGAACATTTGGATCAACTCTTAGTTACTATATATCCCAGTAAGTGTTTGTGTGTGTGTGTGTGTGTGTGTGTGTGTGTGTGTGTGTGTGTGTGTGAGTGTACATGTCTGTGTGTGATTGAGTTTTGTTTTAAACCTTGGCACTCATCACAATTGAGACATATAGCCAAGGAGTGACTTCCTAAGGAAATTTGCCACAAACATGGTTAAGGAAAGGATTTAACACATGCACACACACACATAGACAAATAGATAAAATATTTGCACATTTTGGTATTGAATAAACTTTTATGTAATAAATGTCAAATTGTATGCATGTTTATCTTATAGAAAATATGCTGAAAAGGGCCTACCAGATCGTAGCATTGAATTGAAGCTAAAAGGAACCGGAGGACAGAGTTTTTGTGCATTCCTTGCTAAAGGTGTCTATATTGAGTTAGAAGGAGATGCCAATGATTATGTGGGCAAGGTATGTCTTTAACAGATAATGTTGATGTGTCTACTGTTCAGCATCAGTGTCTTCTCATTTTCTGATAGCTGCAAAAACTTTTCCCATAACCTGGATGTTGTATGAAATTACAAACATAGGGCCACTCTGAATGATCTGTTTTGTGTTTATGTGTTAATAATCCCTATTGATTCATTGTGTAGATGTTTTGATTGATTAGTATTACTAGGATTTAACAAAAGATTACTACTGTGTTAAATTGCTAACTTTTTATCTGGAACAATGTGTTGAGTTGGTATGTATATGTGTACAAATGCTTTGCCACATGTGGAAACATCCCCCCCCCGCACACATGTACACACTTACTATCACATAAATCAGAGAATTTAAAATCCATAATCTAACTGGTAACACAGTTTACCACAGATCTCAACCATCTGAGTTCAAATCTTGGAGTGGGTATGTCTGAAGGGTGTTTTATTTATCACTTTGGAGGTCGCTCGGCTCATTTAGCCTACCTTGTGCACACAAGTAGCTGTAAAACATCAAACATGCAAACATGATGACACAGTCTATGTATGTCCATCATGTGCAAATGATTAATCATCAGAACAGAGTTTATTGGAGATGTTGGGACCAATCATTTAGTATTATAAAAATTCATCATCATTTCTGTGTTTTCAGGGATTATCAGGTGGAGAGGTCATTATCTATCCACCTAAGGCTATGCCAGAAGAATTCAAGTCAGAAAACAATATCATAGTTGGCAATGTTGTCTTGTATGGTGCTACATCAGGCAAGGCATTCTTTAGGGGACAAGCAGCAGAGAGGTTCTGTGTCAGGAACTCGGGAGCTGTAGCTGTGTGTGAGGTATGATTTGGAGTAGTTTCTGTATTCTCACAAGCCACAAAACTTGTCTAATATAAAAATAGACTAATCCTACTGGTGAAACATATCATTCTTGTGATTGCCATAAGTGACGGTTTAACACTGCAGTTCATAATTTGTGATGTTACATTTAACAGGGATGTGGTGATCATGGCTGTGAGTACATGACTGGAGGACGGGCTGTAATTCTGGGAGCAACAGGCAGGAACTTCTCAGCAGGAATGTCGGGAGGCTTGGCTTATGTTCTTGACAAGTAATGTCCATTTTCTGTGTCTAGTTTATAAGTTATATTTTGCAATGAACTCTTATTCCTAGCACTTGTCGGATAATATATATATATATATATATATATATATATATGTGTGTGTGTGTGTGTGTAGTGTATATGACTGTGAGTAAAATTTTTATATATATATATATATATATATATATATATGGTGTCTTTACAGAGACAAAATGTTTGCTGCTAAGTGTAACACAGCATCGGTTTCTCTGGATCCAGTTGAAATGCCAGAGGACTTGGATTGGCTACGAACAATACTAAAGGAGTTTTCTGACTCCACTGGCTCCTTGGTTGCTAAGGAACTATTAGAACAGTGGCCCGGATCAGCAACAGATTTTGTTAAGGTGTGTTTGTTAAGATGGTTAAATTTTTGCAACTGATCGGTGTTTCAGACCTCCAGAAGTATATGCACAAATTTTGTTTATCATTTCATTAACAACTCTGAAATTTTATTGTTATATTATATTCCTGTATGTGGTGGCCTTATCCATTCTATGTGATACATGTATAGTATGAATCAAGCATAGTAAGCTGAGAGCATAGGAGAATTTGACCGGTATGAATTAATTATAAAATATTGAAATCACAATTACTCTGAAGTGTTGTTATCATACACACAGGCAAGGATGTGGTAGCTAGATACTTTCTCTTTTGATAAATATACGCATATTTAACAGATATTTAAATAACACCGATTGTTGTCAGTAAGGTGTGACATTGTGGTTCAGATATTACCATAGCTAATCACCATGGCTAATGGTTATTTATTAAACCAAACCTTTTGATAGGCTTCATATTATCTGCAGTTTAATTATTTCTTATATTCAGATTTTAACTTCATAAAATAGTAACAAAATATTGTATAGCAGCAGTTAATGTTTCTAGTGAAAACATATAAATACACAAGGAAACAATTTAGGTATCAATTGGTGGTAGCTTCTTTGATACTTGATATGCTTCTAATCCACTTTCACAAATTACCATTAAATCAGTTATGTACCAAATGAAGCCTGTCTGTCTGTCTTTTCCAATGTGATATGTAGTAATGGGGTTAAGAAATATAATCCTGCTCATATGTATGTGTGTGTAAAATAAGGCTTCTTAGTGTTCTTTTGCTCCTTTGGAATTCTGTATGTGCATTGGTCCCCAGTTCTATAACAAGTCACATATTGCACAAATCTTTTCTTTATTATTTCTGCTGAGCATTTTAGGCCAACTTCCTTTTTTCTTTATTTATTTAGTGAACTAAGTAATTATATGTAGTATCCTGAAGTGTCATTTATGACAGCTACAACAATGAGAAACAGTGCTGTGAAAACTGTAATAGCTGGTATTTAAAACGAAGAAAGTTTTAAAACAAAATTATTATATTACTTTTGTCGTTGGTTGTTATTTTTACTGTTATTTTGTTTTTGTTGTGAATATTGCTGTATACCCATTATTCTAAACAGCTATATTGAATTATTAGTCAACTATCTTTTAAAATTTTCAAAATTTAGTTATTAGTATCACTAGAAAGAGCAGAATCTCTCCTTTCGTGTGGTATACAATGCAAGAAGATCTCAATTTAGTCTGAAGTTAAAGCTTGACAAACATGTGTAGGGTCGAAGCTTTCGAAGTGAGAAAATAGCCTTCAAAATTGATGCTTATTGTTTGTTACATTTCATGAAAGTTACCTTAGTAAGATATTATTATTGTTAGAATCCTCAGTTAATATTAATACCACATCTTCGATGGAAACATATTAGCAGATTAATTATTATTTTATGCAATCTGACACTGTCTCTATGAATCAACTTACTCGCTAACTAAGTCAGTAGTCAGTTGTAGGAAATGCATGGTGTGCATGCATTCATTCAAAACATTATGCAAATGACCCACACTGGACCAATAAGAACGGCTTCCAGGTCTGTTGCTACCACATGACCCCAATTTGTTTACACAGGTAGCACAGTGACTATTCTAGTCTATTCCAAGCTTTATGGAGGCCAGATCATGCATACATTTGCATAAATAAGACCATATATGAGCCTGTTAACCAAGCAGTGATATCTGATTTTGTTAGGAATGAACTAAAAATTGTTGATAAAGAGCAAATGGAATTACTGGCATTTTGTTTTAAGGAAATCACACAGAACACTTAGGACATTCTATAAAAAGGAATACTAAAAAATCGCTTTCAGGGAAAATCTGAAAATTTATGAATTCCAATTTTTTCACAAAATCAGTCTTTACCACATCAGTTTTACCGACCTCCAAATTATTTTTATTAAGATGGGTCACAATTGATAAATAATGCAACATAAATATTTTCATATTATTATTATTATGACAGTCTATTTTGTCAAACAGGTGTAATAAGTTAGCGACAAATTTTTTTGATTTATCTCTGGTTCAGATGAGTAATGTATATGCATTTTCATCGTAGGTTTTTCCACACGAGTACAGGCGAGCACTGAAAGAATTGGAAGCTGAGCAAACCGAACTAGAAAACAATCAACAGGATGTGAACGGATGCACCGAGAAGGAATATACAGAAGATATGGTGAATCCACGCGATATCAAGCTAAAACACACTAAGGTATTGTATGATAGTGACAGCGATGATAAAGTAATAAGCATAAGTCTAATATTAATAAGTGTATTTCTACTCCCAGTGAAAGATGGTAACAACTAATTGTTGACTTATGATGCTGCAGGATTTATTTTGGCATTCCAAAATAACTGTTGGCTGCAAACTAAAATGAGAAAGCAAAACCTGTCTCTTGATTTGAAATGATGAAAATGTGAGAGAAAAAAATACCGTTTGTGCTTCCTGAATACCTCACATTTAGAACTATGATCTGAAAGGGAAAGAAATGTGAGAAATGGTTAATTTTGTAAACTAAGCTGGCTGCTGGTGAACATTTTGATGAAAAAACAACATAAATTGATTTGTATTCAGATATGCTACTGAAAAGAAATATGGGCATCAAAAATGGTTTACATTGGTAAGAAATACGAAAGTGAAAAGAATGAAAAAATGTAATTGATGTTATAACCTCTTAGCCTTTTGCCGCTTAATTTAATATATCGCTGATAAATAACACGTTTTGAAGTTATTACAAGCCAAGTGGCATGTTTTATGCAGCCAAATTTGTCCCAGTTCTTATGATAATGAAAAAAATTAAATACTACAGCATAGTCCATTACAGCAAGGTCTCCTTGGGCCTAATTTTAGTTTAGTGTTAAATGGGCAGTTTGGGGAAAGCTTTGTTAAGGAATAATTTCTTATGGCATTTCTTTGACTGAAGTTGGTATAGTGGGTTATCACCAACCTCTGAGATGGTGGTTCGCCTCGCTGTTCAAATTTGAAAGGTCTATCATTTTATCTCAATCGTTTTACCTGTTTAGCTTACCATTTGCATATAATTAGCCAGAAAACACCGCATTAGAAAGTTGTTGTTTCTAAGTGTGAAATATAATTTTATTTTATAGTTGCTCAACACCTAACTGACATCTGATAGGATGAATTCACCTTCAGTATCCATACTAAAGTCAATGAACATTTATCCTCTCACATCCTTGTTTGGGTTGATTCACAGCACCTAGCTACAGGACACTACAGTGCTTAATTTTGTATAGGTGTTTCCTCGTCTGTTTTAGCCGTAACAATCTTTGTTTGGAAATAGTGATGCTATTCTATCATTAAGACATAACTGGAAGTTTTAGAAAAATGTTCCACAATCAGGGTTGCAGCTAGTATATTTTGGATCAGATGATGTACATATAAATCAAATGTTTGCATTACAGAAAATGTCCAGTATTGCCGAGGATGATATCCCCTTGTTGATGGTCAAGGATATTGAAGACATCATACCAAATTGGTCGAAGGAAAATCTTGACAAAAAAAGGTTTTTACGAAGTTCTGCTGTTGATTTGTGCCAGATTTGAAAATATACTCTGATAATATTTGCGGAATTTTTCCTGTGATTCATAGCTTCATGTTTGATTTGATGTAGGGGATTCATGAAATACCCACGTGCTACTTATCAGTATCGTGATCCAACAGAACGTCAAGAAGACTGGAAGGAGATATATAACCATAGAGCTGTCCGACAGGGATTACGTAAACAGGCTGCAAGGTGAGACAATTTGGCTAATTTATAGGTGTCTTGTATGAAGAAAAGAAGTTATTGGTTTGTGTGTGTGTGTGTGTGTGTGTGTGAAGAATATAATAATTTAACATTGGTGCAACATTAAGTGACCAAATTGGATTAGTTCATAAAACCATAAATCTTAATGATTAAAAAGAAGACATTTTTAATTTTGGATTATGATAATCATGACATTTCAAGATATTTAATAACCTTGAATACGTTGTTGTACAGAGTTTGGAAAAAAGTCATCTCTTAAGACTTTGTGCTCACTGAATTATTTCCCCTGTATCACTGGAGTAAACAACATGATATTCTTTTTTAACTAATCACATAGATCATGCAAGTGAACTCTTTGTTTTGTATCTGTTATAATTTGGGAGAAAATCCAATTAATAAACAAAATGTCTTACACTGCCCAAGTTAACTATAACTTAGTTGCACAGCAGCGCCATCTGGTTATTGTTCTTGTGAAGGCATCTCGTTGTTTTCAAGGGTAATCCAGCAGGATAGCGGTTAGAGTATTGTATTGTAAACCTTTAGTTTGTTGATTTGAATCTAAACCATTTTTGCCTTTGTGGAATATTTTCCTACGGTTCATCCCTCAACTGTATGTCTGAAGTGTGGGCAGTGTTGAGGCTAAACCCATTAATCACTCACTGACTCATTGTCTTCTAACTATTATATATGGTATTGTTTATTGTACAGATGTATGGACTGTGGTGTCCCATTTTGCCAGTCAGATCATGGCTGTCCATTAGGTAACATCATCCCTAAATGGAATGATCTTGTATTTAAGGTATGTACAATCAGCCTCTCTCATTCTACTTTTTGTTGGACGTTTTTAAACTTCATGTGATTTATTTTCTATCAGAGTAGTGTTGATGTTCTTTTCAGTTTATCAGTGAAGCATTACTGTATTTATATCTATTATTTCTTTCTTTTTCTAAGATAATCTATTTTGATATGTAACTTACCATATTTTTGAAATTCCATATATTCATGTAGAGTGTATTGCATCTATGTTATGTACAGGAGAATTGGAATGAAGCTCTGCGGACCTTGCTCCAGACAAATAACTTCCCGGAATTTACTGGTCGAGCCTGTCCTGCGCCTTGTGAGGTGATGAATTTAATAATAATAATATTTTTATTATGAAGTAGAAAGTTTCTGCAAAGATTATTAATGTTTATTCTCTAAAGTGAAAGCAAATATACTTTTTGTATACGATCCTAATGCGTTATAATCTTTGTGCTTTATATCTGTAGGCTGCCTGTGTCCTGGGTATTAATCAACCTGCTGTAACCATTAAGAACATTGAGAACACAATCATAGACAACGGCTACGATCGTGGCTGGATGGTGCCCGAACCACCGTCTACGAGAACTGGCAAAACTATTGCCATCATAGGAAGTGGTCCTTCAGGTCTAGCAGCTGCAGCACAGCTAAACAAGGTAGCTCATTGTCTGTAACCCTAACACTGAGTAATTACAGGAATTTGACAGACCACTTTACATGAATTATTTTCCGATTACATAATAAATCTCAGTAAATAATTAAAGAGAGCATTTTATTCAAGTTAAACTTTATATTTTGTTTATTCACAGTGAAATCATAAATATCCTCTTTCTTATATGATTTGTACAATTAACAGGATTTCTAAAGGATTGTTTTGGGTGTTGTCCTCGAGAAATAAATTATCATTCAGCCAAATGTATTTATCAGAAGTGGCACTAACTTATAAACATTAACAAAAATGATTTATGTGCATTTTACGGAAAAGCTGTAATTTTTTATCATTTAGTTCTTTGTGCTGCAAAACTAATCCTATCAGTCTGGGGCCTTTTATCAGGATACGGCTGTTTGGGCTTTGAATCCCAATGAGATGTTTCATCTGTCATTTCATTTCCTTCGGAAATAACTCCTCAGCCATATGCCCCAGGTCTAGTTAGGTATGGGGTTAAACAAAGTAATTATTCAGAAAAGACTTTAACAATGTTTTGAGGATTGAGAACCTTTATACTTCAACCCTCATGATTTGTACCTATACAATACAGGGTATCATTCAACTCCACAAGTGGTATAACATTTCTGGCTACCAGTTTTAGGTCCATGTTCACAACAATTTCATTATGTCATCTTACTCAGTGAACCAGTATACTCATCAAAGACTAGTAGCTGGTTAGCAGATGTTGAACTAAAGATTTCAATATAGAGTGTTTGTGTGTGTGTGTGTAAAAAGGTACTGCCACAGAGAATCACAAATTATGAATACAACCTTTGAGAGATTCATTATTCTGTATTTATATGTTTAACTTACAGTGTATAGAGAATGCAGTAAGTTGTTTCAAGTAATAGTTAATTTTGATCTTGCCTATGTGCTTATGCATTACAGTGTTTTATTTTATGTTCCAGGCGGGTCACTTAATTACTGTATATGAGAGAAACACTCATCCCGGAGGTCTTCTTAGATATGGCATTCCTACGATGAAGCTGAGTAATGAGGTATAGTTTTGTGGCATCTGTTTGTCAGTGTCGGTGTTGTTTGTTTTTGCATTGCTACTAACTTAAAACCTTTCTTACTGAATTTGTTGGAGTTTGTGAATGGTAGATAGATCTTAATGATGCCAGCTATTTTTAACTCCCGAGTACTTGTTCATTAACAAATTATAGAACTGTTTATTTGTTAACCGTCAATCTGTCTAGCAAAGATTGGCTGTGATTTATTGTATTCTGTTCTGAACCTGTCAACTTATTTATATGTTTACAAATATTGTCTCCATGTGCCGTTTTAGTTATTACTGTATCATTGCAATGTTTAATAATGATCCACTTCAGATAGTGGTTAAACTATATCTGCCTAATGTCAAATATTCAGTTGTCATCGTGATCGTGTATTGGAGTTATACTTGTGTATATATCCAATAATTTTCATTAATGTAGTCATACTGTGCTAAGACATATCTATAGGAATCTGTTTGAAACATGTTCTTTCTTATCAATCTTGTGGGCAGTTTGCTAGCACAATGGTTAGAACACTTTACTGTAAACATACAGCTCATGTTTTGAATCCTAGTCCGATATTTTCCTAGGGTAGTCAATTCTTGACTATATGGTATATCTCATTCCCTCAATACTGATAGATTTGTCTAAATGACAGTTTTATCACTCAAAATGGAGGTGCAACAGTTTGATCGATAGAATTGGCAGGCAGTTAACCAGAATATCTCGAGTTTTGTTGTCATCAGAAGTTTGGGAAAATTCTTTCAACTTTCAAAAGTTGCTCCCATTTGGCATACAGTAGAGCACTGTGCTATAAACCTTCAGGTTATTTGGTTTACATCTTATTTGTTACCTATAACTGTGGAATATTTCAGCTCGTTATCTCATATTTTTAGTGAGTTGCTTTTTGGCCATATACTATAGCCACATGGAGTCTAGAGTCTAGATGGCTGCCAACACCCTGAAATTTCTTCTCCCAGTAATTGAATTTCTTGACACTGAAATAGCATTGCCCATTAAGCTGACCTTGATGGCTGGGACCTATGGTATCCCAGGTCAATTAGTGCAGAAGTTAATTATTAGCATTCACTTATTGAATCACTTTTTCAGCTTTTTAAATAAAATTTCTTGGAATATTATTGGTTGCCATAAGGATTCAGACATGCTAAGAATACAGTATGTTTAAAGTAGCACCACATTTGGTTTACTTTGCATTTGTGGTTTATTGTTGCAATCCATTTGTTTCTAGCCTTTCAGTTAATTTTAATCTTTGTTGTACCTTTCTGTGGCTTGTTTTCAGATCCTGTAATCATTTCAAAATTTAAAGGTGACACACTATAATGTGAAATCTAGAGAACTTGTGTTATAATATGAGATGCCAGTTATGGAGTGAATGAAACTAGTAAACGACAGCATGTTAAGAAATAAGCCCACTTGAGTTCATTCAAATTCCCTTCTTTTCAGGTTGTACAACGCCGAATAGATCTACTTACAGCAGAGGGAATAACTTTTAAGACAGGTGTGAAGATTGGTAAAGATGTATCTGCCAAAGACCTGCTAGATAACAATGATGCTCTGTTACTGTGTCTGGGCTCTACCTGGCCAAGAGATCTTCCCATTCCTGGTTAGTGTGCTTGTTTTTATATAACTACGATCAGTTTTCAGACAAGTTCTTCTTTGTTTCTTTATATCAGTGTGTATGTAAAATGGTTGAAGTTTTCTGTCTGCTTCCTGATAAAGGACGACAGCTAAAAGGTATTGAATTTGCCATGAGTTTCCTGGAGACCTGGCAGAAGAAACAAGTTGGCCTAGATGTGGATTATCTTCAACTGTGTGCTGAAGGCAAGGATGTTGTTGTTATCGGTGGTGGAGATACAGGCTGTGACTGTATAGCTACATCTCTAAGACAGGTAAAACAGCCATAATTATGATCATGCTCATCATTGCCATCTGCTTAATAAGATTCTATTGCAAGAGAATCATTTATTGCTCATTCAAGATTTCTTTACAGGAACATTCTGTCGATTATCTTGAGTACCTTTTCATAATTGTTGTATAGATTATATAAAATGTTGCACAATCCTGTTGTTATTATTATTTTGATTTTCCTGCGTAAATATATGAAATAAAGGATTATTGATAAAAATAATGATTGAAAGCTTCCAATACATGGCTTATTGTTAATTTAATGTACAATTTAATACAGGGGGATTTCTCTCTCTCTGTGTGTGTGTGTGTGTGAGAGTGTGTATGTGAAATATTACTCTAATTCTATGTTTTATATCTAAAGCATGCCAAGAGCATCACCACATTTGAGATCTTACCAGAGCCACCTAATGAGAGAGCTGAAGACAATCCATGGCCTACATGGCCAAAGGTTTTCCGAGTGGACTACGGCCATGAAGAGGTCAAAGTGAAATTTGGACATGATCCAAGAATATTCAGCATTACAAGCAAGGTTAAGATCATTAACAAACTAGACTGATCTTCTCTATGGGCTAATAGTTTTAAATGTAGTGGCAGTGGTATTTTTGGATGTCAATATATTTGTGTGTTCCCAATCTGATAGTATTTCTGTGTCACAAAGTTTGAAATAGTCTATGAAACGTAATAAACTCAGGAAAGGCTCACAAGTAATGTTTTACAGTTGCTTGTTATTTAAAGTAAAATCCAGTTTCTTTATACCATCCAGGTATTATACAGATCAATACAATGGCTTATATTCACACGTTGAATTGACAAATTAATTTACACATCTTATGAACTAATTACTATAAACTCTTTCATATGCCAAAATGGTACTTGTAACAGCCCCATTGTCCTGTTCATTACTTACAATTTGTGCACATTTTGCCAATTTAACATTTCTTATTTTGCCTCCATCATTTCTTTTGAAGACTAAATATTATTTTCTTATGAATATTTTTATACAGTAATATCAAGCCATAGGACTGGTATTACTCTTACCTGTACTTTTCACACTGAAATAATTGAAAGAAAGTTGGCTGCGTGTAGTCTTCTATTCTTGAAATGTTTTAGTGACTAATTCTAATTTAAAACTGCCTAAAGTTTTTACTATTGGAATTTTCTGCCTCGTATCATATATTTGTTATTTTTGTTGTTGTTATGGCAATTAGGAATTCCTGGACGACGGCAATGGTAATGTTTGTGGTGTCAGGACTGTGTTGGTAGAGTGGCAAAAAGATGCTACTGGTAGATGGACCATGAAGGAAAGGCCAGGTGTGTGTCTTGTGTTTAAAATATAAATAAATAACACCTGTAATTGGGTGTCTCACAGACCTAGCGTATTACACCATAGCATTGAAACTTATTAACTTTTTAATGGTACTATTTGCTAAATATTAATTTAAAATTTATTCACTACTCCAACTGCATAATCAATATAAAATAAAAGGGCACTAGAATAAAACATATTTTTGTTAGTTTTTGGTTATTTATTTCTGAGGTTGTGTGTAATGTTCGGCAACAATCTATTGACACAGACACAGAGAAGATATACAAGTGTGATCTTGTACTGCTTGCTATGGGATTCCTCGGTCCGGAGAAGGATGTCTTAAATGAGCTAAATGTTAACCAAGATCCTCGCTCCAACATTCAAACGCCAGGAGGAAAATACTCGACCAGTGTTAATGGTGTTTATGCTGCTGGAGGTAGGAATTTATAAAACCAAACGTATGTTCTATGTTTAATGTTGTGAACAATCGGCTAAAGCCATGTCGTAGAATACAATTGCCGTACAGTTTCCAGCTGAGCCATGTAATCTAACAGAAGCATACACCATTTTTTTAAATGAAAGGAATCACAGATGTAGACATTTTGCTGCATTATGAACTGGCAGTTTTAGAGTATCCAGTGATATTTGGAAACAAGATCTGACACTATTTTCATGTACTACCATAGTTCACTTGGTGTCCAGTTTTGGGGCACCAAAGGTTTTGATATGCTTGAAAATTTCTTATTAAAAGTTAACTTTAGCAAGTTTGATCTTCATCAAAGCTGCTATATGCTGTGTTAGGATTAGCAACTACATGGCAGATGGGTGGATTCTAAGGACTTCTTTAGTAGTATATTTGTGAGCATACATATCAGTCAATGTTCCGAATGTAAGTGGACTTGAGCCAATGTAATAAACTACTAGATACACCCATTTTCTAAACCATGACGCTCATCTACTTGACATGATATGATAATATTTGGAGGACGACAATTAATTAACCTGACTGATATATTTCCAGACTGTCGCCGAGGTCAGTCTCTCGTTGTACACGCCATTAACGAGGGTCGTCAAGCAGCCAGACAGGTGGATCTAGATTTAATGGGGCACACCTCATTGGCTGGTCCAGGTGGCTTGGTGATCGTCTAAATACCACAACTGCATTGTATGGTTAGGAAGTCTGCTGCAATGTGATGCTAGAGATCTGTTTGCGATGTTGTTTTTGTTTGCCTTGACCACTCTGGCATACACAGCGTTGTCTATGTGCCCATAGTTCTTACAAGCCCGATTTCTGCAATGCCTCGAATGCATTAGGATCAACATGTGCCATATCATCTGGTGTATTTAGGATGATTTGTTGTGATCTATTTTTGTTACTAATGTCAAGCGGAACAAGCAATTTAACAATTCTGTTGTACTTAAAGAAAAAACAGAGACCGACGTAAAAGCCAATAACAGCAATCAGCTACTGCCGAGCCTTGAAGATAATGATAATAATATTACTGACTTGAATACTGAACATCTCATTCAGATGTTTTCAGATGTGATCTGGTATACATAGCTATAACAGTGTATATGTATAGTGTAAACTAGCCTATTAATTATATAGAATTGATTCTGAAAGTCAAAATGCACAAAACTTGTTTTATTTATGCTTATGTTATATATATATATATATATATATATATATAAAAACTTATGATCAGCTTCTCCATCATTTAATTTTTGTTTTCAGTGATTGTGTTACTATTGATTTAGTGAGTATTTCTTGTTTAAGCAATGATACTGATATTTTTACTTTTATTTACAAATTTTGTATGCTTTTGTTTTATTTAGGCCAAAAAGGGTGATCATTTTATGTTGGCTTCATTTCTCTAGGCAACTTTGCATTTACTAAGTTTTGCTTACATAAAGAATGTGCCAGGTAATGTTTTCACTTTACCGAAGCTTTGCATAATAGATTTTCTTTGCTTTAATAGAATAGTTTTACTGCTGCTGAAGTACTGGAAACACACATTTTACTGGCTTTTCTAATGTGTTTTATTTAATTTATGAGCTTCAATGATCTATATTCTTTGTCAAATTTTTTCTCGTATGTGAATCTCATCCTTTGTGTTATCTGTTCCATTGAAGACATTCCATGTTGTTCAGTGATTTTGTACGCATTACTGCGATCAGTAGCATCATGAATCACCTGTTGAAATAACAATCAAATGTTATTTGAATTTTGTTGTGGCTGTAACATTGCTATTGTTAACTGCACATCAAGTAACAGCACCGAGCTCTGTTGAATTCGATGCAGGATTAAGGCCAAAAATGGATTTGGGTAGTTTTCATTTGAAGATCGAGTTGGGTGGGGGACATCTGCCCACTTCACGTGTGAATCTGTAACTTCAACAACAGGAAGCATGTGCTGCAATGCATAGACAAAGAACAGTCTGACTAGCATGAGATATTTGATTTCATACAGCACTGAAAATTAGTGCAATATGAATAAGTTGTCTTTCTGCTAACACGTCCATTTTCCAACCTCCACAGTTATTTAACCATCCACATTTATTTTTATTCCGAATGAATCTTTTGTTACTACAAGATGACTGTGATCATCAGTTGATATATCACTCAGTATCGAAGCCTTCTACTTGCCCCTTCAGTTTGAATGGGATTAGATCAATCATTATATTCGTGATTTGCTTTGGATCTCGTTTTTTTCATGTTCTGTTATTTTATGCCCAGTCTGTACACACACTTCTTTTTTTCCTGATTGAAAAGTATTCTTCTCCTGCATATCATAACATGTTTTGTTTTAGGATTTCACAGGTGATTAATCACTACGAAATATTGTTGACTAGTCGTGATATTATCTCTCGGAAGACACTGATCTGATACATACCGGTAACTTAATTATATGTTATATAATATCAGTGAGAACAGTTTTATGTATAAATTTTGGCTAAGACAATTAATAAATACCCGAGTATGTACTAACTACAGATAACAAGGATTTGTTACTGTAAGTTTGAATGTTAAGCCTTTCTGATAAAAAGTTATCATGTTTAATACCAATACATATACTTTGTAAAATTATTAACCTTTTCATGTTTTAAATTTATATATATATATATATATATTGTTATCAAATCTTGTTGATATTCTAAAAAAGGAAATGAGTCAAACTAGCCGGTGCTAATCAGTGATTTTTGTCAATACTTTACAAACAAAATTGTTAAAGATGTCAGAGTTATGTGGATCAGGTTTCTATGCGTTACGATAATTATTATCTTGTGTAGCTATGTTTGTTGATCTGTTTATGAAAATTGGCA
Organism: Paralvinella palmiformis; assembly: GCA_025642065.1. Lineage (NCBI taxonomy): Eukaryota > Metazoa > Annelida > Polychaeta > Terebellida > Alvinellidae > Paralvinella > Paralvinella palmiformis. The sequence goes on along the minus strand of JAODUP010000527.1, from coordinate 179,176 downwards.
CTATAGTGTATTGTTGACTGGTGACCTGTTACTGTTTTTAAGGCACTGGTTGTGATGTCTATTGGTCTAGAGAGTTGTTACACACACACACACATGGATGTTAATGCAATCAGTAATCACTAACTAGTTCTTGTATGTATACATTTATTCAATCGTGATGTTAGTGTAATGGGATACTAGCTGCTTTTATCTTGTGGGGGGAGAGGGAAAAACTGATGACAGACAGACACTTGAACGTTGAATTATTTGATAAGTGCATGTATTCTATTTATCAGATTCCCCTCCGGTACAAAATGAGCAATTACATACTTACGTGTTCTTAAATGAATGGTTATATTTGGCTGTTAATGAATTTATAACAAGCGAACAAACACCAACAGACAGGTCACATTTGATGTATTGCAGGCACAGAAATATTCAATGACCGTGCCATCATTTCAATCAAATTTTCAATTAATCGAATAGATTCCTAATTAACCAGTTTTTAATTGTGTCGCCTAGTAATCTCATTAATCAGTAGTCGATCCTATTGTAGTTAATGCTTATGACATAGATGTAATGGATATTATTCCTGATTATACAGTGGCTGTAGGTCATTATAGCTATTGATGTTTGTGATATCTAGACTGTTCTATACACATGTCTCTCTCGTTAGCAAGACGTCGTACCAAACTGGTGCTAGACCACTAGATAGTGTATCAGCAGAAGTACCCCTCCATCTAGTACCATGAAAGTGCATCAAAAATTTGGATCTTATGAATCTTGTCGGTTTCAAACCCTTTTTTTGCTTTGGCACACAGTGCTTTTCTTTTCTCGTGTTTTATTTAGTTATTTATTGACGCGAGAGAAATACCGTCGGCAATGGATGGATTTGGTTATATTATTTTTACGAGTACGTATTTTGCTTTTTATGGTTAGTTCAGGTTGTTTTATTTCCTATGTGTTTTATTGTCGTATATTTCTCATTATTAATAAGGATCTAATTGACTGTAATACGTAGACGTTTCTGCAATAAATGTTGCTTGTGCTTGTTTGCTTGATGATCGGTGTCTGGATTGGAAAAAATACTTGTTTCTTTCCTTAAATGTCTACTTCTTGTGTCTGAGGAAAATACTAGATGCCAGCATTTTATAGGCAGAGTTTGATAAAAACACAAGTTCATTACTGGGTAGTGTAATGAATACACATAACTATAGATAGCTATGCTCATCAAATCTGTTTTATTTCTCATGAAAAAGGCCGTTAATGACGATATATATACAATGCAATCAATAACACGACTACTCTTAGACGAATAACGTTGTCACTGTGTCACAAATATCAACTTCAGCAAAGATGCCTGCCTTTTATACCGTAGCAGATATAAATGGACAGAGGGCGAAACATTTGTAAATGGTGGGAATTGCTAGGAAATATTGGAAACAAAACAAGTTTGGTGAGTGACCGTTCCAGTCAGCTACATCCATAACCGATTGATTAAGTGATTGTTTTCTTTAACCTTGGCGCAGTTCTTAACCGGAGACATAACAATTGGGGAGTTACTTCCTATTGAAAGCAGATGATCAACTTGACCTATGCATGTCGGATCATCTCGGAATGATGCTGTGTGACTGTTCCAACCTGTTGACGTACTGACGAGTCGGTTCTAGCTATTCCTTCAATGAACGTATAACGGACGGCTCAACAAATCACTTAAATAAGGATAAACAAAGTGGAGTAGGATTATTGTGAGATGGCACTTCAGATCAAACAACTGTAGACCACAGTTGGCAGTTTTGGACATAGGTGGTGAAACATTCAACACCTACGTCCAAAATATGCATGTCAAACAATTTAATGGCCGTTCAAAGCACAAATTACTAAAACTTGTTGCATTGAAGATTTCTCAAAGAGCTAATCAACAACATAATAAAGTAAAAAGCCAAGAAGTTCTTTTGGCAACCTCAACAGTGGCACTCTATCACGAAGCTGCCAGTTGAGCTGTTCGCTTACAATCACTTTACACAGCGTCTGTAGAGATCGGGCATTGGTCTGCCTCGCTCTGATACAACGGATGCACTCGGACGTGTCTTGATCTAGATTGAAGTTGTTGGTCAGTACCACGCAGAGTGATGTGAGCAAGTTGTTCAAGTGCCTCTGATTCAGAGAGCACTCCAAAATGGACAGAATCTGAAACATTGAGTTTGTGTGCTTATGTACGATAAATGCTCGTGCCAGGTAGAAGAGCGCATGTAACTGACTGGGTGCCGAGTCGGCCTGCTGCTCGGTAACCATTTCCAGCTTGTGTGGATCCACCCCGTGCACAAAGAAAAGACGCAGAATCATACCGATCTGTTGTACGAGCACATCCGATCTGATCAGGGACTCCTGTGGCATGCCGATGTTACACAATATCATGATCTGTTTGATGCACAATTCCAGAACATCTCCCGATATGTGCATGCCATGCTCTAGAAGCTTGCGAATCACTGACGTCATATGATGCAGCATGCAACACCCACATTCCAGACTGCCATCAGCTGTACTCTGTTTCAGCCAGTGACTGACTGCGGAAAATATTATGTTGATGATGTGAATTCCTCGTTCGACTTCCACGTTTGGAGTAGCACCATGATCGAGAAGCAAGCTGACCATGTCATAAAATGGGGACCACGCAGTCTCCAATGTGTACACACTGAACCTACTGAGTATCTTCACAGCCCATACCAGAGGATGCGTAACATGAGCGGAATAATTATTTAAGTCAATGTTGAACTGCAGAAGATATTCGATGACTCTGTTTATTTCAGGCAATGACTGCACGCAAACAGTTGGATAGTAGTCTACGTCTTCAGGCAACAGCACATGCAGCACTGTTTTGCCAGCTTTGTTTCTAACATGAACATCGGCTCCCTGATGTACTAAATATCTCAATATGTCAAACATTTCCCCGCCAACATTCTTCCGGTACTGCTTGCTCACCGGCGTGATCTGTCTGCCGATCATCCTCAACAGCACGAGTAATGGAGAGTTCCCATTTAAATCTAAGGCATTGATATGCTCATTCATGAGGTACTTCTCCAGAGTTACCTGCACCATGGAGTAAAACAGTGGCATATCCGGGTACTGCAGCACAAGATGGAGTAAAGATTCACAACTGGCATTTACACGGAGAATGACGTCTTGCTTCCATGATATGTTACTTTGCAACAGCACGCGGCCACAATTGACTGATTTAGAAAATGCTATGCTAAACAGGCTTAGGTTGTCCTGAAAGCCGTAACGTTGGTTGGCTTGTTCAGGCAACAGTGGAACCATAAACTCCAGACATCTCACCGCCTTCCTCTCACAGGCATCATAGAGAACCATCCTTGTATCAAGACACTTCAGATAATCTTCTTGCATTAGCACATGGATCATGTCAACATTGTCCGAACATAATGCTAAACTGATAAGACTTTGCCTCTTGGATGTACACTGAGTCCAACGCATCTGTGGGTTGGAATAAGCATCCTCGCACACATCGGATGCTGAAACAAGCAAGTGTTCAGAGGGAAAGCAGGTGGTTGAACTACAGTTTAGTTCAGCACCATGTCTGAGGAACAACTCAGTGATGTTGAAATGGTGATTCTTGCATGCAAGGTGAAGTGGACTGGAACATGGACGAGTCAACAGGCTAACGTTATATCCGAGCTGGAGAGTGTGTTCCACTGTCTCGTACAGACCATGTGCGGCAAACAACTGGAGCAAGTCATAGCCGAGACAGGTGACATAGCTGACTACAGCGTCAATGGGACAGTCAAGACAACAATCATCCAGCAGAAGATTAATGACCTTTGACCTGGTGTTGTCCTCACCACAAACTGGTTCACAAGCCAGCTGTACGATGTCTTCTATCTTTGATGCTGTACTCTTGGTAACGTCCAGACCAGAGACAAAGCTCTCATATTGGCTGTTAGATGAAGACCACCGATTTCTGGTGGCCCTAAACTGGCTGAGAGCACAACTGGTATCTGATGGCCTCCTGTTGTTTTGAGGGTTATCCTTATGTCGTCCCTTCATCTTCAGTCATATATGTCACATACTGTTTGGCTGACTGGACAATCTTCTCTGTAAAGACAACAATAATCGATAATTAACTCTGAAAATTCTGTTTCATTACAACTAATGCAGGACAACCACAATACAGTTGATCTTACACATGTATACATTAACATGCCTACAAATTACACAGGGCGTTATACCAATGCCGGATAAAAGTGGTGAAGCAGTAAATTACAGACCATACGTGTCTCCCTCATTGGAGGTAGGTAAGCCATGGTAAATAATTGCCATTTTAGCCATTATTATTAGTATTATAGCAGGCATATTATTAAAATATTTCAGACACGCACAAAACCTTCAATTGCATCAACATAATCACTATTAAACTTTTTTGTGTTATTCATTCAATAAAAAGCTATTTCCTCTTTATTATTAAAAATTCTATAGGCAAGACTACAAAAAAAGGTTCAGTATTGTTTATCTTCTATATTGTTTATCTTACACTGACATACATTTATGCATCTCTCTCTCTCTCTCTCTATTATATAAATATATATATATCAATTGAGCAGGTTAATTTTGCTTTGTAATTCACAACATTGGTCACTAACAATTATTAACCTTGTAATAGATCTCATCTAGTAAACATTTATCCAAATAATTTACACTAATTACAATTAATGTATGATAATTAATCCCGACTTCAGCAGCCAATAATTAGAGATATGTTTAAACTTTAACGACTTAATTAAAAAATGGGTTGAGTAAACGTAGCAGATTGATGTTTGATTGTTTGTTTGGATCCATTTTTTGAGGAAAAAACTAAAATATTACATTATTATCAAGTTAGGAAAAAAATTACCCAGGCAGTGGTTTGTGAGGGTGAATATAAAACGGGAAGAAAGTACCTGGTGAGTGACTAAATCTGATCAGTACTTACATTTAACGGTCTTCGCACTCGACATACTATTAGATACGGTAATCTATGGTGAGCCATCTGTTTTTAGTGAGCATTTATAACCAAGAACTAAGAGTCATTATACACGCTCAACAAATATATATGTATGTGTGGATACAATTTTTTTAAGACACTCAAATCACGAGGTGTTATCATAATTATGTCTGGTAAAAATAAATAAGATCTGGTTATCTATGATTTTTTTTTTAAATTGTAATTTTCATGGCCGTCCTTTCCTGTAGTCACACAGTGGATGAAGACAGCCTTGGATTCTATCGACCTCACCATCATTACCAAATCATTCAAGAAGTGCTAATCAGCAATGATTTAGATGGCATGGAAGATGATGTATTGTGGGCTGAACAGCATGACAAATCTGACACTGACTTGGATGAACAAGGAGACGACATGTATGATGACACGAAAAGATACAACAGATCTTCAGTGAAGAGAGTGATGACGATGAATTTTTGGATTTTGAATAAATAACGCTAATAATTTTCTGATTTTAGTGCATCTTATACAGGGGGGTTATTGGTCCTAGAAGCAGGTGCGTCTTATACACGAGTGCGACTTACATGCGAGTATATACAGTATTCCATAATTTATTGATAAAGCAAAATCTGCTAAGTGGTAATCAGACCTACATGTATATACAGTCAGAATCCGTTAATCCGGACATCGTTTATCTGACAAATCCACCATCCAACTCATTATTGCCTGTGATGGATTTAGCTCCATTATAAATGACTCTTCAATCTGACAAAACTGTGTTCTACATTCAGACTCTGACACTTCATTTCACCAACAGAATGTGACATTTCAATGTAAAATGACCTCCAAAATCTGACAACATGAAAATGTTGCCAAATATTTGTGCAAGACACACCCACACGTTATCGGTAATGGTTCATTAACCTGCCCACCCAAGATAATTGCTATATCGTAACCAATTACAATCATCCTCGACTATACACACTGACAAACAATGCTTCCATTGCCTGTGGCTATCTAATAGCCAATCATAATCATTCATGGCTAATTAAAAACACAAATGTGTGATCTTTCCAATGAGCAGATCATGAGTTAATCTGATGGACTAAGTGACACGAGTATTTCTTTATAGTGTCTGTAATTAACAAACATCAAAATGATCAATAGCTTCAATGCCATTCCATATCTTGCACATGGTTATTGAATATTGGTTTAAATACGGAGGTATATCTTTATGATTTAAAAATGTGTGAAACAGACTACCGGCATGTTACGGACTCGATATTCCAACATTCTCGTTTATTCTGACTATATATATATATATATATATTCACTATACACTACAAACAAACCTGTCTAAACCATTCCTTATAAACATTGATATCCTGTCCAAATCATACCTACTCATTCTTTCCAAATTTCCCTCATCTAAATAAATGGTAAACAATCTTGATAAATTGGCCACTGTCTTTTCTAAATACTGGCTATTCTGAAGTGAATATTTTACACCATAAATTAACTGAATCTACTGATATCTGACAAGCATAATCTCCCAGCTGTTCAATATAATACACCTGGAAGTTTCAACAAGAAACATAGTCCACAGAGTTGACAATTGGTTTCTATTGTACCAGATAATCAAACAAACATGAAACTAATTGTATTTGATACACAGGAACTAATCTACTGGATACAAATGATATAAACTAAAATATGTAAATTTAGGGATCAACACCGCAAAATCAATCCCTTTGACTATAATTATGACTCTACTGTAATAAACATGGCAAGTGCTGAATTTATTCCAGTCGTCAATTTATAATAATTTGGCATCCTATGACAGTTTGTTGATCATCAGTAATATTCCGCATCATTCATCATATATATATTATAGCAGTTATACGCATTCAGGTTAACATGTTTGTTCCTCCCAATAATCGTCTTTAGTTTTTAGCTAGATTTAAGTGCAAAGTGTTTAGGAAGCCAGAGCCACACCAGACTACAGAGAAGTTTCTCAACAGTAGATTTGGTATCAGTGCTAGCATAGTATCTGACATGAAGATAACAAATTCATTCCATATATATGTAGCAGGGTCAGCTTTTATAACTTTAATATTATTTAGTGTGATTATTTCATTCATTATAATTATGGTCCTGTTGATCATAATGGACACGTAACTGAGTGAGTCCTACCAGACGAGTCAACAACCGTTAAGAAATCAAATAGGATATTAGGCACAAAATGAAAATGTTTTAAAAAGAGACGGGTGTTTTACGGGTCGTAAAAATGACACAATGAAGACGCTGAATGACAGAAATGTAGTTAAGATTTAATGCTCCGTGTTCTAGTTTTCTTATTACTTCTCAGTACTGATATACATAAATGGAAAAGAACTGCTCATATCGGAATAAAGAAGTAATTATAAACAAGGAAGTTGTGTGATTAACCTCAAAAAAGTGCACGAACCAAGGAACTCCCACACATACAACTTACAAGAGGCCAAAAAACAACATAGTCATCATCTGTAACAAGGCTAATATATAAATGTTGCTGTATTACTCATTTATCACAATAATTCCCATTTATTTATACATGAACTACACTGATTTATTGGGTCTATATAGTATATATCAATCATACCAGTGACTGAGTGAGTCTCACAGACTGACTGTCAGACACAGACTCTAGTCTAGTCATAGATCTAGCGTAGGCTGTAGCAGTAGATCTAATCATCTAGATCTAGTGCCAATGCTCTTGGGGCGCATCCTTGGACTTGGTCTAGCGGTAGCGTGTTGGACCACAGATCACTACCACCCGTGTTCGAATCCCGGCGTGGGCATATCTGAAGGTTGTTTCGTCTTTGACTTCGTCTCATTACCTTTGGAGGTCGCTCGGCCCATTTAGCCTACCTTGTGGACAAAAGTGGCCGTAAAACATCAATCATCATCTTGGCACTAGATCAGTAGATAGAATCATAGATGATTAGATCTACTACATCTAGAGGAGTCTAGATATCTAGATCTAGAATCTACTGGCAAGCCGCAAGAACAAAACGAAATGCTCTTGCGACTTAAATCTACCTAACAACTATATATTTTTTAAATTCTTGTTCCCTATCGTAACTACAACGATCAGGCTACAGACCTATTTATTAATAAACCGAAAATTGATTTAAGCCTATTGTTTTTAAGCTTAGCTGACTCGTCATACTATATACTGACAGGAATGGTAACCGGTTAAAACGTCCCCACGACAAAACGTAACTACAATCGACAGCCTTGAGGATGAATGAAATGTGTTTAGAATCGGCGCTGGTCTCAACTGTAACATATTACCGAACGGTCATCCATTGGTAATGAATTGGCGAAAAGCTTTAACAGATAGAGAAACTTCAGAGTGAAGATACAGACAATACCGAACCGACAGCTAGCCTTGCGACTTTCAGTCGGGGTAACCACAATCATACAATGGGTTAAGGACTGCGCCACAAGAAGAATGTACAGCATGATGAATAATAATTATAATGCTTTAGTCCATTAAGCACGTAATAAATTGAAAAATAATATTTCTGGTTCTCGATATATAGATTGATTATCTGCTTTATACATGGAGTGAGTGAGTGGGTTTGTCTACATCTGGTAGTCTACTAGTCAAGATATACTCATTACCGGGACATATGGCCGGGAAGTGACTTTACAGGAAACATCCAACAAACACAGGTACGAGTTGGACTCAAACCCGCAACCTGTAAATTTGTAGCGCAAGCACTTCTCGCCGCACTATCGGAACACCCTGGAGTGTGGTCGGGGTAGAATTTGTGTGTGCAGCAGCTATTTTTTATAATGTTTATTAAATTCATTAGTTATAAAAAAGATTTTCAATATAAGAGCTATAATTTTGACATTCTTTTCTTTAACGACGTAGAAGAATCGTTCTCCCGACATATTCTTCTTTGTTCTAAATGAAGATTTACTTTTAGGTTATAATAGTTCCGACTAATCTGGGGTCGTACTTTACGGATCATAGAAGGTCTTACTAATATAACCTCCACCGATCCACTTTTTGTGTAGGTTTGGATGGAAACAGTCCAGTTTTATGATTACCACACGAGTGTTACCATCGGTGTTTTGTCGTAGTAACACGAGTGTTTATATCAAGTTTCTGCATTTAGAGGACAACTGAACCATGACAATGATGACGGAGTAATGTTTCCTGATCGTCCCCCTGTCACCTAGTAGCTTGACTGGTTACGACGCCAGTTACTGGGAAGGATTACTCCAATAATCGTGACATCTGAAATATTATGATTGTATTAAATTTCCGTTTCAAAAGTCATATTTTGTTTCGATGTCGATTCCGTCATGTTTACCAGTTTTCCACGAGGACACACTCATTGAAAACAGACCCATCTACACTACATAGTAAAAACGCTCGAGATTAGATAACAATGGATTGTTAAGACACCAGTTCATATTATCACAAACATATACCGAGAAAGCCCTCCCTCGAAAATTACTCCCCCAACGCATTTACGCAGATCATGCTTTTCTAAAATCGGCATGCAATCAGCGGAATTCGGCTAAATAGTGATTCGTCAACTTTGTACAACACATATTTACTGACTCTCGTGTGATTATATGATCAACATAAACGAGTGCTTTCACAATTCAGCGCATTCCGATCAAAGAGATCCACTCCTAACTATTTAAATGCGTCCATATTTCGTTCATTAAAACTGCTTCTTTTTAATGGATCTTCCATCTTCCTTTTATGTAAGTTTATATTCTAATCATTTCGAGAGGATACAAATTTTTTATCAGCAACTTTTACACCCGTTAATTTGTTTTAAATGGGTACATGTCAAACGTCATGATGAAACCTCCTGATCTTCATACGAAGTGGCTGCATGTATTAAAGTCTGAGCCACAACGATTGCACGCTACGGGTGAAACAATCCGATGACACAACAAATTTCATTTGCCATTTTGTGTTCATAAATTCCAACTGGAACAATTTTTTTTTGCTCGGAACCCAAATCCATTATCATTAAAATTATTATTGCTTCTTGTGCCATTAATGTCATGATTAGCAAGATCAATACAGTTGATGAGCTACACATGTAGCCTTAATAACATGTATTATAGACAATAACCTTGTTCTTCTAAATTTTTAATTTAGCACCTCCAGTTTTGCATGCAAAATGTGCCACCAACACATTCACTCTAAAGTTTTCCATTCTTGTCCTTATTTTCAGTTGTAAACAATAAACATGACATATGGAGTGTTTCTGTCTGTGTGTTCCAAGCTGTACTCTTACCTGCATATGCGTGAAACAAACATGCCTGCACAAATACTCAGAAACACGACTAATGTATGAACACAAACTGTATTTGTGTATGCTTCAATTATCGTACACTTCATGTATGAATCCAGATTATGTACTAAAATACCAATAAATCTACACCTATCATTAAGTGGTTCTGCTGAGAGGTATGTCTTCTGGCCACGCAATGTATATAAACATATGCAAAACTGAACACAAATGTCAAGAGCCGAGATTGTCATTCAACCTTTATGCAGTAGCTGTTCCATAAAAAAATCAACCAAACAATGCGCATCAAGAACTCATAATTCTACTTGTTTCACATAACTTGAGATATGAATTATGGATTTAATAGTTCAGCAAATGAATGCCACTTTGATATATATACATACACACACACACACACATATATATATATATATATATATGTATATATATATATATATATAATACATTATTGAACAGTACAAACACTGCTGCGATTACAACATTCATAACAAGTGCTCTCACCAATCACAGATGTATGTACGCATGAACACACACAGACACACCCACACACATTTATATGCATACAGAGTCTATCAAATGAGATTGAGTGCTGCTTAACTTAGATGATAAATGGCCATGTGAACTAAAAGGAGAATAACAAAACACTTGTCTGTAATGTTTATGTGCAGATTTGAGTAATAGCAATGAGGATTATATGTCGCTCTGTGTCACACTTCGTCTTCAGCCACTTCATGGCCATGTTCATCTGTGCCATTGTTAACCAAATGCTGACTCCCACTAGCCAGTTCAGCACTGGTCACCTTCTCAGATTCGATCGACTTCACCTCTAGATCGTTTGTCCTACAACTTCCATTGTCCGCGAAAGCTGCACACTGTCCCCCACACTGTGTTTTCGGTTCACAGGGATCACAAGTGGTCTGCGGTGGCTCATTGCATTCAGATTCTTTTAAATGCTGAGGAAAGCCACTGTTAGCGCCATCATCAGCTGCAGCCATTTCTGATCCGTCTTCATTTGGCATATCACTTTCAGCCTCGGCACTCGTTTCTACGTAATGTGCAGGCAGTGTGTTCACTTCAACATAATCCTGAGTAATCGGTGCCTCTGTACACTGAAACATGTGACTGTTCATTTCATCAACATTTCCCATTTGCTCACTTAGCTGCTCCCCTGTGTAGTCACCTTCTTGCTGCCATTGCTCCTCTTCCACTTCCATCTGCTGTAATTCTTCCCCCATCTCAATTCCCTGCTCGTGCAGCTCCTGTAACTGCTGGAAGTGCAGCTGCTGCAGTTGCTGTTGATCATGCTCCTGCAATTCATCCATCCCTAAACCTTCTCCTTGATGCAATTCATCTTCTTGCTGTTCGTCTAATGCTTGCTGTTGGAATTCCCCCTCCAGTTGCAATTCTTTGCTGCTGCTGCTGCTGCAGTTCCTGCTGCTGTGCTAAAGACTGTTTCATCTGCAACTCTTGTTGTTCCTGCTGCTGCTGCTGCAGTAACTGTTGTTGCTGTTGCTGCTGCAGTAATTGTTGCTGCTGTTTCTGCTGCAATTGTTGTTGTTGTTGCTGCTGTAGCTGTTGCTGCAGTGGTTGTTGTTGCTGCATTTCACTTTGTTGTTCACCGATATCCTTATCAGCTGTCTGCTTGTGGTGGCTCTCATCTGCGGCAGACTGTGTCAGACTAGAAGGAATCATTTGAGGTACAGCTGACAATCCCATTTGTGTGCTACTGGCAATCTGCATGTGTGATGGTCTTACAAACATGGCTTGCTGATTCTGAGCCAATCCCATGTGTGAGGTAAAAGATAATGCAGCGATTGATGTAGTCGGCAAAGCAGCGGTCATCACATTGGACGTCATCTGTGCCATGGCTATGCTCTGCTGCTGATGATCTGGCACCACATGGCCTGCAATGGATACAATGACCGGTGTCTGAACAAGACTAGCATCTTTGGTGGCTGACATCGACATCATGGTTCCTGGACTGATGCCAACGCAGCCGTCCTGCGTAGGATCGTAATCGAGCTCCGCATTTAGTTCCTGCTGCAAGTCGAGAATAAGCAAGCGCAACTCTTCCCGTTTTTGCTTCACACAGCTCTCGGCAAACCAATTGCTCAGATCCATCGGCGAGGCACTGAAGTCCCTGATGGGTGTCTGAAACGAAACAGATAATTATTGCAGGTTTGACTATATGAATTCTTATCTCGATAATACAAAAAAAGACAATCTGGTATAGAGTTATTAAGCAGCAACAGATTCTCCTTTATGCAGTGCAGCAAATGATACCTCCCCCCCCAAAAAAAAAAACTACTAAACATCGTAACCTGAGATAGATATAATTAGAATGTGTAGATAATCTGCACAAGTTTGTTCATTAGATAAATTTTTAAAACAAAGTAAAAACTAATCAGGAAAACTAATTATCTGATGCTACATTTGTCGCGGGTTCGAATCTCCGGGAGCTGCAATGTTGTCATGTGGCGACTGGTTCACTCATCCATAAACAATGAGTACCTGACAGGACGCGATGGTTATGTGTTTGAGTAATGCTTTGCACCTATAATGGCAGCATGCGTCATATGCTCCCTTGGGAGTTGAGATGAGTGTTGGGTGGAAACAGGTCCGAGTTCGGGATAATAATACTGTACAGCAGCGCCTCAGAACAGGGTTACCTGGTTCTGGTGCTATATAAACATGCACTATTATTTGTATTAGTCATAAAAACAAACTGCCCACTGTTATAGTTCAATAAACGGCATAATGGACTGGCAGACGTTACAGTTCTAGTAGAAAACATGAGAAACCACCAAATTATTTCAGCAAATCAATATAACAGATTACCAGAAGTCATTTATAACACACGACCAGATGTTGTACGTCTTCAGATTTGCAGCATTACCTTGAAGAAGCTCTCCACATACTGCAGAACGAACACACCACAATCACTGAAGTTGGTCTGCTGGGGACATTTTGGGATACAACCTCTCATGTTCTCTTTGGTAAATGTACGTGATCCTTCGTCCTCTGCCTTCTTTATGTTCCATTCCACTTGGATGTACCTGGAGTGGATGATTAACAGGATTGTTTCAAATACGGCAGTACCACCATCAGAATACAGGTTATACTAGTCCAGAGCAAAAGCTGACAACTGGAAAATTCCACGGAACATTGAAACAAACTGTGAAAGAGGTCTCACCAAACCTACGAAGGTATTAAAATTAATCTTTTCAATGGTCAACTATTTAGAAAAGAAGCTCATTAGAGATGATTAAAAAATGAATTATTTATGAGTCCACTTTGCCTATTGGATCTATTTCATGAATCAGTGTCTTAAATAAAACTTACTCTCTGAGTGTTCGGACAACACCAGTTCTTCCTGGGCCACAAAGTGAGTCAAATATGAGAATTGTGGGTCTGTAATGAAAGAAATCAATGGATGACTACATTAGCTTTGTCAGTAATGAAATAATCAAAAGTTTGTTTAAAAAGCACCCAGCCTAATAGAACAGCTTTATTTAATATAAACCAACATTGCATGGTTATGACATAGTTGTGATCAATAATTGGAACTCAGCACTATCCATTGCTCATGACAGAAAAATATTCACTCCAATTAATTTCATCAACTACATAATACAATGCCTCAGATTCACTCACTACAGTTAGCAGAGGCCAGACCACATGCACAGGACAGGTACAAGTATCACTTACTGCAGTACGGTCTTCCTAATGCGAGTTTTTGGTTTATTCGTGCTTGGCTTATCTGTGCTAGATGTTTGCTGAATTGGGTCAGCACTGGGACCAGACTTAGAGCTCTCCTGTGTATCATCTGTCTGCTGCATAGACTTCGATTCAGGACTCCCCGTTTGTGAACTGCCATCATCTGGTTGCTCTTTGGTCCTCTCTTCACTCTGTAATAACAATTACCAATCAGATAAATAACATCTACCAAGAACACATTTAGAAACAGATGACCAACCAGTGTCTTTTCATGACAGACATTTGTGCTGGTGCACAAAAGCAGCATTGAATTCAAGCAATACAAACAAAATAATATGCTTTCGCCAATGATAAACTGAACAATTGCACACTCCCAGATAACATTAAGTGTTATTTCTGCATAATTCCAGGAAAAATCAATCTGCATCCTACCTTTTCAGTAAGTTTGCTCCGTCATTCAAGAAAAGCACATTCCTACTCAGTTCACATTAATAAAAGACAGTGACAGGACCAGCATGAAAACTGCCTCCAATCGAGTTTTTTTAAAGATCAGTTAAAAATTAAACTCACTGGTTCTTCATTCACTGATGTTACATTCTGTTCACTGGTCGCAGTTTGCAGCATTTCCACCATTTCTACTTCCTCTTCAATAATAGGTTCTCGTAAGCCAGGGAAGCATATAACAGCCAAGTACCAATGAGCGCTATACAAAAAGGAATACAAAATATTTTCTAAAGTACATCATCATGTATTTTAACACTGCAAACACTCACATTACTGTACTCTACATGTGTGGATTAATATCCTAATCAGATGTTCTTGGATCATGTTACCTTTCATTGATTGGAACAATGACGAAGTCCTTTTCAAAGAGATCCACATGTCTCGTCCAGGTCTTAACCCTCGAGTGTCTCTTTTCCATTGCACTATCAAACCAAAAGTGAGACTACTATTATTACTCCCAAAGAAGATATGAAAAACATATGCAAAGTTAGAGAATGTGGATAGTTATAACACATTAGTCAAGAGGCAGGAAAAAAACTAAGATAAAACAGTTGCCAACAATACACATACGACATGTTTTGTTGGTCCTCGGTACGACATTTGTTCTGTTTCTGTGTAAGCCGTCGGTAGAAGAATGAACTAAAGACGTGTGTCCTTTCCTTATCCTCATCTGTCAAGATCTCATTTACTAAATACCTGAAACAGTTAAGATACGAGACTGTATGCACAAGATCTAATGTTGGGTGACAGATAAATTTACAGGGCATTTTAGCACAGGTTACAGACTTGAGGGAGTCTCCCGCAGGGCAACTATATTTAAAAAATGGTTGTGCTTATGAAAAAAATGTTGGTCTTTAACACGTGCAGTAAGGAAGTCTTTCCAAGTTGGATGGGGGAATGATAAATTGGTTTCCAAGACAGAATTTCAATTATATCTGGCGCATACAAGTATGATTTGTCAGTGCTTTTGACATAATCACAAATACTTTAATCAGTAGTAATGAACTTCATTTTGTTGTTTGTGAATATAAGTGTTCCAACATTGCAGCTTCCTCTTCAGTGATTTCAACATAGAAGATAAATGCATAAGTGGTGTACAGAAATAGTTAAATAAATGCCTGGGACAATCTATTTAAATCTCCAACTTGTTCCAAAGAGCCCCATTGGTCCAGCCATTTCAGGTGCATATATTATAGCACGGTAAGCCAATACAAATAGGTAAAGAATTTAAGATAAGCCAGTAATTTATGCTTAGAAAATAAACTAGAACACATCATTTTAAAACGTTGCATCACCACAGATCTACTATTAAAAAGTGGGAAAATGTGAAGTGAAATTTTCTACTGAAACTGTACCCCTGAAGGCAAAGTACTTTGAAAGAAATGATCACCCTTAGTTGCCAAAAATCTAAAACTCTTGAAGTTGACACACGTGCTCCAAATAAGACTTACTTGAGATAAAAATCTATGATGACATCATTGAGGAATTCTCCCTCATTGAGGCAGAAGAGATCTTCATTAGTTACTGGGATTCCACCAGTGGCTGGAGGAGGCGGGTATGTGAACAACCTGTAAATAACACACTCAATTAACACAATATACCACAATTAAAATTTAGAAGAAACATTACATACACACACAACCAAATATATATATATATATATATATATATATACAGTAAAAGCTGGTTATAAATAACTAGGATGTAATGAAATGGTATCTTAAAGCGAAGTGGTTAGCATCCATTCACTTCCATAGTAAAGAAACTGGGATATAATACAATTTATACAATGACAACTTGTTTGGGGCAAAGAGATTTTTCAGTCCCAGCACCATTAAATCAATATAAATCACGCTGGTTATAACAAAATATGATGTTTGAAATTTAAATTGTCAGTCGGTCCAACAACCGTTGTGATCATTGCAATCATAAATGCAACAACCAATATGACACATATGTCACTTCAAAGGGTAATGTGGCATATGATAAACTGCAAACTTTGGATTGGCTTGCCAACCTGTTTAGATAAAGACAATGTTCAATCAGTTATAAAATATCCCAATGGCTAGCAAACGTAAACCAGTATTTCTTGACACCAAGTTGCATGTTCTTGATGAAGTTGACAAAAAATGAAAGTTAAGATTCAAATTTCTAAAGAATATGCTGTTATGTGTAGCACATTGTCAATGTGGTTGAAGAACAAGGATGCCCTGAGAAAAGCTCACGGAAATTCGTGTCCAAATCTGAGTATCTATCTTCAGTCATTGCCTGACACGCAACAGATTTTTCATGTAAAATCATGAAGGAGAATGTGGAAATAAAAGATGAAATTAATTGTTGGTTTTCATCATCCAATTACAGACTAGGAACATATTTGCTCTGTGTCTTAATAAAACAGGGTTATTTTCACCAATTATCACTCATGCATTGGTAACTAATTTGAAAACTGGGATAAAACGAAGTACCATTATAACAAAATGAATTCCCAGTTCCCTTGAATTTCGTTATAATCAACTTTTACTGTATATACATACATACATACATATATATTAATACACATACTCAAGAAATCTTTGAATGTATAACCAATAGTCACTGGAAGTCTTTACAAAATAAAAGCTGAACTTCCAAATACTGATATTTCCCAAATTAAGAACCAACTTTCATTGAAAGCTTATCATGACAACTTGTAGAATGTTTGTGTAGTTTGGTACATCACTCTCACAGATGCCACTTCAGATTACGCACTTGCCAAGTAAAATCAGCAAAATCTGATTTTTCTTATGAAAACATTCTATAAAATAGATATTTTAACTCAATCCCAGGCCATAATTCAATGTAGCAGGTCTAGCCAGGACAAAGACAAGACCACATCAGCAACTGTATGCCAAAGCAGCATAAAACATGGCATTTAAATACCTTACAACAGGTCCAGCAAAGGTAGGTAACAGTGGTGATGGAGAACGACTACGATCGACTGGTTCTTCTTCTTCATCCTCATCACCAGCATTTGACTTTGGCTTTTGTGGAGGTGGCAGGGTAAGTATGACATGGCCAGCGGGTAATGCCTGACCAGGTACATGTAACACTTGTGATATTATACCACCTTGATTGATCAGGACGGGCGAGGCTACAATCCCACCTGATGTCATCACTGCTGTGGTTGTGACCTGGCTGATAATCTGGCTGCCTATTTACAAAAACAAAATATATAATTATATATATATATATATATATATATATATACACACACACTCATTATACACACACACACACTCATTAATCTGATAATTTCAAGTATACCATTAGAGAAAATAATAGATTAAGTAAAAACGTAGGAGACAATTTATAGCTACGATAAAATCATAAAGGAGATAGAACCTCAGAGAAATCCAATTAAGTCACAGAAACCGTTAATCGCTCTATTACAGTTCAGCCAGATGAGAGAAATGTACACACAGCTTGCTGCCAGAATTTGTACGCTATAACACTTGGATGTGATGAGAGAGAGAGTCATACCTGTGATGGTCGTCAGGGGTTTCTTCTTAGGAGGCCCAACATAAGAAGCTTGGACCAGTAGATCATTGGCCTTGTCAGCCTGTAGAATGTTTAATACCTTTAGCTGGCCACACATCTTGTCCGCCTCCATCTTACGACACACCGCTTTGAATATTTCCTGATCACGACAGCTCCATTCTGACAACAGTATCGTCAGATGCTTATGACAGTCAACTGAAAGATATACGTATAATTAAGTTAGAAATATCGAATAATACGAATATCTATAACAACTACCTTCCTAATAATAATAATGATGATGTAGATTTCAAAATTGTCCCCATTAGCTAGAGCCATTCAAAGGCATATAAAAAAACCAAGGTGTCAACAGTTCAACAAACTTTGTTGTTTGTAGGGCAATACTCTAACCACAATGCTAATTGAGGTACCCCAATAATAATAATAATACCAAAGCCAACTGAATTAAGCTGGTAAACACTGTCATACATAGAGATCAAACTCTATGCTACTGTATCAAACACACTTACATTTGCTACTTGGATCAAAGTAATGCTCGCTGTTCTGAACCATCCCACAGTGGTTACGTATCCGTCCAGCACACTGGGGGCTGACTTTCACAAAGAGGACAAGAAATTTTGTGAAGCTGACCAAGATCTCGATAATTTCCCGCGTCTCCACATGCACATCAAGTACTTTTTCCGTACCAGTCTCTGGGGGTACTACAGCAAGAAAACATGGACTTTAAGGAAACTGTAAAAATTGTTTATGACTCATCACAATTATATAACAAAATGAGATCGTCGTCATGGCACAAGCATCAGAAAGCAGCACTCACATTTCAACAACATGTGGAAACCCTTCAGTGAGAACTCCACCATGCCATTATCTGGAATGGTCTGCATGGTGCCAATACGTACAGCCTGCGCTGTCAGCTGTATAATTGGATCAACCATTCTGATCACTGTATTACCACCTGTTTTTTGCTCCGTCACCTTAGTCGCCGATACATTTGGTGACTGTGGTGCTATGGCTCGCTTCACATTCAGAGGCGGTACAACCCTACCAGCCTACACAAAAGTGGGCAGCAAATATAAAGATATAAGTATGATTATCAAATATTAATAAAAACAAGTTCCCAAACAATACTTCTGAAAGCAGCTAATTAATGCATACTTACAGCTGATTGCAAAACAATTAATAGTTTAACTTGCTCATTAAATTATTATGTTGAAATATTTTGTCTATAATTTAGCAACTTCATAAGATAATTGACCTCATCTTCCATCTTCCTTTTTCTGCTTACTGTAGGTTCTTTTTCCACACGTCGGTGTTTCGGAAGAGGAAATCTGGTATCATCCTCATCTTCAGAAGATAGAATAGTGACTGTATCTGCAGATATACAAAGAAAAATGACTGATCACATTATTAAATAAAAGAACGATGCACGAGTAACAGATGTTAAACGACCCCCATAAAATTGTGCATTTAAATCAGGGCCAGAAAAACTGGTTCCCAGGGCAAGTAGATTTTCATGTGAGGCTAGCCCTGATCAGTTGCCCATTTGGGCGAGGGACTTTTTGAGATGAGGGTGGTCAATACATCCAGGGCCACAAGAAGAATTGTGACATAGTAGTCAATGTTGCCAGCACTCTGTGAAATGAACTGTAATTTGTATTATGTTATGTATTGGTATACCTTATGATCTGTGAACTGTTCTTTTTTTTATCAAACACTAATGTTTCTGTCAATTTTAAAGTCAAATACTTGTTCGGGCATTGCATAACATTTTATTGGACAGTTCCAAATATGTTGGGCAACTGAAAAGTTCATTAAGTGCAGGGTGGAATCTACTTGCCCAGGGACAAAATATTTGTTGGTCCCGATTTAAATTATGTTAACTATCAAATACAAGACAATCAATAAAAAGAGAATACATCAGATGATGATTAATAGTTACCAACAACATAATGGTATAAATAGACTGGAAAATACATTAACTACAATACAAATAGTGATTAATCTACTATCTTAGTAAACAAAGCTGGATAAAGATAAATAAACAAAAATCTACCTGGCTCTGCATGCACATTAGAACCTCGCCCTCTGGGACCACCTCTGGATGACCTGGCACCACGACCTCTAATCATCCCACGACCCTTTCCCATATTGGACTTGGGATGCCCACTCTGGCCGCCCAGTTTGTTGGTATAGAACTGCTGTGTATCAATACTGTTGCTGCCAGATACGGCAACAATCTGACCTCCCATACTCACTGCACCCGGGGCAAACAATTTTGGCTCCTCGGGCAGAGGTCGGTTACAGCCCTCACAAATCTCATAGTCCTGGCTAAGGTTGCCACAGTTTTCGCACACTGCATATTTACCCTCCTGTTTCTGCAACCAGTCAAAAGAGTTTTTATATTGACAGACAGCCTTAATACAAGATGCAGCATAAAACAAATTCTATTTGTGCTACTATCACAGATCATCCTCCTTACACAACAAAAATCGTTCTCTATTGAAAAGGCGACATATATAAACCATATTTTCCTACTTGGAGGGACCAACTTCATTGTAGAATTAGGGACAATGGACTTCACTGTATGTTTTTTCCTACATAGCAGTACTGATAAAGACAAGTTTATTAATCTGCTCAAAGGTTTATTTAAGGTTAGTATAACACAACTAGACATATTCCATTCAGTTACTAAGATCAACAAATGACATCGGGCCTAAAATTGTCTGTTAACACAGTGAGCACGGTTCTACTTGATTCTTGCATATAGGCATAATGATGCACCTTAAAATGCAGTAATTAATCTTAGTGCACAAACAAGACAATTAATTTTGAATAGATATATCTGTTGCTATAATGATTAAGGCAACATACAGGAATTGATGGACGTTTTCTGCTTGGCTTTGCTGCAGACTGATCGGGTGTCATCGGATCTGAATTCTCTGCAAAGGAATTGGATGAAGCTATATTCAGTATTCATTTATGTAATATTTTGATTAAATATGACTCCTGAGTTATCACATTATTTAAGCATAAATATCTTACAGTCCGGTTAAGAATGCTTGTTCACATTTAAATTAAACATCAGGTGTGTGTGTGATAATGTAGCATTTTCTCTCCCTCACACACACACACACACACACACACACACACTAACCTGCAGCAGTTGTACTGGTCTGGGATTCTGACCTGGAGAAGGCAAATCAAATCACATAAATTTAAAACATAACAAACAATCTGAGTTCTAAAACAAACAGCAATAATAATCACTACAAGAAAAGATATAAAAAAGTAATAAAAATTTACATATTAATCTGTTCAGCTTTTATTACACAAAAAAATCTTGCTCTGACGTAAAAATGAAGCTGGGCTGGTAACTATGTTATGAAGCCAGCCCCATGGAATTTTAGACAATTCTGTTGATAAACATATAATTTATTGTTGATATTTTAACTGAAACTGACTATGTTTTTACATCTAGTCTGTTATTTGTGTTTATAAACAATGAAGTGTTGTTGGCAACTTGTTGATCTGTAACAAAAGGCGTTTGGTCCCCCAGTAGTACTAGGAGTGTAACAACAGTCAGCGAGGGTCAAGAGCAGTACAGTTGATGACACTGTAGATAAGGATTCAAAGGAGATGATGTTTAATAAAAACGAACAATGACTGCATTCATAAGGAATGCTTTATTTAACTTCCTGTTCACAATTCACTCAGATGGCCAAGGGTCTAATTCCCAAGGAAATTAAGCATACCACAGGCCCAGGTGCTGGGATAAAAACAAGTGTACCTCGAAGGGGGAGGGAGGGGGTAGACTACACTAATACAAAAACATCAAGATCTAAAAAAGCTCATATGACATAAGTAATATGTAGATTTTAATGGGTGTAACAAATTTCTACATTTAAATTGCTGCATTTATTTTTCACTTAGTATTCCCAAAACAGAGTTTATTATTCAACCACTCATGCATACAGAACATATGGTGATAATGACTGAATAAAAAGTTGATGATGTGGCTCCACCAAGTGGAGATGAAACTAAAATACATAGACCTAATAATGGCTTTTTTGTGATTATTATTTTTTGGTCATTGCTGAAATCAACAACGAAATATGACAAACTACTTGATTGGCATTGGAAAATCTACAGCCAAATATAAAGTGAACCCATTATTAATACATTTCTGTGTGATAAAAATGTTTGGAAGACACATTTATTAACTTGACTTGCTTGAAGCGCAAACACTACCCTCCGACTTCTGCTATGAACTCGTTGAACTTCCTTGACACCTGGTTCATGACAATTTTAATTATTTTCCAATTTCCACCAACCAAACTACCTAGATCAGTTCTCAGAAGCTCTGTCATTGCCAAAATAACTTGGAACACAAGCTGAACAGCCAACAAGAGTAAGCCTGTATTAAATGATATGTATACATGGTGGTTCATGATCATCATTTTTGCCTGAATGTAAATGAGAAGTTGATAACAGTTAATAAACACCCTTTTATTATGCACATGCCTGTTCTTTGTTTGGATTGGACAGCACTAAAAGTAAAGCAGATACCATCCATTAACTGCTTAGATGAACCAATACCCAAATGGATTGCTTTGGTAATGATTTCTTTCGCGTCACCAATTTTCAAGTCCACACTCAAAGTACGGTATCAACATCTACTCAAACACTGACACGTTTTCACAACATCACAGAAGTATCCTACCGTGACCCATTACTGTGCTGCGTATCATCATTTCCCATCTTAGTTGCCATCTGGTTAGATAACAGGACTCCTGATAATGTCCCACCAGTCTGACTGCTGTTGCTGGTGGGAACATTTTGTTGAACGGTGGTGGATGTTGGCTTGGTTAATTTCTGGCCTTTGGTCTGACACACCTGGACATCCGCTGAAGAATATCGGTGTTAAAAAACAATATTATGGGAGTGTTATTCAAAGTGTGTCAAAGTAAATATTTCAAACAAATGGAGTTGCTGAGTTAGGCATGTCATCTGCCTTATTTTGAAATATACAATCTACAAGTATAACTGAACTGTGGAAGAGTGCTTCACCGATGACAAAAATAAATCTGCAATTTTATACTCTATCTTCTACAAAGCATTACACAGACAATGTAGAGACACTGATCTTCTGGGATGGCAAAAAAATTTGAAACAGCATTTGCCTTTTCAAATGAAAATTCTGTGATGGCCAAACCTATACATGTATTCTAATTTCTATACTTAACAGTATCATCAAAATAGGTTTCATAGATCTGTAGAACAGAAATAATTCTACCAGCTAGTGATTGTAGCCTACTGACTGCTTGGCACAAACATAAACCGTTCTTTAGTCACTTGTTTACTGTCAAAATGTGCTGACAAATTAACCTGATTGGCACCATATATCACTAAGTTAAGGAAATATTACAATTAGCCAGTGGATATGCTTCCAGTATACATAATCAAACATCACTTGCCTGTCATTAAATTGACTTATCACAGTTACAGGGTGTGAAATAAGCACCCGCCCCTCTGACATTTTAGGAGGTCCTTTTTAAAAAGATATGATTTATTGTTGATATTTTAAGCCAAAGTGATTGTATCTTATTTCAGAATCAAGGTTTAGTCATTTTTATAAACAATGAACTATTGTCACAACTTGTAGAGTTGACAATGGTAAATACTGACATAGGTGATGATGATGATGATTGATTGATTGATGTTTTACGGCCACTTTTGTGCACATGGTAGGCTAAATGGGCTATACAATAACATTTTGACAACAGTTAGCCAGGATCATGAGCAGAACAGATAATGACACCGTAAATGATGATACCTATGAGATGATGCTTGGTGATTGATAAATATTGACGGCCTTCATGAGGAAGAGGGAGTGCCCTAAGAGATTATTATCCTGGAAATGAGATGACCAGTTGAAACCAGGCTACGGACTCGGGCAACACTGGGATTTGAACCCCCATCCTGAACGTTTGCCGAACAGTGCACTATCAATCGCACCAAAAGAAATGTCTTGTCCATTGAGAAACCTAACTGTCAGAATATCACTGATCAAGCTGATGAAATATTTTGCAAAACTAAGTAATAATAAAATGCTGATTGCCATAGAACAAATGAAGCAGCAATTGTCTGAAAAATCAGGCTATTAAACATCTTGCTAAGCTGGTATAATTCATACTATGCCGACCCTGTTCTGTCAACTGCAAAGACTGAGCTCATGTCATACCCAGAGGTTACCAAGACAATTTAATGAAAGTGCAATGCCCACCAGAAGGCAGCATACACCACATGGTTTAATATGTATTACCCACCATCGTGACCACAATAAATTTGAGGTTGTTCACAAAGTCACGTATGACAGCTATGTATACATCTAATGCATGATGACATGTAAGGACACCCACATTATCCAGGAAAGTATTTCAGGTTAAGGCAGGAAGATGCACTTCATACCATAACTGATGCTCAACCAATACAACTTGTTTAAAACTGATGGCATATAGTGGACCCTGTTTGATAGGTGATGTTTTGTATGTACTCTAACCTGGTTAAAATTTTCTAGGAAAAATCATCCAGCAACGTTTCAGTAATCCAATTAAGGATGCAATTAGCAAAAACTTTTAAGTTATTTTTTTTTAAATTCAAGCCAATTTATATTCTTTTAATTTCTAACATTACCTCATTTTCAGGATAAAATAGCCCAGTGGTTTTGTAAAGTAGGAGGGGGACAACAAAAAAACTAGGGTCATTTAAGTGTTAGGCCTCAAAGGCCTACAATGACACGAATCAGCATCTCATTGGCATTGGAAACAAAAGTAGCCAGGTCTATACCTGAGAGTAGGTGGGTCAAATGACCCGGGTCCCAGCTTCTAACAAAACCACTGTATCCCTCCCTTTTATGATTTGGATCAGGTTAAAAGGAATGTAATTTATATTTGAAATAATGTGGAATACTTGTCTGTTTCTTTGCCATTTCATAGATTCCATCACAGTCAAGGATTAAGTTTGGTGCCAAAATTCTCTTTGGACAACACTGGTAGGCAAGTCTAGTAATTTCATTTCCATTGGAATTTACTGTTTTTAATTTGCAAACGCAAGAGGATCCCAAAAGGGCTTACTGTGCTTCAAAAAGAGTGACAAGATAATTTTCAGATAGTAACCATAAGAGCTGCCCTGTTCATATTCAATTGAATATTACACCCACACGTCAGATTGATGTGCTGCTAGATGAAATAAATAAGTAAACTACCCTAAACTATACACAACAACAATGTGGTTGACAGAACAAAATTACAACCAGTTTAGTCTCACAGCAATTGAGCTGATTACAGACTACTTAATATTGTACACTTTCTAACTTATTCAGTGCAGTACTATTTTTTTTAAATGTTACATGCAATGTAAAATTTTGTATAGTCTGCATACAGACGTATAGTAATACCATGCTAGCTACCACTGCAGGATTTCTCAAACTGTTGATTTAGAGGTGCTCTTATAAATGGGAGCCAGTGAACTATACATTTAATGTGGGAAACAACTCCTGCTCCACACCAACAGAACCCATTAGATCAGACCTAGCGACTCTGTCAGGCAGTTTTTGAAAACAAGTTTAATCTGGGTTTGCCAAAAAATGGGAGATTAGGCCATCTCAGGTTTATCCAAGGGGTGGGTTAACCTTAGTGGATTCAGACGTGTGGTCCTAAATTTGCTGCCCTAAAATGGAAGTTTTCAATGGTTTTATTTCTTTGAACCAGAGAACAGGAATGTACTACCACTGTGTCTACGAAGTTATTGTGTTCATTTTCACCAATTACTGCCTGGACATCGGTTGCTGATATTGGACACTTGGCATTTAAATTTGAAAACTTGGATAACTCAAAATACTACCATAACAAAACGATTTCCAGTTCCTCTTAAATTTTGCTATAGCCAACTTTTTCTGTATATCAAAAGAGAAACCATTCTGATTGACAATTATCAATAAAATCTGGACAATTCATCAAAGGAATTAATCCAGAGGAAAGCCTTTCTATTGACATATATAATCTCTCAACAATCCCTATAATTAGCTTAGTTCAAAAGCTTTGTCTGGATAAAAAAAACAAAGAAACTATACCCATCTCAAATACAAGCAATGTTTAAAATATGGCCCTTTTATAAAGGACATGACCACTTGATGAAGATCCTAGATACCCACCTACATATAAGTATACACATATTCAGATGATAAAATGAATGTACACTGCGAATACTGTTGAAAATTTATATTCTATTCTAAGAGATCCATGTTGGAATTATGGATTCGAGTGTAAGTGGTAAAGCGTTGAGATAACTGAGTGATCAACTGCTGGAGTTTAAAGTAAGCGAGTGCTTTGTTTAACTGTGGCACTGGGTCATACCTAGAACACATGACAAAGGGGTAATTTTGTAGAGAAACCTCTCATAAACACAGGTATGATCCAGATTCGAAACCTAACCTAGTGGTTTGCAGCACAATTTTCTAATCAAAGGAGTGCTCCTATGAACTATTGAAAATAACATTAAACATAGCACATCAAAGAATTTGACGCAATACATAAACAAAAACTGTTGTAGTATGCAATATCAACAAGGGCAAGACTATATCAGCTAAATCAGGCATACTTCTAATAAAATCCAGAATATAACAGGAGGAAGAATGTACACACATGCAATTAAAGCTATGCTGATACTTACACATAGGAGTTTTTAATTTAAAGTATTTTCCATCCCAAAGGCCAACTATCTGCTTGCCATTGGGACATTTAATAATGTAGTTATTGCCAGGAATGTATTTCTGCGACGCATCAACACCACTCTTTCCTGGGGAAATCACCTGGATTGGTCCAGATTCCTTAGTTGCCTGAACAAGGGAGGTGAACTGTGACGTAGCTTGTAGCGATCCACCAGTTACGACATTTGCCTGCACTTGCTGCCCCGCGACTTGCACATGAGGCACTAACTGCTGCGCAGGGGCCGTAGACTGTGGCCTAGGTGACTGAACCAGCTGCTGGTGAAGTAGGTTGACGCTCTGCGGACTAGCGCCTACATACTGAGTTGCCACTCCAATGGGCTTTTCCTTGCCTTTCAGAGCATTAATGGCATTCATTTCATCGCGCATTACAGATCTGACATAACTCTCTGCAGTCTGCTTTGTCTTTGCCAGAACATTGAACCTAGTTTGCATGATATTCTGCTGGCTGACCTGTTGACTGACTGCTGGTGCTACTGGCCTTATTTTTGACTGGGTGGTCGGCACAAAGTTTCCAGCCTTTGGAATAATGGCTTGACCTCGTCCCAGACCTGGACGTTGCTGCACTGTCATTCCCGAAACGTTTGCCATGTTTGCATTATTCCTACTTACTACCTGCCCCACAGTATTGTTCGCTCCACCTGTAGGTGATAAAGAAGTACTAGATTGTGGGAACTGGTGAGGCTTCTTCACCAAATCCTGTGATGTAGATGTTGAGACATCAGTTCGAGGCTTGCACGTCACCCGGATTGGCTGTTCTGGATCAGATGGGAATGTTACTTCAGCAGCAGACGTATGAGATTTCTGCATCATGTTCAAGATCTGGCTTTGTAACTGGGCATTCTGAGATAAGAGACTCTGTGCTTGCCCCTTGGCACCAGACACCACTATTTTTATAAGTCGTCGACACTGTCCTGGTAATGGGGTACATTCTACAGCTTCCACTGTGATAGTCTGACCAGTGGAATTTTCACTACTGACTGGCTGTTGAATAATCGGTGACTGCTGTTGCTGGCCAGTTAACTGGCCGCTTTTTTGTGCTGGCTGAATTCTTTGTGGCGTAAGAATATTTGGCTTTTTCTGATTTTTTATGCCCACAGCCAATCCACTCAAGCCTTGCTGTACCATGGCAGGAACAACTTGTGCTAACCCAGATACAGCCACTTGCTGCTGCTGGGACTGAACCATGGTTACTTTATTACCAACAACTGGCTGAATACTGGATGACACATGCTGCTGTAGTTCTCCAGGTTTGTACTGTCTAATGAATTGTTGTTGGTGATTTACTCCAAACAGCTTACCAACTGGTGATGCCAGTCTTACAGCTTGAGCATTTGGCTGCACTGCTACCTGCTTCATTTTACTTTTTGGCTGTATGTTCCTAACCTGGGCTGAAGAAGAAGAGCTTGATACAACATTAGCAGATTCCATGCACACAATGGGCACTTGAATCCGTCCTCCATCCGCAGTATTTGCCACCACTGTATGTGACACCTGTTGACTTGTAGCCACTGGAAGAGGGATGTTGTGGGTCTGCATCTGGGATGAATCATTCTGTTGTTGTAGCCGAGTGCTGTCTGCATGTTGTTGTATGAGCTGTGACTGGGAGAGTGGCAATCCACTGTGAGACTGTCCAGGTTGAAGAGCCATTGCCCAATGATGGACTCCACCAGGTATGTTCAAGCAGAATAACCTAGCTTAACATCAGGTTTTTTTCCTGTTTTGGACAGCAATTATTTGGTTACTTATCCAATGATTCTGGTTTATTCAATCCAGCTGATGTTTCTGATATCTGAAAGAAAGCAAAATAATGTAAACAATGTATTAAGATGTAACACTTGTGCATTTCTGAATCTTTGATTGATTTGGATATATTTCAATGAACCAACAGCATATACCACTTACAAAGTTACAGTACAACTATCAAATGTATATAAAATTCCCACACGTTTCTACAGCATTGACCTTTTCAAGACTAATCAACTAATTAAGTTATCATCTATTTTCATTCCTACAGACTAATCAATTATTGTAGGATCAAGACCAATCAGTCAATATTTCGCGCAGAGCCACTGCTAGAAAAACCGCTAATCATGTTAAATGAACTATATTAAATAATTTTTTTTATCTTTTCATGAAAAACCATCATGAGAGAATCATAGTACTAAGCCAGTCCACTACGATATATGATTTAATAAGGATTTATTAATCAAAAACTTTTTTCTCAGTTTCTCACTTTCTGGTTTCTAGCGTGCTCC
This sequence comes from Paralvinella palmiformis, assembly GCA_025642065.1. Classification (NCBI taxonomy): domain Eukaryota; kingdom Metazoa; phylum Annelida; class Polychaeta; order Terebellida; family Alvinellidae; genus Paralvinella; species Paralvinella palmiformis. The sequence continues at coordinate 150,067 of JAODUP010000527.1, read as the reverse complement.
GGTAGCTTGGTTGTTAGTTGTTGTTATGTTGTCCGTCTGAATTGACAATACATTGGCTAAGATTTATAAAAATAATTAACAAAACTATTATTCACCTACTGCTTATAATTATTTGAATTTTAATAACAAACCTCAACATATTAAATGATATTATTCAAAACAGAATAAGCCTGCAACTGCCATCTTTGTCACTGCCGTAAATGAACAATTGTCGTTCACCTTTACAGAACATAAGCTGAAAGTATTTCAAGAAACAAATGTAGTCAACGAGAAATATAGGTGAAAACTATTTAGCAGTTATTTATATGTAGTTCATTAAAATTATTATTTATGAACTTTATTCATTTCCAACTATTTGGTAAAAGACGTTAAATGGCCTATTTTGGGGTGAGAGGCAAATCACACAAATAGTTCCAAAATAACTGAGAACTATTTTAAATTTATCTGATTATATCACTGAACTGCACATAGGAAGACTATAATAGCGTAAAGATGGAAATAAAAAATGATATTTACTTCATATGAATATTAGTACGATAATTATTTTCAGGAAAAAATTTCCTCTTTGAATTCATGCGCAACCGGATGTTGACATCAAAACGTAAAGCACGTGTACTGGCTATTGTTTTTAAAATTTATGTTTTATATATATATATATATATATATATAAAGGGAATTTGTTGTGGTATAACTTCATAACCCTAGTTCTTCGGTTAAAATATTATCAAATATACTGAACAACAGATATATTCAAATTGTAATAGAAATGGAGCAATTATTTATATCCAAACCTAGATTAGGTTTAGTGAGAAATGCGGACGCCGTCGATTATGGCAGAATTATTGCATAACATTAAATATAGAATACATTCCGCAATATTATTTCAAAGTAAAGAAATACGTAGTTTCGACAAATATACAATTAATATTAATATATTATGATCCAATAATTTGTTGACGCAATATAAATTATGCCGTCAATATTATCTGATTTTATCATGAATTAGGGATTGAAGACGATTTGCATTAATGTTCAGTAGAAAGCAATGGTAATTAATAGGAATAATTTGAATGGTAGACGTAACATTAGTTTCATTATTGCTGTAATGGGTGGTTTGGGATAATGGCAGTAAAGCAGTTTTATTGGCTTTGAAATAGATCGAGGATCATATAATTGCAATAAGGAAGATATGTTGTAATGTTGTTTAAACTTTATATCCAATATTACAATAACGAATAAAGATTGGTTTCATTTGTTTTGTATTTATTTGTTATACATCTGCATAAATGTACACACAGAAACAAAATGTACATGATAACATAATGTTTAACATATGTACGTGTGTGTTTGTGTGTGGGCGCGTGCGTGTGTGTGCATGACCCAGTAAACATTGCGATAGCATGTCGGTAATCGCCTAGTGTAACACCTGCATCACTGCATCCCAATAAATATCACGACACCGACCCGGTATCGAAACATATGACGGCTGTATTTCGTTACTATACTGCATACAACCGCAAACGATATACCGGACCCGCTTGAGGCAAACTTTGGATACAACATACTACGTTATCCCTTTTAGGTACCAGGTGAATATCAAGCTGTCACTGCCCGTTACTGTCAACTCGGTATATCTATCTTGGTTATAAGCTCTAACCAAAGCTCTCTGCTCTAACGAAGACTATTTATTTATATTTAAGCTCTCTGCTCTAACTTACAAATTTGCAATGCTGCATGAGCGCCATCTAGTGAATTAATAACTGCCCGAGTGTTATCTGATGAATGAAATATGGCGCCAAATCCCCAGCGAGAATAATCTTGACGGACATTAATTATAAAACAAGTAAATAGTTTTTCTCTTCATAATTTGGTGTCAACTAGCAATTTTAGAGTTATATAACCGTCATTATTACGTTGTGGTCTTGTAGTTCACATTCGGTAGTCTAGCGATTAAGCAACTTGCACTTCGTGCCAAGGGTTACAGGTTTCGATCCCCTCAAGGATCAAGAGGTCGAAACTTCTCCAGGGATTAATTTCTCTGTTCACAACATCGTGGGTGGCTGACCACGTTAAATGGCGCTACCGTCTCCATTGAATTGATGAAAAAGAGAGACGTTAAAGACCCCTGAGGATAAATGTTAAGTTTAAGAACTGTCAAAACAGTAGATTTATACGTAAATCGGAGGGTCTCAGAAATCGCAATATTATAATAATTACTATGGTAACTCCTTAGGGTTAGACCATAACAATCAAATTTTATTATTACCAACTAATACCTGCCACCAGATGAAGTACAAAATGTCCATGTTCCATGTGAAACATACAATCTCAAATTATTGCATTTATAAAAACCAATGCACTGACTAAAACACGGTAATAAAGTATTTGTCAATGCAGATCTAGCACAAATAACATTTAAAAAAATACATGTTAAACACACAATCTCAGATTATTGCACTTTATAAAAGCTAATGCACTAAATAAAACATGATAATTTGCATATATAGCCAAAAAATATTATTAAAAACATGTTAATCACTTGTAAAGACAGACTGTGTTATCTTTACATATACCTCATTTCAGATAGTATTATACCGCAGATCTAGAGTCCTACAAGCAGTTAGAGGTCTACACATTACTATCACTGGTGGTCTTTCACATAGTCAGATAGTTCCATGTTGCAGACTTTGCCGATTTCAGCAGATCGCTGTCAGGCGGAAATGGATATCACGGCTCATCCCTGTTGATTTTACACGAAAGAAGAGCGTGCAGAGTGTCGTTGCCAAATTGTGATCGGCTGTGTCAATTTTACAGCACACGGAGAAGACGCGTTCGCTATCAGCATTGCTTTGGAGGATCACCAAGAATGTTGTTATGAGATGCGCTAAATGTGGAAAGCGCATTCCACCATCAAATGTATTCTTTGCCATCTCTGGCCAGAACGTGTCGACACGGCTGTCAGAAGAGTAGAGCGTCAGTTCATGGTTAGGAGTCAGCTGGTAGTCCTGAAACTCGGCGACGACTACGTCATGATGTCCATCTGCCACGAGGCTGAAGCGAATAGGGCAATTGACGAATAGATGATGAACTCCAGAAGCGCAGGATCGAGATTGAGTGCAGCGGGGTCGCTCAACACGTCATCGTGGAATGGGAAGATCTTGATCATCTTGTTGACAACCGCAACGTATAACTTGCGCACACCGGTCCGGGTCGTGATTACGCGACAAACAAGAACGTGTGAGGTATAGCAGACATAGTTTGGACAGCTTCTGTAGACCCATGCAGATAAACACGTGCGACACATTACTCAGGCAAAAATAAAATAAATTATTCCACACGTACCAAGCTTGATAAATTTAGATATTTTTGGTTTTGGGTTTTGTTAAAAACCGGGAGAACGGGAGCTATATACCTCAAAACCGGATAAATTTTATTCTATAGATGGCGCGTAAGTAGAACGTATTACCGGATCGGCCCTAGTGTAAAGGCCCGATACAGACTAAGTTTTAACTTTATCTCTCGGATGGATAAAAACAAACGTTGCTGTTTTACGGCCACTGTTGTGCACTAGGTAGAGGCTAAATAGGCCGAGCGACCTCCAAAGGTAATGAGGCGAAGTGAAAGATGAAACACGTATACCCTTCTGATATAGACCAGCCGGGATTTGATTGCAGGTGCTATAGATCTGTGGCCAACTGCTGTACCAGATAGGCCGCGGAGGCGCCTCCTTGGATTGATAAAGCAATATGCTGTGTATAACATTTGATTCAATTAAGAAGGTAATGGCCACCTGTGCCGGTATGGGGTTGTAACGCTATCCAGCTGTCGTGTTTCCAAACCGGGCCGATATCGAAATGTTCAATAGATCCCCTTATCTATGCATATCTTAAATAGTCACATCAGACCATCTCCCATAGTTGGAATAGAATATATTTAGTCCCCAAACAAATATATATTAAATGTTCTATATGCATATAATACATGAAATACATATTTACGTAATATGGACATATATATTTACATTATATACACATCATGAGATATATTTATTTACCTTTTAAATATTTTACATTGTAAATATATAGTTACATTATTTACCTACACCTTTATATATATATATATATATATATATACTAACGCCCACTACTATATTTTATACATAAAATATACCTAATTTTAAAAGTATACATACTCCAATTAATCTAGATCTTTATAATTGGGCAATATGATATAGGCGATAATTATAAGTTGTTTGTCGTAAATATTGGGATAAAATTTTGGCATCTCTTGTAAATTCTAGCTTCCACGACTTATACGACTATTTACGTCAACAGCGCCATATATAGGTAGTTCGTCATATGAAACCAAATCGACTGACACTTGATCCACAATTCAAGATGAACTTTGCCAAAAGGTTCCATAAAATACAGTGTAAGAAATTCGTTATGCTATAATTGAGTCACTCGATCTCGAGCAAGATGCCAACATATGGCAGATATATGCTGTGCCCGCATGGAACACTTCGTCATTTGTGTATTAATTAATGCCGAGAATATTCTTCCTGAATACGGCGCCAAAGAGTTCATAGAAAATGAAAGCTACATCTCTTATGTTCAGTTTCAAGATATTCATAGAGTTCCAAGAGCATTAATTCCATATACCATTCTCGAAATCTAGCACAAACTCTGAAGTCTAAATTATTCGACCACGCTCTTAATCGATGGTATGATAGTAACATATATAATAATAAATTATATTCTTTGCGATGTCAGCTCATTACACTCGTGGCAAGACTGGGTATAAATGGGTATTTTGTTGAAGCCGTAGTGTCTTGCCGATCCGTAGTTGAACCACCTTAAAGGTTTCGTTGTTAACATTAGGTACAATATTTTGGCCTTGTGGCGTAGACAGTTGAGTCTGTGGAACAGACAAGAAAGATGTCTGGCGGTGTCCATGTGGATGTCATCACAGAGCGGATAGGAATTTGACAGTTGGCCTTCGTCCACTATCAGAATAATAATAATAATAGTAATAATGTATATTTAATAAAGCGTCCTTATATTACTAGCAGGAGCCATTCAAAGGCGCTGTACAAATAATATACAATATAATAATACCCCAAATAATATGCTTACTCACGATGATGATGATTGATGTTTTACAGCCACTTTCTGCACATAGTAGGCTAGATGGCCCGAGCGACCTCCAAAGATAATGAGGTGAAGTCAAAGATGAAACATCATTCAAACATGCCCACGCCGAGATTTGAACTCAGGTGCTTAATTGTGATATGTGATCAACAGCGCTACCAGTTAGATCACGGAGGGGCGCTTGCTTACTCACGAGTATGGTGCTGCCGCAGCATATCTGTGATCAAGCACATATATAGTAGCATGGGTAGTTAGTTAATGCGCGATAGCAGGTACTCATGAATAACATCGTTAACTAGTATGCGTCGTGAGCAGATCGGAATGGGGCATCCGTGGCATGGGCCTTCGCCGTATTTATGATTGAAGTAACAATTAACGGAAACTTCGGGTGCAGGTTGGGTGAGTGCGTGTGTGCTTATAATAATAATAACAACTATGTCAACAATAATAATAACAATAATAAACTTCTATAGCCCCAATATCATCGAAAAGAATCGAGTTCGGTGGCGCACCTAATACAAGGGTTGGACAATCTTATAGTTAGGGAACGATGAAAAATACATTAACAAATGATCGGATGCAGTGAAAAATTAGGAGGGATAAGCAAGTCTGAAAAGTGAGTTTTCAAATGGTGACGGAAAGAAATTTGTTAATTACATGTTCAGGGAGTGAATTTCAAAGAGTAGGGACAGCAACTGAAAAAAACACGAGTGCCAACATGAGTTTTAACAGCTAGGAACAGATAGCGAGTGAAAACCAGATGGACGGAGTTCTCTGGGCTTGTGTGCTAGAGAAAGCATCGAAACTAGATACAAAGGTTCTCCGGAAGAAGGAGTTTGATAGGCAATGGTGCAGAGTTTCAAAATGACGCGAGATTGAACTTGAAGTCAATGGAGTGATATTCATGAGTGGGACAGAATGAGAAAACCGAGGAGACCGTCTGACGACCTTAACTAAGCAGTTCTTAACACGCTGAAGGTTTGCCATATCTTTAGATGCGATGTTATAAAGAAGAGAGTTGCAGTAATCAAGCCTGCAATTGTCTTTGCCGTGTTGCGTCAACGTCTCCACGACTACATAGTACTTTGTTTCAATCAATCCCAACCTTTGTACTGACATCAACTGGATCGCGCTCGGCAACGGGTGACCGGCTAATATACGGATTAAGACGGTATTCACCAGCAGCACTAGGAAATTAATTAAAATGTAAATCTCCGATCCCAACAGATTATTCATTTTAAGACAATCCTAAGTCATCGGTCAAGAATACATAAACCTATGTCTATTTCTGTAGCGCGTTCCAGTGGGAGCAGTGGTCAGAATACTGCGCGGCAAACATCCAGCTTCTGGCTTCGAATCCGGGTCATATGGCTGTATTTCTTGGATTTATTTCCGTTGGAAGACACCCACCCGTCATAAGTCCGAGATATGTGACCAACGTCGAGGCTACGTAACTCTGTACACTTCCGTACCGAGCCATCTTTAGGATAAAACATACGTACATCGTCAGTATATGGACTTCTCTCAATTATCGCTAATTATCTATTGATCAAAAGCCAAATGAATGTACACTATAACGGACGACCCTTAATTGGCTGTCACGTTAAGGTAGCAAAACGGCATTATCATCGATGAGTTAATAATGTTTTGAATTGTTCATAAGTATGGGTATGGTACCAGCATGATATATTATTACACTGACCACGGAGCTAATTATTTCAAACAGAACTAAAGTATGTTTCCGCTCTTTCTTGAATAGTATCAGTTTTATTCGAAGCAAATAAATATACATGCACAACGGACATCGTTCGGAGATCCGGATAATACAAATCTCTATATGGATTATTTTCTTCAGGCATCGTGATCCAATTAATTTTGTGCACACGGTAGTGAAGCTAAATGGAGCAAGTGAACCACCCCCTCCCAAAAGGTAATGCAGCGAAGTGAAAGATGAATCCACTCTTAAATGCGGCTAAAATCGGGATTTTAATTCTGACCCGTAAACGGTCTATATAGCGGTACCTACCCTAGGAAAAATATACCTCGGTTAGACTAGTTTAAGAAGGATGCTGATTGATAAATATAATAGATTCTTTTTCATATAATAACCATGCAATCCAATCATAACCGTTATACATAGCATTTTACGTCGTCAAACATGAAGTATTATTTCTGTGGGTGATAAACTTGATTGGTCCGTGTGAAATACACAAAAAATGTACGTGTGTTCATACGTTGTGTACATCTTGGGGTCCCTCGGGGACTGAAATGATAACGTACGTTGCGGAATATGAAGTAAACAAGCCTCATGTATACTTGCATATGCGAATATAAGCTTCACTTGGGTTCCAGTTGTATAGCACTTCCATCCTTCATCGTCGTTCCAGTACCCAACTGTGGAGATGAAATAAACCAGGAAAATGGCTGTCTGGAAAAGGGGAACTGGGGAGAATGAACCTTATGTCGTTGGCAAGAAAAGAAGGCAGACTCCTAGTCCTAAGCAGATGCCACCAGCAATAAGAAAAAAATGAACTAGAAAAGAGAGCAAAAGAAGCCAGGAATGCCCCAATACGGCTTTCTGTTATCAGGGCTGTTCTTTCATATGGTGGGCCCTGTGAAAAAAACACAGGATGGCTTGAAGCCGAGGAACAGGCTGCAAACGGCAGGAAAAAGACATACTGCCACCAAAGAGGCCATGAAAAATGAAATAGGGTACCATAAAACAAGCAAGAAGCATTTCAGACTGAAAGGAACCCCCTTTGATCTCATCAGAACACTGCAAGAACACCTTCCAGAGCACCAGCCAGAAGCAGATCAGGCCAGTGATACAGGTGTTCATGTAGCTTCAACTTCACATCTCCTGGATCCTCAGTCTGATGATCCAGAATCCAAAAGAAGAAGACACCACGGTGATGAAGACGTCGATCAATCTGGGGACCATCCAAAAACCAGTGCCAGGCCATTTCAACTGGCCTTCAGTGGATGATGTTGCTGACACTGAAGCATATTTTGTGTTTGAATGGGACTTTGAAGTGATGTCTTTAAACAGGTAATGGGTGGTGCCTGCAGTTGAGAAGATTCAACAGCGACATAATACAATCAAGCGCAGGTCTCCATGTACTGATGATTATACCACTACACAAATATTGTCACAGTTTAGCAGACATTTAGGAGTGAACATCGTTCCATGCTTGAATAAATTTAATTAGAACGGATAATTATATTTTGTTGTAAAATGTTTTTGGTTACAGAATTTGTATTTCACTTATACAGACAACATATCTCATTTTTCTGATTCCAACGATACCAAAACAATTTCTGTAGCTGCCATAGGAGCTGAGAAACAGTGTTGTGAAATTTCCTGAAATTAATGTTTTTACCATGCAAGTACGCAAGTGAGAGAAATGGTACATTTTGGTTATTTTAACGACATCGACAATCCGTAGATTGTTCATTTCTGGCCTTGTAAAAAATTAGGTTTGATAACTATGGTGTAAGGAGGAGTTCAAAATGAAGTTACTTCGCTGAGAACATTGCACAACTGCATACTTGTTTGTTTGAATAGAATAATGTTTTTCTGGGGGTTTTTTGTAGGAAGAAGAGAATATTCTGTATTGTATTATTAATATCTTGGAAGGTAACTAACTTTTCTGCCATTTTATTGGTAATAAGATCTGCACTTTTAAATAAAATGTTATGTCTGCGACAATTCATAACTACCGATGTCTTTACCATGCTTGTTCTTTCCCTGGTTACCTTTGGAGTAGATTACGTTAACGACCTCTTTTGGGAACAGTACAGAGAGTTGCCGTATCCAGAGATTTTGAATCTCAGCAGCCCTTATATCTGGTCGGTGAGAGTACATCACAGGGTAATACGTATAATACAATACAGAATCTTGATCTACACTTACTTAATTGGGACTAAATAATATTGCTCCGACATACCTTCAATATGTCATTAATTGTCTATCAACCAACATGATAATTGAAGTTTGTCTTAATTGTTCCTCACTAAGCCAAGAAAACAGACTATATATCCCATGATATAAGTGAACAACTGTTTCAGCAATATAGTTGCTACTCTATATGAAATGTCTGAAAGGTAATGCCTTGGGGATATGTCTGAAAGATAACTCTTTAGGAAAATAATATAATTGGTTCAAATATCCAACAGACACAGCTACCAGTATATAACACTGGTTTAACAGATCCAGAACAATAGAAACGCAATACAGGGCTCTACCATGAGCACTGTAACATCAGAGACTTTTATTCCAGATTCCATACAGACTCCCCCCCCCCCACAATTTAGATATGAACCCATGATCATAACTGATCTGGAATATATGTAAACAATAAGATAGTTTATAAGTCATGTCTAACTAAAATACAATAATCAATTGCTCTAATTTGTCATAATATATTCTAAGACAAGCATAATTTGTGCACATCTTTAAAGTAAACATTAACAGCTGCTCTCGTTACAGATAAACAATAAGTCTTAGCTTTAATTTCAGACTCTTTTATTTACATCTAACTCGTGAAATTAGAACACACACATCACAAACATAAGTTGTTTCTTATTCTCTTCATAGAGAAAATGTATTGCATTAAAAAGATTGGTATCACCTATTTTTTTAAAAGGTACCTGACAAACTAGAAAACACTTAATTCTGGTTTAACAAAGTGGCTGTGAAGGTAATGTAAATATGTGTAACTTGAATTAATTATAACAAAATAAATTCAAACCCAAACTACATTCTATTAATTGTATAATAACACCCATTCAGCAAGACAATTTTTTTAAATGTCATTATATCTGAAGATTATCAAACTCCAGGTATGGCTACAAACGTGGCCATGTTTGCATTCTGAAAATGTACGAATGTGTAAATGCAATATCGTTATGCAAAACTGCTAAGGTGTTACAAAGATAACTGAATTGAGTTATGACCTCCCCCCACACCATTGTGTATTTTGTGTAAAAATATCTACGTGCATATATCTTGCAGATGAATGTAGTATTACATTGTGCACACATATCCGCCTGCATCTATATGTAGTAATATGAATCCAATAAAAAGCAAAAACTGCACACAATTAGCAGTATCTCTTGGAACATTATTATGCTTTGAGAATGAAATACTTCAAAATCTATATTGCCTAAATCTAGATTATAAAATAAAACACGTCAAGCTGAATTAAAACGTGAACAGTGAACATCAGTAAATACCAGTAGAAAATAAAACAGGATATTTCACCTTCAACATGATATTTATAACTGGTGATTAAATAACCTTGTGTAAAATTCTATGTGCTCTGGACTGAAATACTTGGAAGCCATTTATCACAATTCTGTCAAAGATTCTATCATTGATTAATTGACAGTTACTTCTTATATTTCTGGGTAGGCCTTAGCTCCATGCCCATTCTGTCAAGACGTGATTGCAGGTCATCGATACGTATGTCCTTCAAGTGGAGGAGGTGTTCCAATCGCCGTACTTTGGCCTGTAAAATCTGTATAATAAAATCGAGAGATGAAATTAAACCACCACTGAATCCTGTGGTTTTAGGTATGTCTTACTCCGCTTGGTCACGTGTGCACACACACACACACACACACATAATAACTACATTATATCATGTACTTACACTTATGTCCAAGCTTATTACCTGTATTGTTTCATCTTTAGCTAGTAATTCTTGTTCCTTTTCTTCGACAGCTAATTTGGACACATATTCACCTTTGTTGTACTGATTTGTATACGACTTGTTTGAACCAAGTCCAGGTTTTGGTCCAGTCCCAACTGGTGGCACTGGGTGCTGTCTTGTTACATCAGGTTTGCTATTGGTGAGTGTGTGTGTATATGTGCATGTGTGTACACACACACACACACACATATACACACACACACACATGCACACCAAAAAAGTTTTGTTATGCCTTTAATCTGAAGTAAGGGTGATCATTTCAAAGTATACAAAATAGAATGCTATTTTTATTGTACATTCTTAAACACATTTAACAGCAGTCAAACTATACTATGTTTTCCTTAATATAAATATTATCATTTTAATCAGAAGCATGACTTACCTTTGCGTTTTGTTTGATTTGTTGTTGTCTTGAATATGTGGCGAGTGTATTTCTGGAAAGGAGTGGTTGCTATCAGAGAAGGAGGGTACATAGCCTTGGGAAACAAACTCAGAACTACCATTTAACTTATAGTTTGGTAAGTGCATATCTAAAAATTTGATTGCCATGGCAACATGCAAACGTAAGTTATTATGTAAGGTGTGACATGTGTTTACAAGCAGATGGTTAGAAAATGAAATGTGCAAGTATTATAATGGAGCCAGGAATATAATGGAAGGTGACAGTTCAAGAAGGAACACCATAAAGCAGAATAAATACATACAATGGTGAAAAGATTGATAGGGTTAAACATGTAACATGCAAGACAAAATATAGTTAAAATATATTGTGTTTTATGGATTGGTAAGAAGAAAAAACAGGGTTGGTAGAAAGACAAAAATGGCATTTCATTAGTAGATGAAAATATTTTGGTTCATATAAAAAGGTGATATTAAATTTTAGTTCATGATACATTGCATAAAACTTGTTACACTGCATACGACCAGTTAATATAATTAAAAGCAAAGCTAGGTATAACAGGGTTCATACACATTTTGACATCTCAGATTCTAGGACTTTCCAATGTCAAATTCAAGGACCTTTTCAATGAATTCACGAACCTTTAACGTGCAAAAATGCACCCATATTTCGGAAGAAGGGTAATGACTGAATTCCTGTATGTTTAGGAATAAAAATATAGATCTATATGTCCACATTCCAGGACCTTCAACCACCTCTACACAAATTCCAGGACTTTCCAGGCCTGGAATCCAAATTTTAAAATTCCTGAACTTTCCAGGTTTTCAAGGACCTGTGCTAACCCTGTGTAAGAGTTAATGTGACAATAATACAATTGTTTTTGCTTCTCTCTATATATCTCTCTCTCTCTATATATATATATATTAATTAAACCCCAAATGCTGTTATTATTATTATATTAGAAACCAAACTTTTATCTACTTTTATACGAGCAAATTTAATAATATTCCAGAATAATCACTGCAGTATCAACTAAATTTGATCTAATCATCTTACTTACTCTCAATAAGAAAATCTTGATCAACTTCAGGTTGGTCACTTTTTGGCTGTAACTGACCAAGCGGTCGTTCTTTTCTCTGTGTTTCATACAAATGCCGATCTATTTTTCTTCGCAGTAGCATTAAGAACTGTTCAATTGCCATTGGTTTGCTGTGTACAATATTCTGCATTACATCATCAGTGAGCTCAAACCCCAATTTCTTGAATACTTTCCTGATGAAAAAGAAATCATTAATTATCTGTAAGGATTCTTATTTGTAAATGAATAATTTTTTCATTAGTTATAATTGATGCAAGTGATTTTCTATTTACCAACCAGAAGGTATCAATGTTTAATATTTGATCAAATCATCATTTCTAATTATATGAAGGGGGCTTCCCTTTAAACAGAACTTTAAATAGAATAACATAATTTCATATGTAAATTAGCACATATGGCCATATGCTATTAGCCACTGCTATAGATGTTGCAGATAACACCAATACTCAAACCAAATAGAAACATATGGATTGCTTTGCTTGATTCAGTTTGATTGAACCTTGACCTGAACGTATGCAGCATGATCGATGGTCTGACCACTACACAATAGGAACACGCTTCAAAAATAAATAACAAAATTTAAAGTTTGTTGAAAGATGCAATGTACCTATTCATTAGACTCCAGTTTGTGAGCTTGAGATCAGAACGACATGTTGAAACATAGTTGTGCAACTCCACTATCCTTGGGAAAAAATGCTTTACTATTTCTGCAACAAGCACTGAAACAAAAATCAAGAATTGAGTGAAAACCTGTTCAAATAATTAGTTAAAATGAAACAGATGATAGCAAACATAGTATAATCTATTTATTTTCTGATATAAATTTATACATTATCTAAGTCAGTTTTCTAAATTACCCGGTAACTTTACTTACAAAAACGTTGACATATCAACAAAAACACTCAGACTTTATGTTTATTTATCACATCATATGTCCACTGTTTTTAAGCTAAAGGTGTAAGACATATAGCTCAAGTGAAGTGTCTTATCTGCTCTTCTTTGCAAGAATTAACAATACTCTGACAGTGCCTAAACAATTAGTCAATTCTGAAATGTTTTCATTGGCTTTCTTGACTGGTTGAAAAGTGACAAAAGGATAGTTTTCCAATACCTGTAGCTATGCAGTTATGTTAATGTGAAGAAACACATCTGCAAGTTCATATTTGGGCACCATCTTTCTGTACTGTAGGTGAGTGGTAGGGGGAGTACATATTAACGACCATTCATTAAAAGGGACCACACTGGAGTGTTTGCATTTTTATGTGCTATCCCTGTTTGATGATCATAGATCGTGAAACTAATGAAAACAATCAAACCTACATTCATATAATGATGTAAATTGTTTGGAAATATTGGTCATTAGCAGCTGGAAATATCTAAAAAAAATCTTCATGAATTGAAAATTATAATAAAGGTTATCAAGCAAATATATGATCTCACACACTTAGGAAACTAACACAGTGTTTCAATTTGGCAAACTCTACTATATTTTAGCACTTAATTTGTATTATTCATATATAAACCTTGCCAAATGGGAGAACATACTCTAAATTACCCCTTTCTTGTGGCTTTAATAATCTTTATTATCAAATTAGCTTTGAACATGATATCGGTTTCATTTGTTCAGTGCATGATTTTTCAAAGTTCTAAGATGCTGAATGGCCTAATTTGTACTGATGTATCATTAAATAACATCTACCCATCATTTGTTCAGTGAACTACCAATTAAGCATAATGGATAGGCTATCATTTATAAACTTATCACTAATCATTATGTAAACAAACCTGATCTAGTAACAAATACTTTCATTGAATTTGAGCAAATTATAGAGAAATTAGCAGATTCTTTGAATAGACTGGCATGTAATTGAATTAAACCATAAATCATACTAGTTATCAAATCACCACAAAAAGGTATCTAATTGTAATTACAAGATGATCAAGTGGCCTTTCAATAAAAAAAAAATATATATTCACACGTTCTCTCCATTGTGTGGCTTCTACTAATGCTGAAAGTAATGATGTTATGTGACCAGTGCTAGCACTATTCTTAGTTCACTTCTTGCAAAATACCAGCATGCCTTTGCTGCCCTTTTCATATTTTCCACAACAATATCCACCAAATGTCAATTGTATCACCACTTATATGCCAATACTTTGATAGGTTGTGGTATCAGTTCTGAACTACTCAGTGGCCATTCTGAAACAAACCCCAGTCTGGTTGCAGATTATCAAACAGTCAACCTTCAACATCTTCCCCCCACTTGATGTTCCAATGAAATTAATGACACAACAGTGATTCTGTTTACAATGATATGTGTACATCTACACCAATGTTATGTTGTTTCCAAATTCTTATGGGTTTTGCAATATACTTAGATTCTTGCAAACAACCAAATTACATATATTTCGGATGAAAAATGAAACCAGCAAGGATGTATATTCAGATCAGGAAGCATTTTAGGGTAAGAGTTGTCTCAGACTGGAGTATGTGTTGTTTGGGGAATGAGTAGTGTAGAATTTGAAGGATGACTGGCCAACTCAATCCAAGGATGAGACAGCCTCCTTTCGGAGACAACTTAGTCCTATCTAGAGACAGGTAGGTGGCAAATGATCAGTTTAATATCACAATGAAATTAAAATACATAACAATCATATGATATTGATCAGCATAACATATTTATTTTAATGTCATGGCATGACAGTATAAAACAGTTCAGTAGCACAATAAAAGCAATAGATATTGTATTTCAACACACTTTGTCCCATCGACATATCACCCTAAATATCATAATGGGATGAAGCATCTGTAAAATCTGGGGTGATATGTCTTGTGGGGCGATTAGTCTTATGGAGTGAATATTCTTGTTTGTGTTTCAGTGATGAACAAAGCGATTATCATGTAAAATATGAGGGAGCAACTCCGAATGCATGATCATTTATGGGATTATGCCTTTTATTGGTCTGGATGTTAAGATGTAACTGAGCTTACTTCGCCACGCACCTTTCCATAACAATTAGATATATTTAAAAGCATCTATATCTAGATACAACGCTATTTAAAAAATATATAGACTAATACAGTAATAGAGTCTAATAGAATACTATACTATACTATAGACTAGTAGATTCTATACTGTATAGCCTATAAAGTCTAGTATACTACTTCTACCATTATTAGTATTCCTATTACTGGTACTACTACTACTATTACTACTGTTTGATCATCATGATGATGATGATCATGTATTTAATACAGTATTATAATAAGTATTGTATACTGTATAGGCCTATAAGAGTATAAGGCTATAGACCCCTATAGTATATACTTAATATAGTTTATTTATTCTGTCTTAAGCCAGTGGCTATTACGTGGGCCGACCTATATCTAAGCTAAGGCCAAGTTGAATCAGGATGAAGCCTGAACTCTTCTTTGGGACGAGTTCTCTGTGCCGAGTCAGAAGTTCAGAAGTGTCCGAATTCTAAATCTGTGTTCTTACCTCCATCTGAAAAATCTCTGTGAATATTTTTCTTCGGTCTTGAAAGGGGTATCTGATCCACCCATGCATACAGGTCTTCCAGAAGTTCGTCATCTAAAGTAGACATTTTAAATTATGTCGCCAATAATAAATTGCCTTAACGGAATGTTCGATTTTTCGTCTGTTAAGCCCGTCGATATAGAAGCATAACAGGTTCGCAGCGTAAACAACTCGGTCCTACTAATCAGTATCAACTAGCCTTTTTACGGCTTTTATTATAATTTTACCAAGCTTTCTTACAATATAGGGCATACAATTTTAGACATATAATGGGTTATCATTCATAGTAGATATTAAATCTAGAAATTAGTTTTTACTGTTTTTATTAATAAAATCTTGGACCAAAAACTAAACTTAGTGATGATTTGTAGGACTGTAAATAATACAGTGATGTTAGAAAATATAATAAACTGCCCAATGTTATTAAAATTAAATTTTCTTATATAAGCAAATACAAATAGATTAATAATTGTACAAATTAAATCTTTCGGGATAGAGAGGTTAGAGAGCTTATAAACAGTCTTTGACTTTGGAGAGGTTTAGATCTAAGCTTTGTTAGAAAATGAACTAGACACTAAGACGGTGACTGAGTGAGTTAGTTAGCGCATTTTGCACCACGATTGGCTTTCATTTTCATCATAGCATCTATGATTTTTATATAAAAATAATTAATACTAAGTGACAAAAATCTTCTCTTTATTTGATCGAGTCAGACGCAATACTTATGCCCGTTAAGGGATGTCACTATTACGCCTGTTTGTTTATGTAGTCACGTTCCGTTTATCGTCATCGACCAATGTTTTCATTTGCGTTTTGTGCTTGAATCTTCGAAGGAGGATTCGGAGAAGTACGAAATAATTACGATTTCGTGCTGATTAAGATGATAAATATCGTGATTTGTTGCCCTTATTAATGTATTGAATGTCCGTTGGAAATAGGTGTCCAATGTCATGCAGCATTAAGAATAATAACACCGTTTGTAACTACATATAATATATATAGACTCTAGACTAGTCACAGTTTTAGTATTTCAAAATCAAAGGTCTCGTCTAGAACATTTTTGGCTACCCAGAAATTGCCTTTTAATCATTTTTTTTAATTCATCATTTGTCAAATGATTGACTTCTGTATTAGTGTATATACATAGCACTTCTGAAATTCTCCTTTTCTGCATTGCACTAATTTAGGGTTATTAAATGGTTTTACTGTTGATATTGAATAAACTTTTCTATTTCAGTATTTGTTTGTCTATAAAAAGTATAGATCTATCTATTCAGTATTTATTTTTTACCACTAGATCTACCAGTGACAGTGTAAGTGTTTAAACATATTTTTTGGCGGACGTGATTAACCAGCCAAACTTCTGTGGATGGCCACCTAACAGATGTCATCGGATGTGTACACATTTAGCTCTAATCACTGACGTGGAGACTTATCCCAATAATGTGATGTTTGCAGTGGGTAGCGAGGTGACCACAAAATGGAATTTTCAAAGTACATGCAATAGATAACATAGACTATAATTGTAAGGCAGTGGCTACGCATACATGAGTTATATGTTTAGACCTGAAGTCTAAATATATATGAGCCATTATGTGCATGCATATGTTTTTAGTTCTGGTTATACTGTATCTTTAGTACTGGAGTTTAAACGTACGTGAGGTTTTTTCACGCGTCTGTGTATACATAAGCTCTACAACTATGAGAGAGACATACTACTGTATCATTGACTTTAAAATTATAAGTATTGGAATTTTTTAGCTGTTTATTATTGATTAAACCTGTAGTTTTAAAAACAATTAGGGCAGCGTTTCCTTATTATTTCAATGAGAGATGCATGCACATCCTCACACAAAAACAGATGCATGCGCATCCTCACATACGTGTAGACAGTTCCTAATTGTAAAGGGTCTGTGTGGAAACCAGGAAATGGGCCCATATTTAACATCACCATGAACTACAGAAACCAAGAGGCTGGACTTTTTCATAGTGATGAAATATAAAACAAATGCCAAAAAGGCCAGCCTTACATATTAAACAATTATGAAGTTAGATTACTGAATGTTAAATGCTAAGAAGAGAAACAGTTTCAATATATTTCTGGGTATGAATTGGTCTGAACCTTGGAACAAACTGCTGTTAATTTTGATAAATACTGGTATGATTTTGATGACCTTAGTACAAACTGGTGTGATATTAAACAGTTTGGGTGTGAAGTGGCTTGTAAGTACTTTGATGTAGTTTTATATCTTGTTCTGGTCAAACCTAGCCAGTTTATTTACAATCAAGTCTCCAAATAAGAGAGTGCAATACATCCATGTTTATGCACTGTCATTAACATATTATCGTTGTTGTCATGTTAATTTTAAACAGTTTATTATTCTTTTGCAGCTTTCCTGTGTTTCGTTACATTCTTATCTTGTCTCCTCAAAACAGTTGCTTGTCACTTTCGACCTTATAAATGAATGGATATATTAGCTATGGGGTATTAGATTAGAACAGTGTTTAGTGATAGTCCGCTTTTTAGTTTCTCTAACACATTTGAGACACAACCAAAAAGAGAAGGTTCTGCATCTCCACCAGATTGCATGTAATGGGAGGAGGAACGAAGAAGCTCTTAGAAGAGAAAAAACAAATCAATCATGGCTGAAGTGATGATGGACAATCCCCTGACTCCAGCTCCATCACTTCGTGCTCGTTATACGAAGGTCATCAATGACATCAAAGGTTGGATCATTTGCTAATTCTCTGTTTTCGGACTGTTTATGATTTTGATATTCAGATGATGTAATCATGTACGTCATCAGTTTTGTTTTATAGATCAATATTTGTTGTTACAGATTGTGTTGGTGATCTGAAACAGGAGTTTGATGAGTCAGGGGGATTTCCTATTGCTGATGATTTTCAGCCACTGCAGAGACTTTGTAGTAAATTAGAATATCTGCTACATACTGGCTTAAAATGTAAGTAATTTAATAACAGTATCTCTCTTTCCCCTCTCTCTGTATATATATATATATATATATATATATATAAAATGGTTTGGTGGACTGGTTGGGTGGTGGTTAGAAATGAGGACACTGAGAGACAGTCATAGAAGATACACTCAAACCAGGGTTGGCAGGTTTAACCCGCTCGCTGGCTTAAACCAGGGTTGGGCTAAACCCCCATTTTGGGTTAAACCCGGGTTACATTCACTAATATTTGAAAAATAAAACACACTAAAAGTAAATTAAACATTTATTATCTATATTAATCAGAAGCCAATTTAACAATCATGTAACAGATCAATTGGTTCAGGCTACCAACAAATCGTAACATATTATATAATTACTACAGTGTGATACTGATAGTGTCTACCAGTAATTGTTTCCACTAACAGCACAATATCTCAAATATTGGATTATTTTGATTGGTGCACATTGTCAGCATCTTAACATCTTAAAAATGCATACCATTCAAACAACTACTTTTCTTGTTTATAAATTGTATTAATTTGTGAGTCAATATATACTGTATTATGAGAATAAGTTTAACCCAGGTTAAAACTAGTAAAAATTAGGTTTAACCCACCAGACTGGGCTAAATCAGTTTAACCAGGGTTAAACTCCAACCCTGACATGAATACATATACTGTCTTTTAATACCATACTCCATGTAGATTTGATGTGTTTTTTTTTCTTCAGCAAAAACAAGTCTTTTGGGATCTAAAAAAGACTACTGGAATTACATGTGTGAGTGTCTGGCCACAAAAAAGCATTTAAATGATGCTGTCAGATACATAAAATCTATTGCAGAGGTAAATACTTTATGCAGTTGTTGTGACTATAATATTAATTAGTCAGAAAATCAGAATGTAACTTTTATCATAACACACACTCATATATACACATGCACATATACTCACTTATATAACAATAATCATATAATTTTACAACTGAAAACTTTCAAATATGTGTGTCGTTCCAGTTACAGACAAACTCGGGTCGAGGTCGTGCCTTAATACGATTCTGTTTGGTTCATCAGAGGCTGGCAGATACACTGCAGCAGTGTGTGCTAGACAGAAAAACTACCAGGTGAGTAAATGAGATTTATGAATGGTAATCCATTACCTTTGTCATCATCTCCTGTTAGAACACTCGGGATGATATAGCAGACCATTTCTAAACCATGAGCCTGAATGGTTTAAACGGCTACCAGATGTTGGTAAAACGCTCTATGTTTGTTTTGTTGTACATCTTATCATTAAATACTGAATGAGACATTTATTGATTTGGGCTGCCATCCCCTTGGTATTGTAATAATTATCTGATGATAGTAATTGGTTTCCCGTGTTTAATTGACTATTAGACAATATAATGGAACCAAATTGATCCAGAACTTTGGTTCCTTATATATATATATATATATATATCAGATATGCACACTGACTGTGTCACCCCCTCGTGAGCAGCAAACGAATTAAAATTGTCTGGATTATGTTTGGTTATATATTTATTATCAACAGTCTTTAATATCTCTGAATTGCTTTTTCTGCCAGAGTTCTACACACACCAGCATGCAGGGTTGGGTGTTTACTGTAAAACATTACATTGCAAAAATTTGTTAATAACCATAAAATACTGTAAATTACTCTAACACACGTCAAAAATGTAAAGAAAAACATCTTTCATTATGAGCCATTTGTGCTAGTCCTAGTACATGTTATTAAACCCATTTATGTGACAGCATCTTTACTCAAGAGTTTCAAACACATTTCATTGTGCACTTTAGTGTGAATATTTCCAAAATGAGAACATATTCACTCAATTGAGGCCGATGAAGTTGGGCATGATAGCAACTTGACAGCTAATTCTAGAAAGTCAGTTGGTACTCCATAAGATCTCGGGGCCTTCCACCAATTAATCATTGAGAGATTGGTAGGAACTTCAGTGAAATATATAGATGGCGATGAAACTTGGGTCTTTCATAGTTATCCATTCATTGGCATTGTCTAATTGCTTTGCAGTAACATTTACACCTTTGTTTGAGGGATGGAGCATGTAGGCAACTATACGTTCATCAGCAAGGGTAAACTAATATGGGTATTGGGTTATCATAATGGAGAATAAGCTGTTTATGTATTACAATCATGCTGTAGTAGATGTTGTTATATTACTATCATTGTCCTATTTCATAGCTGCATTTTTTTAAATTGAGTTTTTTACAAGTCAGTGTAAAAAAATGGAAAAAACCTACCAACCCTGCCAGGATGTAGTTTAACCTGCATGTGCCAGAAACAATATATATTAAGGCCATTCTGTCAACTAACATGTTTAAAGTGGTAGACTGTTATGATAAATGAGCTACAAATATTGACCAGATCAATCCAAGTTGTTGACATCAATTTGCCAAATTTATGTCAATTCTCAGAATTATTTGTGTCGCATCTGTATATGTTTATTAACAGCTGTTTATCTGTTCAATCTTATTCAGCTCTATATTATTCCAAATGGCCGAAAAAGGTTATACTGTATTGGTCCTGATACAAGCACATGCCCTGTTAGAAGAGCACTTCCATTTTCAAAGGTTTTTGGAGAACTTATAGATGCATATATCATATCCAAATAAACTCATGCATGTTTCCAAACTTTAGCATGTTGACGAACAAGTTAAATCTTTATTTTAATACATATAACCATCTAACAATTATACAAGATTTAAAAGACAGTTGCTAGACTTCAGTTGCAGATTATTACACAAAAAAAGATTTATGAAATCCTTTGTGAACAAACAGAAATGTTGATGAAGCCATATCAAAATGAAAGTATGTGCAGTTTCCATTTGCTGTTTAGCAACTGTAGTTGCACATACATTAAATTCTAAGGAAATTACCATTGCACTTTTACCATAATTACATAACACATTTTCTTTATTTACTTTGCACTCATATGAATAATAATAATAATGGCCAAACGTAATATTTCTTGTGTTAGTTTAGAATTGAATTTAGGCATTTTCACAGTGTGGCCCTTGTAGCAGTGGGTGTGGTATTAAAATATGGATAAAACTGGATCTTTATGGACATAGTATTTGATAAAGACAACGGCTGTACACACCAAAGTCAGCAAGGCCCCCCAAACCCCAGAGTTTATTTGTTGCCTGCACTTATACCGACATGATGGGACTTCATTGGCTGCGTGATAATGGGAAGACAATGTTTTTCTCATGTTGCAATTCTGCATCTAAGGACTAAGCGTGAAATATCCTCCATTACATCAACACAAGCAACACGCTTCTAATCTAAATCACCATCCATCAGTAGTGTCTCTGGAGTGTTGGGTGCAGACTACCAACATCATCACCATTGTTTAGATGTTTCTAATAGATCAGATAGCAACCAACAGTTGGTCGATAATTTGTTTCTCTGAACTTTTCCATTTATGGTTCAATGACGAAATCATGTTATATCAAAGATCATTCTGTGTTTGACAATGTTATAAATGTCTGGAGTTCAGACATGTAGACTCCAGACTCCAGATTGTATGTTATGTATAGATTAGAAGTGAGAACACTAATAGTTTATTTTGATGTAATAAACTAGTACACCAGTCATAAACTCTGTTTACTGGTCATATATTTTCCTTAATCTTTTACATACTGTGGCATAGATTAACTAAAGAATTGGTATAAAAGATTCTTCTTCTAGTAATAATAATATACAATATAAAAACAAAGTAATGGCCGGTCTTTACCTTTATCTATGTTTGATATGTTTTCATGTTATAATATAAAGTGTATGTCATTCATAAATGGTATTGTGGGGTATAGAGAAGTGTTTGCAAGAAAACATTACTTCGGCTAACTACAAACTAGTGGAAAGTGTAGATGTGATTGCTGCAAGCCACGGGCACGCTCAGACACACCCACAGTCATCAAGCTGTATTGTGTGCGTGTTAGACTCCTGCATGGACTGTACCACTTCATACAGGTTGCCGGGGCTCTGTAAGATTTCTTTGCTGGGTTTTTATATTATAACGTGTTTTTTCTTTGAATGCTATAATTTCATACACTCAATCAGTTTCATATTATTCAGTTTCATGAAGAAATATGGGTACTTTTTTTTACAAAACATGATGTAATCTTAGTTTGTGGTGGTGAAGCATGACATGTGATGTGAGATATACAGAAGCTTAACTTTACAGTCAACTGATTCACAGTGTCTAAAGCCAATTTATATCCTCTAATCACAAACTAAGATACCTTATCTAAGCAATAATCACTGGATCAGTGTTTACAGTAGATGATTAACCGTGGCTTTGTAGGTTATTTTTATATCTTCTCTCTTTGAATACAAAAAGTAGATATCTTTCTGGAAGTCAATGTTATCTCAAACTACAAGTAACCTTACTTCTGGTGTTTACAAGATTCTATCAATTAGCTCTCAATCAGATTTTTGGTATTGCAACATTTGATGAACATGACTGTGTTGCTTGCAAATCATGCTATCAGTCATCAGTCGGGCCGACATCAGACAAGTATTGTATAGCACTGATACACAATGCCTTGAAGAAATAACTTAGTTAGTGTAATATGTAAATAATATTTGAGACATATAAAATTTATTGGGTCAATCGATAAATAATAAAAACGTGAATTTATTATTGCTGGCTTTTTGTGGGCATGGCTTTACTAAATGTTGGCTGTCATTCATGCAGATTTGTGGGTCTCACGGTAAAACGTTATGGTGGGACAGTTGCAAGCCAGATCGAGGTGGGTCAGGGCTGTTGTGGGCCAGAATTGTCAGTCTGTGCAGGGCTCTAGTTAATAAGATCGTGTTTGCTTTCAGTCAAAAATTGGATAAGCTTGTATGTGCCTTATTGACAAATGAATTATCCAGTTTTAGACAGAAACGAAAGATGCCGAAAAACAGATCCCAGGATCATGTTCTCTCGTCTCCCTGCCAGACTGCTCTTATTGGTTTTGGTGATTTTATTTAATATTAAATTATCAATAATTATTATTATACAACATTTTATACAGCGCTCTATATAATTGGACTAAAATTACCCTAAAGCGCTAATTGAATTTAGTTCTATGAAGATCCATTAATCATCTAGTCTTTTGTATATTTGAATGTGTTTTCTATCTTTGTAAAGCGCCTATGAAAGCCACCTGATATTTGGCGGAATATAAACGCTTCTATTATTATTATTATTATTAGTTGTCCAGGTGATTACAAGTTTTGACACATGGACACTTAGAAGCACCTCATATATATTATTAGTTGGTGTATTGTTCTCGGGATATAACACTAAACATTGTACCCGAGTTTGTCCAACTTCTGTACTACGTGTACTGCTGAGTTGTTTTCTTCTTGAGGATATTGGCCCAATAGAAGTTTAGTAATTATTATTATTATTATTATTCATTATTATAACAATTAGATTTCTGACAGCCGATCCTGAAAGTGTTAATATTACGTCACACGTCACTGACAGAGTTCGAATAGTGCAAGAGCTTCCTAGTGCAAGAGCTTCCCTATTAATTATCAGCGGCTAGAATCCGTAAAAGTAATATAGGCGTCCCGTAATTGAGCGTCTACAATACCATCAGCTCTACTGGTTGTGAAGTGAACCAGGCATTTAAATACTAACTCATTCCCGAGTCTACGGGCTAAATCTTTCTTGCTCTGGACTGGAGCTACTAGCCAACAGTACGCTGGGATGTGTTTCTTTAAATAGGCCACATCCAGATGCTGCTATAGCGGTGTATGTGTAGGCAGCTGGCTGGTAGGCCTAGTCGGGATCCACATCCAGAGTGAAAATATCATTCCTAGAACTGACAAGGATTATAGGATCCAGGGAGAGAGTACTGATATTTATTTCGTGTCCAATGTTGTTGGTTAGTGAACTTGACCAACCGTCCACATTATTGGTCAGTATATGTGTATGTCTTTTATGTGTTACCACTGATTAGAATTTGTCTTCACCTGAGGCTGAGCCCGATTACAGCCATTACCTTATACATACAGGAAATGGTGGCTTCACCTTAACCTGATTACCATATATACATGCCGTGGAAACTGAGGAATGCATAACTAATTGACTACTAACAGGGTCTATGTCAAGTATATTATAAGAAAACGAGAAGTGCATGTTTATGACATACTTCAGCTAAACGATTAATGATAATATTTTACCTGGAATCAATATACCTGAACAGGCTGATGTGTTCATGTTAATTTACTCTAATCTAGAGAGTATAAACTATAATACTGATTTGGTGTTTACATGATTATATATTATAATATACTATATACTATAGTGGTTGTATTGTAACAGTAATTTATTTATTGTATTTGAAATTGACAAGATATATTAATATGTGTGTGTACGAGCACACACAGTCGCGTTCTCTCTCTCCTTGCACTTGGTTGTGGGTGAGAAATTACACATCTTAGTATAAAATGTTGTTACTCTTGCAGGAACAAGTCCCCTCATTAATCATCTGTGTAGTGTGTTATTAGAATTATAAGAATTAAATATAGAGTCTACACAATAATTTATTTGATTAAATGAGCAGCTAACAATTACTAATTAGTATTAACCCATCATCTTTATTCATTATCATCAGTATTAACCAAAAGTATACATTCTAATATGTATTGCAGACATTGAGACTCATTTTGTCTACACCTGTCTTGGTGTCGTTTACTTTATGGCATTATTCATTGTTTTTGGTACACGCTGCTAGATAGCATCTAAACTATAGCAAGTAAAGAAATATATTTTACGGTTCTTAAAACTCACTTAGTTAAATTAGCCTATAATTTATAATATCCATAAATCAGTGTATTTATGTATAAAACGCATTTCAGTTATGTGAACCAGAACATGTTTTAATCTTAGAGCAACCAAAGTTGAATAAGGAGCTGTATGATTATTACTATTATTATTACTATTATATGTTTGGCTGATTATTTCAGGTTTCTACATACTGATCCATTCTGTTATAAATATACACCCGGAAATAGTTAATGCCATCGACGAGATGTTTTATATTCAAGTAGCTTCATACTGTTTCTAGCTGTTCTTGAGTGGCTTTAGAAAAATGCAAAACGACCAAATTAATTAAGTCACAGAAATGAGGACTGAAGAGTTTCAGAACAGATGATCGGAGAAAATCCACTGTACAGATGAATAATGAGTATTTAGTATGAATGAATTGTAGGATGGTGATGGTGATTATGATGGTAGTCAGCATTTGAATAAATAATTAAAAATAAGCATGATTTTTTTCAACTGAAGCATAGTTGATTGATTTGTTTTTCGGGGAGAATCCCCAGGCTGTCGCTTATTCAGCACAGGCTTTATGTTGGAGTGGTTGAGAAATCTCCTCCACCACCACTCACAACGTCCCCCTTAATTTTTAATAATTCAGTGGAGACGGCAATGCCATTTAATGTGGTCATCCACCCATGATGTTGTGAGCCGAGAAATTAATCTCTGGAAAAGTTTTGACCTCTTGGTGGGATCGAACCTGTGACCCTTGGCACCAAGTGCCGGGTGGGTGCTTAACTGCTAGGCCACCGGAGCTCACAATTGTCCCAATTATATTAGCTCTGTATTATAACTATGATATTTACAAACCTGTGTTGTTTCATTTTTGCATATACAATGTTAGTTGAATGCATCTCCATATCATTTGATTGGCTAATTACCTGACTGACTGACTGACTGATTGATTGATTTATTTGTTTCTGTTAGTGAATGAAGAAATATATGCAGTTTGTTACTGTGAGTAGGTTATTATCAGAAAGCATCATGATGTTATGGTGTAAGATTGGTTTGAGTTTAAGTGATTAGTTAGTTAAACAACGATTCTAATTATATTGAATTTGACACTGCTTATTAAATAATGATATTTATGACTGAGTGTTTTATTTCACTTGGCACCGGTCACACCTGGGTGATATGTCAGACTGAACGGCAATACTTAAGGAAAGTTCTGATGGACATATCTAATCATGGTGCTCAAACATCGATTTAAAAGTTGGCGGTACAGTTCTCTAATCAGTGTTCTGTAAAAATGTCATAAACATTTCTTTGATATACGCTGTATAGCAAAGAAAAGTTTATCATATTCATTACACTTACCATCATAATATTATTACTTCTACCCCCACCCCCCATTGCATCAAAAGGGGCACATGAAGTGTCTAAACTCTATTAGAAACAATTAAAAAAATTATTCTTATGATTTTATGCACAGAGGAGAATATTTTTAGTTTTAGTCAAGTTTTAGTGGCTAAAACCTGATTTAGCCAGGGTGGTTTTAACCATCGTTTTAAGTTAGGCCACTATGTGGCTAAAACCCTGCAACCCTGATATACAGTTCATATTTAAAAACTTAGAATGAATGGATTGATTGGATTAAAAAATACAGTTCACAATTTTAGTTTATTAATAAATTATTGTCTGATTGTTTTTTTTTCTTTCAGAGAATTTAATTTATTTTGCCACCATTACTTTTCAGAAATGTGTGATATCAACATTACTGTTAGTGTGATATTTGGAAAGATTGCAGCGGGTAATCGTAAATGCTGAAAATAGTACAGTATTTTGACATCTTCACTGAAGAAAACATAATTGATAAATAATTTAAAAACCTTCTTCTGTAATTTCAGGGAGTGGTATCATCATAAATCAGTCTGGTTTGAAAAGGAATTGGTCTCAGAGCTGCTGAATATTCTCTATGACCTCAACGACCTTCAGTTCAACCTTTCGGCAAGAGACTGTGATCTAGATACTTCTTGGCCAACATTTTCCAGGTCAGTATTTCAGATTCTCTCTCAATGATTTAAAAACAATTTAATCCTGCGAATGAATCAATTCCAGTGACTATGGTGTGTTAATTAATGGGATCATTTATTTTCAGATCGCTTAGTCAGAGTTAATCGAAGCGATTGTTCCCGTTTCATTCAGACTTGTCATTAATTCAGTATGTACGTCATCACTTACAGAGCTAATGTTGCTCTGAGATGATCTCAATTCTGTTATTTCCTCTATTACAGACACAACATCGGTGGCCTACCTCACTGGAGTAGTCGTGTTTCTAACATATCGTCATCTCTCAGTAGTATACCATCAGTCATGGTAAGTAATTATATATATTTGTATATAGGAGCTAAGAGACGGCTCCTCAAATTATTGCTCACTAGTCATCTCTGTCGTACAACTTTGGTTTATGTGGCCTACCATCAGTTTGTTAATGAGAAAAACAAAACACAATTGAACACATGTCCGTCTAATTGTTACTGTTAACTGATTTGAAATGAATTAATTCAGATCATGTATATATCACATTCTTATTTAACTATGGGCATTCCAATAAAGCAGTGGTTAGTGTGCTGCATTAAAAACCTACAGGTCATCGGTTTGAATCTAGCTCACATCTGTGCTTGTGGGGTTTTTGTTTCTTTTGGTAGACTCCCCTTGGGCCCTATGTCCCAGGTGTGTGATGAGCACAAAGCTAAACAACTCCACTCAACTGTTTAATTTAATTGTTTCTCTCATCTCTGGCCTAATATAAAATGGTCTACATTTAAGGCATCATAGAGTTATATTGTAGTACCATGTTAATGGTCTATAAATATCCAATATGAGCACTTCCACTGCTTGTTATTAATCAGTTCAAAATTGACAGCAATGAAACCTTTTTTTGAACATTCCTGAACAATCAAGAAAATGTGTACTGACTACTGACCATGATCACAGAAAAGAGACTTTATTATGTATTTGATGTTATTTGTTTGTATATCATAAACAACTTTTATGATATTTAGAAACTTAAGTCTGTGGGTTGGTAGTCGATGGTGATAAGCAGATGATAGTCATGTGTACAGTGTAGGATATACTGATTACTATATGTGAATAATATGAAATAAGAAAAGTTTGGATGAAATTACCTGGTTTCCATTCATTCAGTCATTCACATGCCTTGGTGCAGGGTGCCTCCCCCCGTGGCCTAACTGGTAGTGTGGTTGGCCACAGGTCTATAGAAAACTGGCCTGGCTATGTTAGAAGGGTGTTTCATCTTTCACTTTGCTTCATTACTTTTGGACTTGGAGGTCGCTCAGCCAAATTAACCTACCTTGTGCACAAAAGTGGCCATAAAACAGCAGTAACACATGCTTGGGTGCTTTTATGGTGCTGTAGTTAGAGCAATGTGTCTCCGGGTTGTGAGATCAAATCTGACTTATGCCTATTTTGGGGGGATGTTTCCAGTGGGATTCACCTCTCAGTCATATATTCCAGGTGTGACCAGTGCCAAGGCCAAGCAAATCTTCTCACATTAAACTTGCCCGAAGTGCATGTTACGAATGGTTCAGATGTAATTAAAATATTGTTTAAAAATATTAATGAGAAAAAGTTGAAATTGTAAACAGTTTTATAATGAGATTAAAAGCCAAATTTATAGAAAGTTACTAGTAACATGTTATTGGTTGGATTTTTTTGTTCAATATAATAGCCATCGGGTCAGTTCCATTTGGTCAATTCCAATTCCACATCAGATTGATCAATTCCATTTTTTTACCTGCTCCAATCACTGATTGGACTAGGTACTCCCAAGTACCTACTTGGAATACCTACTCCAAGTAGTTTATATTCCAAGTAGGATTGTCATGGAAGAAATATTTCTGGGTAAATAAATTTTTGGATTTAATTTCTTTGTAGCAAACTTCAATTCCAATTCCCTTTTTTTTAAATAAGCAATTCCGGAATTGGAATTGCCCATTAATTCCAACCCCACAATCATACAGTACTGATGGTAAACCTGCATAGTAATTATGCGGCTTTCTTGCAGGACACATCTACGTCTCCTTCTGCAGCTGAGCCAATTCACGAGATCGAAGCCAGCAACTCTCAGCCTGAATTGAATGTACCACAGGCTGAAGATGGTGCCAGTCAGCCTGGACCAGATGCTAAACAGCAGCAAACCGAAGCCAGCAAGTGTGAGGCGGAAGCCAGCAAATCTCAGACTGAAGCCAGCAAATCTCAGGCTGAAGCCGAAGACGGCAAGCATGGTGGAGTGAGCAAGGAACAGATGGAGAAACTCCTGAAGGTTGCCGAACATGAAAGGTTTGCACTCGAGACGAAGTCTGAACAGGAAAAGAAGGAAATGGAACACAAGATTATTAATCTGGAGAAAGATATGATGAGCCTGAAAGGCGAAATAATTGATTGGCAGAAGAAATGCACGGAAAAAGAAATCCAGTAAGTGTTTCCTTATCGCTATGTTCTGTATGGAAGTTGTGCTGTCGATTTTTGAGCTCATGAGATTGCGAATTAGTGGAGGAAATAAGATAACTAAAGATAAAAAGAAAACTGTACCTGGTATGTCATGTGAATAAATAAATACCCATTGTCTTTGGTCTTAAGTTTTTCTAGGCAAGGTTCTTTTTGGCTTGGGATTGAGCCAATTTGGGGTTGGGGTGCACTGAGGACAAATGTTTCTTTAAAGGAGTGGGGGGGGGGGCAATGAAGCAAGTGTTACTTTATAGGTCAGTGAACCAAGGCTTCATTTTATCAAGAGAATTCATCTCGCTCTTCAGAGCTCCGTCATGATTATTAATGATAATATATACATATTTTGTTGCATGAAATATTTGGATTGTATTTATCACATGATTTTGCTTTCATCATCTCTCTTGAGATTTAAAGCCAAAACTTTTTTTTGTAATGATGATAATGCAGTTTCTTTAACATTAAGGAAACTAAGGGATGTAGGGAGGTCAATCTCTGCTACTTACTACCACAGATAAGGCCAATATATTGGGGGTGAGGGGGGAGGGAGCCATGATGATTAACAAAGTGAACTTCTAGCAATTGCCATAGTGTCATGAGTCAGAAAGCTCACTCCAGATATGTATTTGGCTTGACCTCATTGTGACAAATCTTTTGCAACACATCTTTCATCTAGCCATAGCATAGGTGAAAAAACTGTTTTTAGTATGACCATAAGTCATAGTACATCTTGAATGGATCCTGCTAGTCAAGGAGAATTTATAATATACGTTATTATTAGTAGTAGCAGTAGTAGTACTATAGTAGTAATAGTAGCAGCAGAGTACTGCTACCACAGGGGAATGTCTTTGACACCAGGAAATGTCTTTGATACAAGCATTATGCTTCTCTCGTTCTCCTTTTCAACATTTTACTTGTTTCACAAAAAAAAAATTGTAATTTGGAATTGAACTACAGTATACTCTATCATCATAGTAAATCCAGGGAAAGTGGATAATGAAGGACATTTCTGTTTCCAAATATGGACAATTACAAACTGGGTTTAGTCTGTCAGTCATTGTAGTAACATTGACAAATCACCATTCTACAGCAAGGTAATTCAGATGTACCTAGTTATGTCTGTCGTTTCCAATATCCACTAAATTGAGGATGAAGTTTGACTTACATGTGTGTATTCATTTTACTTAATCATCATAAAGCCACACATATGTGCAGTAGATTATTCACTGGCCAGGTCATATGTATATCTGGGATCGGTCATCAAGATTAAATCGTGTTTATGCAGTGCTGCTTAGAATCACTGTAAAATCATAAAATCATCTAACTCTCTATTCGGATATTGACTATATGTGTAATATGACAATTTTCAGAACAGTATTCTTGACAACATTTATGTATTGGTGTTTGAAACATGGTTCTTCTGTATGTTGCCAGATTGGTCCATTTCTTTGTGAAATCCACTGTCATGTCCATCCCTGACAGTCACAAATATTTCAGCTACCCAAATTAGGTAATCTTCGCAGTCTAACTCAGTAACTGGTAGCACTGTTGACCATATATCTCTCTATCAGCTGGACTCAAAAATCGGCCAGCTGTGTCTGAGGATTGTTCCAGCTGCTGCTTCACTTTCTTATCTTTGGAGGTTGTTGTAACCTATTTAGTCTACTACTATTTCTATGCGCACAGAAATAATAACATTTTACGTGTAAGAATGTATTTTTGAGTCTCTTTTTGGAGGACTGAATGGTTCTCTGGCTAAAAGCCTGACTTGATTCCGGCGTTTTACCGCTTAACCGTTGTCATTGTGTTATAATCTTATATGTATAACTCTTATGCATGCAGGAATGAAATGCTTTCCGGGAAGCTGCAAGTGAAAGGTGACGTAGCGATGGAAAAGGAAGAGATGCTGCGGGTAAGGGCTGAAGATGCAGAGAAGCTGCTTCAGGACTTCCGATCAGACTTCGAAAAGAGCGGAGACAGCAAGTCGGCCAACCAGAAGTTTGACATGATGGAGCTCCGAGGGCAGCTGATGGTGCAGAAGAAGAAGAACCAGGCACTGGAGATGAACGTGAAGAGTGCCGAGATGGAGCTTGCCGCCAAGATCAAGGTCGATGCCAAGAAAACCGAACTGATCGATCTGCTCGATAAGAAGCTGACTAAACAGAAACACGAGATCGACTACCTGTTCCAGACTGCTCAGACATTGATTAAAGAGAAGGAGGCACAGTCCAAGAAATTGTCCAGTGCCAGTGAAGAGCTGATTAAACTGAGCAAGCGATACGTTGACAGCGAGAAGGTTGCCAACGAAATGCGCAGGCAGAACAACCAGCTTAAAACCATGTTGAATTCACTGGAGGGCAAGGGAAAGAAACTGGTCGGTCTTGCCAAGGAAAAGGTCAAGTCGTACACCGATGAGAACAAGAGGCTACAGGAGGAGGTAGAAGACCTCAGGCAGGAAATAGACTTAGGCAGGGAATCCCTAGGGTCAAAGGTCAAGACCTTGGAGACCACTCTGACAGCCACATGTACAGATATCCTCACGCAGGTAGAAAGGCTTGTCCAGAAGGAGAATCTTGATGACCAGGGCAAGGAGGAGCTTGGCCAAATCCAGGAGAGAATCAAGTCGCTGGAGAAGACGAAATTGGATGTCGCCAAAACGCTGAGTGAATCTCGGGCCAGTGAAGAGGCGAACATAAATGCAAAGCTAGAGGCCAAGATTTCAGAACTCTCAAAGCAAAATGCTGACATATTAGCTCAGGTCGAATCAATAAAGCAGGAGCGTGAAAAGTTAAAGCAGGAAATGGTTACTTTAAAAGGTCAGGGTAGTGAGGGTGATAGCAGGGATAGGGAAGCATTGTTAGAGGAGATTAAGGTTAAGAATGGCGAGATAGAGAAGTTGAAGGGTGAGCTCGGAGCTATCAGAGCCCTGGTTATGAGGTCAATTGATGGATCCGGTCAAGTAAGTACATGAAACTTGTTTGAACTAGTACCAGTAGGCAGCCACTGGGCGGTGTTGGTGTACATCCGTAGCGTTACCAGTTCCTAATTATAATATTCGACTCTTTTTCCAGTGTTTGGATCACAGTAGGCAGGCTTTATTATTGTAGAAGAATTATTATCTTATGTTCTGTAAACATGTTTAACATCTTATGCCACACGATGTCGTCAGTCTATCAACTGATGATTCGACTTTTGTTCTTGTGCCACCCTCCTTCGGTTTGTTTGTTTGTTTGTTTGTGTGCTAAACTGGTGACAGTTTCTGGAGCTTACCTGCTTCTGCAGAGCTAGAACCATTACTGTTGGGTTCTTTCTAGGAAGCATTCACTGCTTTGATCTCTTCGTTTTCTTTCTTTCGTTTTATTTCTTTGCATTTACCTTTCATTACTTCTCTGGTTTAATCTACGACAGCCATGTTTGTTGGAATGAGAGCCATGTTTGTTGGAATTATGTTCTTGCAATGTTTATTTGAGTAGATGACAGCTTTTTTATTTAAGAAATGCCTGATGGATGTTATATATGTGTCTAGTATATGAATGTAATTTATTATTATTATTATCATCATCATCATCATCAGGTTTAGTCACTGTCCATTCCTGTGTTCTGTTTTCTGGACTCTTGTTTGAATTGCAATTACAGTTATTTAGGTTTCTTACTTTTGTGTTTCAGTAGGATAAAATAATGATTTTCTGTTTGTCTGTCTGTCTGTCTGTCTGTCTGTCTGTCTGTCTCTCTCTCTCTCTCTCTCCTCTCTCTCTCTCTCTCTCTCTCTCTCTCTCTCTCTCTCTCTCTCGTGTGTGTGTGTGTGTATGTGTGCGCAAACTACTCTAACTTTATAGGCAGACACTTCCAATTTTTGAATCGGTTTTCCATTATTACGACAACAAACAAATCTACTAATCTATAAACACAATGTTAAAATCACTGACCCTTATAAAGTAACAGCTACATTATATTATGTCTTTTACGTAAGAGAAATATTGACGATTAACACATTTTGTTAACATATTAGTATACTTTAAATGTATAAACAATCAAAAACATGGAAGCATCACTTTAACAGGTAGAAACAATATGTTTTTACGTGTATTAAACTATTATCATTCAGTGATTATGCAGTTGTTTCAAGGCAGAATAAAGTATTGAACCTGTTTACTTTATTTTATTCAGACTATCTGAACTTTTTGTTTTACCCTTAAACTTAGAAAGAAATGATAAATATGAATTCATGAAAAAAAAAACAAATTAATTTTTTTCTTCTGAGATATCCAATGAAACAATCATATTCTTTATGTTTCTCTTATTGTTCTCATGGGGAACTGATTAGTCAAATTGTGGAATAATGTTTATTGGTCCTGAGGATATGTTTTGTTTCAGGTGAATTAACTGCCTGTTTACACTTAGATTATTTTATTTAATCTGAAACTCGTCTCTGTGTGTGTGACAATAACCACCATTGTATATTCGACATTAGAAAAACTTCCAATTTTTTGTCAGACATGGTTGACACCTCTGGTGTATGTATGTGTGTGTATGTGTGTTATATGCACACTTTGTGTTATATGTTTATCACTTTGTTGTTGCTGTGGTGTATTATTTCATTTCTTCAAATAAACCAACAAAACCATGATAGAGATGCTACTTATTTCATTTTGTTGTTAATGTGTTGTTACCTCCAATGTGCTGTCTATTGGTTATTGTAACCTTGGAATGACATTGCATCTCATTTTTCCATATTCTAATTTCTATGGGGTCATTCAAATGGTGCAGTGATTAGAGCAATACACTGCAAACCTATAGGTTGTATGTTCAAATGCAGCTCACACCTATGTTTGTGAGATGTATTTCCCTGTGCAAACACCCAATGACATATGTCCCACATGTGACCAGTACCATGGCTAAATAACTCAATTCTGTATATTTTGGCTGGATGGGAATGACCCCTAATTTTATGGTTAGTCCATTTCGCTATCAGTATATAGATTCCACATCAAGCTGGTAAAATGTCTTTCAGTCACATTTAGTGATCTACTTGGTTCTGCTAGATTACCCAAACAGATTGGATCTGGATCTGCCTGTTAGATGACAGCCAGCGGTCTCTATCACAAATTTCAAGAAATAGACAAATTGCCGATATATTTGTGTGATGATTACAGAAGATTGTATCTTCACTGTCTGTCACGATCTGCACGATGTTATCCAAGTGGTTAATGTCTATAAACTTTGTTATATGATGATGTGTATTAGAATTTAGATCCATATAATGTGTTGATCTATGGGGATATACTGATTCACTGACCTATTCATGTCAATACCTGACACATTCACAGGGATATGTATATATTTGTGTGCATGGATATGTGCGTATAAACATGCACACATACAAAAAGTTGAAAAACACACATAAACATGCATACCTACACATGGGGAATGTACTATCTTCAGTGTAAGTGATTGGTAATTAAAAATTAAATCATATATATATATATATATATATATATATATATATGTTGATGTTTGTGTGTCTGAAATATCTGTAATAAAAGATTATTACTTGAGACCCTAAATGATACAGTTAAAGTCAAATTAAAAATTATGTTTTATATCTCTCCATAACAAAATAATTTTCATTTTCTAGGATGAAAATGTTTGTTTGTTGGAAAATGAAGAAGACGTGCTGACGATGTTAGAGAATGCCTTGTCTCATTCTGATAAACCCAGCAGGTCTGTGAAACCATGTTGTAGTCATGATGATGATGCTGCTGTTGTTGGTAATGATGATGATGATGATGATGATGATAGAGAACGTGCAGAACCTAAAGACCAAGTAATGGCACTGCTTATTGAGAATGCTCAGCTGAAGACCATGGTCAGTCAGACTGAAGGAGCTTTAGTAGATGTAGAGCATCAACTAGAAGGACAGCAGTTTGTTGTGGATGATAAAGCCGATGAGGTCTTGGAAGCAAAACAACAAATAGAATCTCTTCTCGGAGAGAACAGGCTTCTCCAAAGTAAGGTCAGCAAATCATCTTCAGAACTCTCGAAGAAGGACGAGGAGTTGGCTGATATGAAGAACAGAGTTGTGGGTTTTGAGAAGATGTTGGGCGAGCTGAAGGAATCTCAGGAGGGGACAGTGAACGAGAAAAATGAGCTCCTTGAAAGGTTTCGGGAAATGGAATTGAAGATGACTGAGGTAGAGGAGAACTTTGTTGTGATTGTGACCGAGCTGACAGATGTAAAGGATGAAAACCTGAAGCTGATTCAGGAAAGGGATCAGCTCATTTCAGACTTGGTCAGCATGGAGTCAGAAAGAGCAGACCTGCAGGATACACTTTCGTCGCTGCAGTCGTGTATTGAAATGTCTGAGGTGACATTTCATGAAATGAAAGGATCCATCGAAGAGCTAAAACAGGATAAGAACAAACTGGAGTTAGCTTTAGATGAAATGAAGAGGATGCATGAATGCATTCAGAAGAAGCATGAAGAAGAGGTTTCAAAGAATGTAGCACTGAGCCAGACTCTTGAGGAAAAAATGGGAGACTTCAGTGCACAAACCCAGCGTCTGGCTCAGAAGAAAAAGGAATATGAAAGTGAACTGGAGCAGTACAAGACTGAACTACTACAAAGGTCCCAAGAGATTGAAGATTTAAAAAGATTGCTCGATGACTTCGAGGCAGAGAAAATTTCAATCGACCAAAAGTTGACGAGTGCTGAGGACAGGTTGGCAAGTGTTTTGTTGGAGAAGAATGACATTGAAGATAAAGCCAAGGAGTTTAACTACCAGTATATGACAACTAAGTCGGGTCTTGAAGAACGGGATGTTACATTAGCAGACTTTCAGCAGAGTTTAGAAGAAAAGGAGAAGAATCGAATAGCTCTCTTGCATAAACTTGAGGAGAATGAGCAAGACAAACTCCACCTGAGAGAGGAACTGGAGGAAGCCAGAAACATGGTCAGACAGTACGAGGTGAAATCACCAAATCTGGAAGCAGTTGCGAGGGAAAATGACGTTCACCAGATGGCTGCCAGTGATGGAGAACCTAGTTCACAGGCTGTTGCCGTTCCAGATATTCAGGTTGAGAACCTTAGCCTTCGCCAGCAGGTGGAGACTCTGCTGACCAGTAAGGATGAGATGTGCCGACAATTAATTGATGAGAAGGCAGCCCTGGAGGAGCACACAAAGGCACTGATTGATGACCTCGAGAATAAGGGTCGCCAATTCGACAGCTTGGAAATACAGTACCATTCGTTGGAGGAGGAGATGCGCAGAATGCAGGAGTGCTGTGATGGAAAAAGTGAGGCAATCCAGACATTGATGGAGAATATGGAACTTAGCAGGGTGGAGATGGAGGCACTGAGGGGAAAGGTCAGTCAGATGGA
>JAODUP010000527.1:60000-110000 GCA_025642065.1 Paralvinella palmiformis | reverse complement strand
ACAGACAGCCAGATGTGATGGCGTCACTAAGACGTTAGCTGATTATAAGGCGGACAGCAGGGAATTACAGAAAAAAATACTAAAACTTGTGAAGTGAGTATAAGGTCTTATTGCATAAATTAGGGAGCTGGAAAGTGCAGAGTTGATATTGGAGAGAGAGAGAGTGAGAGAGTGTGTGTGTGTGTGTGTGTGTGTGTTTTGCTCATGTGAAGCATAGATAATTTAAATTAAAAAATGCACCTTTGTAATCCAGAGAGAAAGATGCTCTTTGGCAGAAGATTACATTGTTAGATCATGAACGGCATTTGAGGATATCAGATAAATGGATGGATGATTCCGAAGTTGACAAATGTCTCAATTGTTCTGCTCAGTTCTCTCTTGTCCTAAGAAAGGTAATGCTGGATATTTATGGTACAGATTGGAGTTTTAAAGCTTCTTAATCTGCTGTTATTTGTTTCTCACCATAATTATATATATATATATATATATATATATATATATATATATATATAATAGTATTTAAATTTCAGCATCATTGTCGTTTATGCGGTAGAATATTTTGTCATGATTGCTGCAATAATTGGATAATGACTGCACACAGTTCGTAAGTTTTGCAATTTGTTGATAATGTGTGAGGTTCTCTCTTTCCCTCTCTCTCTCTCTGTGTGTGTATGTGTGTGTGGGTGTGTGTTTATGTGTGTGTGCAGTCATACACAGAGACACAATCATATTTATAATTAATCTGAAATAGATTTCAGTGATTTAGTTCTCTGACAGTGTATTATGATATGCTCAAGAAACATGTTTATTTTTAATACCAACTTTAATACCCAAAGCAAGCAATCTTTTCAAAACCAGTCTATTCAGGGTTGTCACAGGCCAGGGAAAAGTCAGGGAAGTTCAAGTCAGAATTGTGAAAAATCTATGAAAACTACTTATTTAGGAAAATGATGTTATGCACAGTAACAATTATAGTTTCCCTGTCACATGCTCAATAATTTTCAGTCAGGTATAAAATGATGCCCACGAGCATAATGCATCAACTTATCAACTAATGAATTGGAATTGTCAATTTTAACAAGCTGGTATGCTGACAATTTAGTATATCATTCATCCATGATATTGCATTGCTGATGCAGTCTTCTGTGTTGTCAGCTAGCAGGTTGTCTATGGAAGTATACCTTGTTTTTAGAGCTACCCTTTTATTTTTATGCACTAGCTATATTTGGTTAAAAACAGTTTGTGAAAGTTTATTTATAGTTATTGATGATGATGATGATGGTGGTGGTGGTACTGCTGCTGCTGATAATAATAAACTTCTTATTACCGTGATTTAGAGGTAAGATGATCTGCATAAAATAAGCAACATTGTCATAAATTGAACCCTTCAGAAATAGTTTACTTTTAAAAATGACTACCCATTGGGTATCTCTGGACAAACCTTAATTATGAGCAATTACATGAAGGTAATAATATGAAATTGTATTCATTTTTTTTTGTTAAGGAAAATTGAAGCTGAGTAATGGAAAAGTCAGTCGGGGCAATCCTGAATGGCAATCCTGAATTTCTTATCTTTTTATTAGAGACTCGTCAGAATATGGCCGCACTGTTAATTGTTAAACAAAAACTGGGATTTCTGTACGTCTTTAATTATCATTTCATTTACTATTCAGTGATGATTTTCACACCAAATACCTCTACTTTTAGTATCCTTTCATATTTATTCTTGTTGGCATAAACCACTTTACTTGTTTTGTTTCATCTAACGTACGTAGATCACGTACATAACTACATGTATCAGTACTTTACGTGAATATTATAATAATAATAATAATAGTAATAATATACAAAATTTGTATAGTGCCTTATATCATCTGTAACAAATATACTCTAAGGTGTTTAAGAAAATAGTTAATAATATTGATATAGCAGATTTACATCTTTGCATAAATGCATTTGTTTTTAAATATCCTGCTAAATACATGGTGTGTATTCAGAGGAGATAAACTAAAATAGTATTCAATGATATACCCGAGCTGTTAACAATATCTGTGAACTTCAAACAGTCTAATCTAATAGATATACATCATTCACTACTATCCTTAAATTAATTCGGGTTCTAATGTCGGTGGGGAAATGTGGCATTTGAGAAAACTGGTGTTTGTTACTACTGAAGTTTTCATGTTGTCTGTAATAAGCTCAGCATTGACAACAAATTGTACTGTGTCACATCACCAATGTGTCAACTGATACCGATTTTGTTCTAGGAAGGAAGAGCGTGTGTGTTCCGAGTGTTTGATGTCGAACAGTCAGCTTGAGACCGTGACGGGACACGGAACGGACGATTCCGAGAACAGTGAGTTTTTGGAGACAATAGAAATACCGAAGAAACGTAGCATGCTGTGGTCAGACACGAGTCATGACAGTTCAGGTAAGACTTTCGGTGAGCTAATGATGATAATGCCTGCTATATTATTCAGTGAATGAACTGAGAGTATGGTTGATTACGGATCTAGTAAGTAAGTAATTTATTCACTAATAACATCATGATATAATAATACAGGTACATAATATGTTAAATTGTCTATCCATAAAATGATATATGTGATGTTGTTAGCCAGGACAACCACTAGCCATAAAGACTGTCTTCCCCAGCATCCCAAGACAAAATTAAACACAAATTAAAACAAATAGATCAACAATGATTCAAGATGATGTGAAATAATGATTGGTGAGTGATATTGGTGAAGGTAGATGAATCTAATGCATCAGTATGCTGCTGTCTGATCAGGGTTTGAATCCTGGCCTAGCCATATCTATGAGTATGAAGTGTTTCATCTTTCACTTCACCTTTTTAACTTTGAAGAGGGTGCTAATTTAGCACAGTGATTAGAGCACTGTACTACAAACCTCCAGGTTATGTGTTCAAATCTGATCCCTATCATCTGTGTTTGTGACATATTTCCTTAGGGTATTGCCCCATAACTATATGTTCCTAGTGTGACCAGTGCCGATGCTAAATGAACCACTCAGTCACTCACTAATTGTGGAGGTTGTTTGACCCACTTAACTTTCCATGTGCAAATATATTTCACTAAGTAAATGTCACTTACACCATTCTGAGACTAGTTTGGGTTAAAGGGACAGCAGTCCACCTTCATTTCAAATTTTGAGGACTAATACAGCTATACTCACAAATATCATAAATAATGTCAAAATGTGTAAACAATCACCCACGTATTAAATAATCCATTTCAAAGTGCTGATTAATCGCCTTTGATGGCCTGTGTGTGCCACAATTTTGAAACTAGACAGACACCGGAAGCTTCTGAATGCTGATGTCAGTTGAGCGTATCTGGTTGACCTGAAGTCTGTACAGCCCATACAAATGCATGTAAACAAATGTGAGCCAAGAATTATTCCAGAACTAAACGGCATTATCTTGTTAAAATTACATCATGAATGATATACAACCACACCAGTTTGAGCCAGAAGGAACTTTATAAGAGCAAGATGATTCAAAATGGCTCAGAAATTAATGCTCAAGAGAAACTATATTCCATGTCAGTCTAGAGAGCGCCCGTGTGTCGTCAGAGCATTTGAGTTTTCTCCTTCCCGCCTTCGAATCTGGCTTCCGGTGTAGCCATAGTGGCAGCCCTCCTGTGATTTGGATTATTTCCCTATATCACTGATATTAGGTATATTTTGTGATTAATATTGTGGAATTTTTGGTTACTGTTCTAAGCATTACATATGTTAAAAACATTTTGAGGGTGGACTGTCCATTTAAAGGGTTTATTTTAATTTCCTCGTCTCCCCAGTGTCAATCTGTACAATCCAGATTCAACTTGAACTCCTGATGAGTATACTGCTGCAAGCTGCCAATTATAGATATATAATGCCCAAGGTGGTGTGTCAATGACTTGGTATTGACATGGAAGGACTGGGTAATGGCCTTGAGGGACTGTGTTCTGGGAGTGGGTAAAGGCCTTGAGGGGTTCGAGTTTAGAATTGACCCCTTTTTTACACCATACGTATCAAGGCAATACTAAATTATCCTTTTGCACTGATGAATGACAGTTACTCATTGTTGATATAGAATGAATGAGTGAGTGAGTGAGTGAATAAGTGAACGAGCAAGTGAGTTAAACTTTTGTCAAAAATCAGGCCAAGATCACAGTCACAATATTATGATACTAACAGTAATAGATGTCCAAATGGTATCCCTTAACATTTCTTGTTAATGAAGCTGTTAATTTTTCTTTTATTAACAAACTTAATTATGTCTTAATAAACATTGTACTGTATTGAAAGTGATGCATCTCATCAAGAAGAAAATGATTAACGTCGTTATATGGAAACATTGCTGATATCATGATTTCTTGGCTCTATAATATCACACTGTGTGGAGTTTGACTGTATGTCAAGAGATATTGATTTATTTAGGTGATGAAACATCATCTCCAGCTAATGTCAAACAGATGACAGATGAGAAACGAGATGATGGTGATGATAATGATGATATTGATAAAGAGGA
The DNA here is from genome assembly GCA_025642065.1 of Paralvinella palmiformis. Taxonomy (NCBI): domain Eukaryota; kingdom Metazoa; phylum Annelida; class Polychaeta; order Terebellida; family Alvinellidae; genus Paralvinella; species Paralvinella palmiformis. Next base: position 105,463 of record JAODUP010000527.1, on the reverse strand, counting down.
GGAAGAGCAGGATACCAATACCGCTGATGTTGACCTTGATGAGGCTAGACTACTGAGTATGACAGATGACAACAAGTCTGGCATTATCACTGAGTTAGTATTATAAATGGCTGGATGGATGGATTGGAGAGGTAGAAATGTCGATACTGAGAGACAACTATATATATATATATATATATATATATATATATATATATATATACATACATACATATACACACACACACATATTAACTCACTTTATATGTTTTAGACTGATTTCTTCATTCTCACTAAGGTCCTCTAATGAATATAGTGGTAATATACATGTAGTAAATGATTAAAAGAAGTACTGGAGGATCCGTATCAGTAATTTACTAACAACTTATAAACCTATCAATAACATGGCACCTGAATACCTGTTTGAACACGTGCCCATTAGAAAGTCATCCCGAAAACTCAGGTCACCAGGTACCCGTGTCCCGGCTCCAGTCATATGGTGATTGTGCGTTTAGTGTTGCACCCCCACGTTGTGGAATAGGTTGTTGGCGGATATTAGAAATGCGTTGTCTCTTAAATTTTTTTAACCTGTTCTAAAAACACCTGTTCAAGGTTGCTTTCATAGATATAATAATGATTAACGTTTAAATCCCTTATTGTGTTTTTACAGACATTTTATCTTTACGGTATCGCCATATAGTACTTTTGAATGGCTCCTGCTAGTAAGGGTGCTTTACTAAATATATGTTATTATTATTATTTACTTTTATAAATGTCTGGTTGCAATGAATATCATGTACAGGTGTATCTAATTATTATAAGATGTAAGAATTTGAACCAGATTTATGTGATATCCAGCAATATCTGTGATGTTAAAATAGAAGATAAATAACAGACACAGCTATTTTTTCTGGATATAAATATCATGATACGTATTTTTCCTACTCGCCTGTAACTGGGTCTAAATATAGTTGAGCCTAATTTAATTAAAATTCACTGCTCTCCTCAAGCTTCATGTTTATACATCGTGCTAGATGTCATAAGAGTTCTGTGATAGTAAGGAGATAAACGTCATATTATATGTTGGTGGCGTTGTAATGCTATAACATATATCTTATATATTGTAGCACTTTACATGTTACAGGGAAACAAGTGCCCAGTCATCTGATGACGTTAGCCACACATCGGGTAGAGCTGACTCCGATGAGGCTTACGATTTAATCACAGCAGATGAGGTGCTGGAGTCGCTGTCGGAGCCCCTGCCAGATCCTAAGTAGGTTGTGTAGAGCTCGGAAATTGCTTCGAAACTTATCAGCCTAACCTATTGTTTTATTAAGTGGTGCACCTAAATGGCTGAAGGAACTGTGTACATGAATAATAGAAATGTTCGCACACAAATGATGAGATATTTATGTGAACTGGAAAAAGCTCGGATTTACCTGTGACATGAAAGGTTTTATGGTTCTCTATATTTGGATTACTGTACAAACGCTGTTTTTCTATAGGACTGGGTAACCTCAGCAAAGGAACACACACACACACACACATTACACACACACACACATTACACATGTCTCAGCAAGAAAAGTCGCCACTCTGGATTCAGTCCCCTGAAGAAATGTCCAGAGTTTGAATTCACGGTTCGAGATTCTCTGTGCCTGTGCCTTATTATACACAGCTAAAACACACACACACACACACACACACACACACACACACACACACACACACACACACACACACACACCTTCTTAATGAGGTTTTCCAATGGCACAGTAGTTAGAGCGCCAAGTTGGAAACCTCCAGCTTGTGAACTCATATCTGTGTTTGTGGGATAAGCTTCTCTAGGTAGTAGCCCCTTGGGTCTATGTCTCAGGTGGGACCAGAGCCAAGGCTAAACAACTGAACTCGACCCAACACACATATTCTGAACACTGGAATTATAAATATTGTTATACATCCATTGCCTTCTTTGGTTGATTTGTAATCGGTTCATCATCATATCTTGTTTTCAGCCTAGAATCACATTCCACTGTTACCCTGGAGCAGATAGAATCGGGAGAGTTGCTTTGTCCACCCGAGCTCTGGATCAGTGCTGGTAAAATGTATGCTGTGCCAATATTTCTGGATAGAGCAGGTGTTACTATACACTGGGAGTTTACTACTAAGCCTAAGGTATATAATGAATGTATGGTTTCTGTTATTATGCACTAATTTGGGCCACTTTGATGAGGTGGATCATCTGTTTGATATAGTATGGTGGGGGTTTTATTATGATAATCCATATGTTCCAAGTATGACCAGCATCAATGCTATATAAACCTCTCACTCCCTCACATTATTGTTGTTGCTGTTGTTTCAGGGTTGGGTCATAAACCTGTTTATGACATGACAGTGTTGTAAACCCATCATAAATACATTTATGATGTCATATACCATCGTAAACTGTCGTAAACCTTTATTCACCATTTTTATTTATTTTTATTTTTTTAACTTTCAATTTTGATCTATTTTGGTTAGAACTAGTTGTGGATTATCATTATATCAGAATTAGTATATTTATATATTACAAACAAGAATGTAAAATAATATTTGATGTTGGTCTCTCTTGTCCTGTGACAAAATACCAACTTGGCTGTTTCCTCATGAAACTAATCATGTGTAGCTATTATTTAATATGAAAGCTAGAAGATGGATTAATGGAATCAGAGTAGCAGACAGATGTGGGGTCAATTCCATTTTCACTCAATTCCATTTGGTCAATTCCATTTTCACTCAATTCCGTTTGGTCAATTCCATTTTCACTCAATTCCATTTGGTCAATTCCATTTTCACTCAATTCCATTTGGTCAATTCCATTTTCACTCAATTCCATTTGGTCAATTCCATTTTGTCAATTCCATTTTCACTCAATTCCATTGGTCAATTCCACATCAAATTGATCAATTCCATTTTTTACCTACTCATTTTTACGTACTACTTTTTACCACGAGTAGGTACTCCAAGTCCCTAGTTGGAATACCTAGTTCGAGTAGTTTATATTCCAAGTAGGATTGTCACGGAAGGAATATTTCTGAATTAAAAAATTAAATGGTAATTTAATTTGTGGATTAATTATTTTGTAGCAAACTTAAATTCCAAATTTTTCAATTCCATTTAAAAAAAAATCAATTCCTAATCCAGAACTAAATTGACCCCATGTCTGGTAGCAGATATCTTTGGCTCTTGCTACATGGAGGATCATTAAGTGAAGACACTCACTGTCACTGCATGGTCAGCCACAGATAAACATCAGCACCAACCCAAGAGGGCAGTGTCTTGCTTGTCATCCAATTAATGAATAGTTATATTAAATTAATACTGCTCCTTAATCTCTAGAAACAAAGGCGGACTAATCAGACCAATTGATTTTGGCTACAAACAATACGAATGAATGATTACAATAGTCTAATAATCAGGCCCTAACTTATTGTATAATAATTTTTACTTTAATATTATAATTTTAACAATTTAAGCCATTCTAAAAACTACTTTTCATGTATACCTTGGAAAAAATTTGTCACAAATTTGTTGGATATGCCAATATTTATATTAAAAAATATATGCTTTTGACCATTTATGATGATATCATGTCATAAACCATCATAAACCTGTTTATGATATGACATCATAAATCCTGGCTTAAATCCATGTTTTTTCCATTGTGTCATAAACTTGCCAACTCTGTCTTGTTTTTATTATTAAGTTGGGTGTGGATTAAGTGTTTATGATATTCGTGAGATGTAAGGTGTAGTAGTCCAGTGGAAATGGGTTAGGATAAAAAAAACTAGTACGTCATCCGTTTGATTCCACCAAACTACTGGTGTTTGTTGGATTATGATGCATTATTGTGGATTATTTCTGTACTAGATGGTTAAAACCAGGATGCTCTCCAGGCAGTTAGCGATGGCCCCATATTGTACAGTGAGGATATAAACAGGGTTCCCACTCGTCCTGGAAAATGCAGAAAATAACAAATTCATTTTTCAGATCTTGGAAATATCCTGGAATTTTACAAAATCAGGAATTGTCTTGGAAAAAATATTGCCTGTGAAAAAAATCCACTTAGAACAAAAATAACCTTCAATTATAGAAAACTTCTATTATAGAAGAAATATTCTACCGGTACATAGTCTTGATATCCGATGTTAGTTAAAGTTTAAATAAAAGTAGATGGATGAGACAGCTAGAAAGGGTGAGGAGGCTGTACCATAAAAATGTCAATAATCGATCATACATTGATTAAATATATGCTTTTCGCACACATCTTAATTTATTACCTTTAAATCTTGTATACTTTATCATGGAAAATGGTAATTTTGTCCTGGAAATGTCCTGGAAAATACTAATTCCTTGGCTGTGGGAACCATGTATAAAGTCCTTAGAACAGATTAGTGACATGTCTTTATGAGTTGCTTGTGGTGGCTTCATGCCCGCTGTCTGTCTCAGCCACAGATGAGCACCTCATTAGATGACGATGGATCATAGCTTGGATTATATGCTATATAAATGTCAGATGCAAACAGCATACTTCACCCTGGGTACTGCTAATCAGGCTAACTTATAAAAGTCCAAGTAGCATTAAAATGTTTATTTGTATATCAGGTGTAAGATTTATTGTAGCTTCTTCTGGCAGATGTTTTTTTTTTAATTTCTAGTTTAGGCTGGACATTGTTACCTGTCTTCTGTAGGAAATATGTCTTAGTACAGGGTTCCCACTCGTCTTGGAAAATCTAGAAAATAACAAATTCATTTTCCAGGTTCAGGAAATGTCCTTGAATTTTACAAATTATGGAAATTTCCTAGAAATGTCTTGGAATAAATATTGCCTGTGAAAAAATCCACTTAGAATCAAATAGCTCATGAATAAATATTATGCATGTAGAAGAAAACTTTGATTGTAGAAGAAAATGATAATTCTGTCCTGGAGATGCCCTAGAAGATAATATATCCTTGGCTGTGGGTGATGATGATGATGATGATGATGATTGATGTTTTACAGCCCCTTTTGTGCACATGGTAGACTAAATGGGCCGACCTTGGCTGTGGGAACCATGTTAGCGTGTATTGTTTTTAAAAAAGTTTAAATCTTAAGTTTCAATTATTCAAAGCTGCTTTTATGGATAAACAATATCCAGCTGTTTAATATTTGTATTTTATTGTATGTTTTGTACATCCCTCTGCTCTGTGCATTACGAGGTTTGTTCGATACTAGTTTTAGACAGCTTTCTTTGGGGCTATCATTGTACTGATACATTTGAATAACTTCTGCTCGTAAGAGCATCTGATTATATATACAATATTATTGCGAGTGTTGTTATTATTACTTTATGGGGTGGATGAAGCTGACAGTCATAAATAATGTGTATCTTAGTGTATTTTGCAGGAACTGGGTCTTATTGTCATGTTTAATATGTGTCTTGGTCGTTGTCATGTCCTGTCTGTCTCCGTTCCATATGAATGCATCTTGGTACATTTAGTGAAGGATCCAATCCTTAATGATTCGTCAGGTCTAGGTTTGTTAATACAAATGTTAGCCATTTTAATTTAACCACGATGTTTACCATCTCTCCTCCCCCACATGTCTTCTCTGTTCTTACTAGATTAATATTCCTCCTATTAAATTTAAATCAGTTCTGCCATAAAATACAATTTATCCCAAACATTTTGGCAAAATAATTGTTTTAATATCTCATCTGCTGTATGGTTTATATAAGTCTGAATGACTTTGAAGTGTGCAGACATCTATAGAACTTTTGGTGTGAGGCAGGGCACCTCCATGGTCTAGTGGTACTAGTAGTGTGCTGAACCACAGATCACTACCACCCATGTTCGAATCTTGGCGTATGCATATCTGAATCTTGTTTCATCTTTGACTTTGCCTCATTACCTTTGGAGGTCACTCGGCCCATTTAGCCTACCTTGAGCACAAAAGTGGCCATAAAACATCAATCATCATCTTTGGTGACAGGCAGAAATGATCTTAAAATTCTTTTATCAAAAATAGGGCATCATCAGTGAAATGTTCATATACAGTTTTGATTGTAAAGATTGGTACCCCACAACATTATCATGTTCATAAAATTTGGCTCCTTTATACATATGATTTAAATTATCATATAAATAGCATCAAATAATAATCTCTGATAAAATGCTTGAACAAAGTTAAATTATATTTTTTGTGTGCTTTAGTTTTCCTGTATATTTTACATCATTAATTGCAATGTTAGTGTTTTCAGAGTTAGCTGATTAAATATTTATTGGCTTTCTCTCATCATTATCTGCACCCAAAAGGATATGGCAAACTATCTTCAAACATAGATCAGCCAGTGATGTTTTAATATAGTCATGGGTGGGAGCACCTCCGTGGTCTAACTGGTAGCGCATTGGATCACAGAGTTCAAGTCTTGGCATGGGCATATCTGAAGGGTGTTTCATCTTTGACTTCGCTTCATTACCTTTGGAGGTCGCTAGGCCTGTTTAGCCTACCATGTGCACAAAAGTGGCAGTAACCCATCAATCATCATCATCAATCATCCAGTCATGGATGAGTGCTTTTAATTTTAGCATATTTCTAAATATATTACTGCTTACAATGGAAATTGAGATTGAGTACCTACTGACCCATAATCCCGATGTGCCAGGAACCTTATTCTTTCTAGGCCCTACTTCAAGACCAGGGACACTCTACTAGTGATATATTATATATTGTATATTAATGCCAAGTGTGAACTATGTGCCATAAAGTTACTGTAAGTGTTCAGAACATGATTAACCTAAGCTTTGTCTGAACACAAAAGCTATGTAATTCAATGATATAAAGCACCATTCATTCAGCGAGTCTGTTTGATCTACGCAGGTCGGTGTATTTGATCGATATCATTCCTACTTCAGGGTATCAGCTTCAGTCTGACGTATAAAGAGAATGAGTTTGTAACTAAAGCCCAAGAAGAGGTATTGATTAATCTCTGTAAGTGTAACTCGCACAAAGAACCCGTCATCGGAAACCTTACAGCCAGAAAACCAGGCATCTATACACTGCTATATGATAATACCACGTCAAGGTAACATCACTAACTTATGAATAGCTATTTGAAAGCTCTTTCTCTCTCTCTCCCTCCTCTCTCTCTCTCTCTCTCTCTCTCTTTGTTTCTGTCTTTGTATAACAGTATAATGTCGGATATATTGGTTTTATTACAGTCTAATAATACACTCTATCGGTGATAAAACGTCTCTGTTATCATTCAAACGTTTGTATATGCATCCATTCATTTTCGTGTATGAGTATTCGTATGTGGGTACGTGTGTGTGTATGTCAGTGTGAGAGAGTGGTGTGTGTGTGTGTATGTGTGTGAATTGAACAGACCCTATCGGCTTGTATTGGGTGCATAATATATCTCTGGGATAAACATCTACCTTTTAAATACCTTTTTATATTATTTTAATATCTCTTCAATTAGTGTCTTTATTAATATAATTATATTTGGGGTTTACTGATTTTGGGGTGGGAGAGAATCAACACATTTAATATTTGTGTTTATTCTTTTGCCCACCACTTTACTGCCAAGCATATTTGTATGTATTAATTATTAGTAATATTTTTGTTTATTCTTTCACCTACAGGTTTACTGCCAAAAAGATTGATTTTACACTGAAGTTGTTGCCAGTAGAAGCTATTATTTGTACTTGATCACTGAATGAGATGTGGTGGTATTAAATAATGCCATTCTGAAGTGCACAGGTCTGTCTGTAATGTCTTCTATGCATGTCTGGTATGTGCTGCTAATAATCTGTTGCGGGACAACAGGAGCCCATTTAATGGTTACCATCGTGCGCTGGCATGCCACAGGATCAATAGGCAGACCTAGAACTGTCATCATTTGAAACACCATCTTTTGTCTGTGAGATTACAAGATATTTATACTGCAAATGGTTGAATGTGTACAGTTCCCCTTGGCAGCCAGGCCCAATATGAGATAGCGTAAAATTTTATGATGTATAGAATTGTATCTCTTTATTTACTGGTCCTGTATATATCACTGCTAGCCAGCTATCTATATGTATGGCATAGCCTGGTGACACATGCTGCTTCTGTTTTAAATAGCAATAACGCCATTTTATTTATGGAATAACTGAAAATGATTGTTACTGTCCTTTTAATTACTGTCTCAAGAAGCAAATGATCCTTTTTTTTAAAACCTTTGCTGTGTTAAGGTTATTGTTTGATTTATCTCTGTACTGTTTACGGTTACTGTTTTAGCTACGGCTTGCTGTATTATCACCTCCTGGAGTGTACCATCCTTTGGACCATTCATTTGACTGTTTTGCTGAATGTTCATCTTGTACCATCCTTGACAGTGTGAGGTGATGATGATGTATGCTGTGGGTATGGGTCATCGTTTATGATATAATGCAGGATTCCGCAATTACCATTTTGTTTGGTACGATGTGGTAATCACCATGATTCAGAACAACGTGAGATGGGGGCCTGTATAATAATTATTGTATGTGTTGTAATATGACTGCACCACATTTTTACATGTATGGCAGGATGTACGTCACCTTTGTAATCTTACGTATATATCAGTAATGCTGAATTAACCATTTTTTCAATGCACATCAATTATATAGGATCACTTAGGTGTATACTTACGTGGATGACTTCTCTGTCAGCCACTACCAGGTAATATTCTATACCAAGAAGGCTCTTAGACTGTATGTACCATATTATTGTATATTTATGTTTTGAATGTTAATTTACCAAATAAAACATTAAAAAATAACTAGTTGCATTAAAACAGTACATCCTAATCATTATGGCAAAGCTGCTTGGTTATTATAAGGATATTTATATGATCATTATTGTTGTCTTAAAATGGTCTATAACTCTCTCTCTCTCTCTCTCTCTCTCTCTCTCTATTATATATATATATATATATATAGTGGGCGCCTCCGTGGTCTAGCGGTAGCGTGATGGACCACATATCACTACCACCCGTGTTCGAATCCCGGCGTGGGCATATCTGAAGGTTGTTTCGTCTTTCTCATTACCTTTGGAGGTCGCTCGATCCATTTAGCCTACCTTGTGCACAAAAGTGGCCGTAAAACATCAATCATCATCATCATCTCTCTCTCTTTCTCTCTCTCTATATATATATATATTTGGGTGATATTACTATACAAAAATTTATATTCTAGTCTGTGTGATTTCCAATAGAGCCACATGGATCAAGATCTAATGGCGCATGGATGTTTTTGTTCAAGAATGGAAGCATACATAAATGTAATGCAATTTGCTAACCATGACCCTTGGGTTCTATTTTGTATTATGATATTTGTCTCGATCCCTTCAAAAAATAAATACCGGTAGTAAACATGCCTATTTTCCCGGGGGGAGAGGTGGGGGGGATTCCTGAACACCAACAATGTCGTATTCTAGCACACATATCAGGGCGCCCTCTTAGCGCAGTGGACAACGCGATAACACCGTTATAAAACAGTATCTTGGATCGAATCTCATCATTACCCATATATTTCAGTTAATGCCCCAGGGAACGTATATTTCACCGTATTCACAAGCAAATATCTAAATATTTGAAAATCGTCAACAATGTCGGCCAAATATTCGGGATCATATGGATCAGAGGCACGAACGTTAAAATAATGGATACTAGTTCTCCAATTATTTGTGTAATACTTTGTAATTCAAGGATTTCGTTTGCATGTCGTACAAATGCCTCCACATGAAATAGGACTTAATTTCACTTCCAACACTGCAACAGACGCCATTTTGTCGATTTACAATCCACGATTACTACCATATCTGACCAGAATATTAATATCCGGGAGAAATCCTAAGCTTAGCCTTTGGTCAATTATTACGATAGCTTAAATCTTGCTTATCCGAAATTTAAAAGTGATAGCTATGCTGCATGAATTTTTACACGGTCAAAATGTTCATCTTCCTACCGATAGTTTTGTAATATCGTCTTTAGCATATTATGGTAACAGGACGACCGGCAGCCGATTTCGACGTTCAAGTGGCTGCCAAAACTGACCGCCATTTTTAAATGAATGCAATTCACACGTATCAACACTAGGAACTGTTTATAATAATATGTGACATTTATTTAGCGCCCTACTCAGGGTTAGATAGCTGCTCTAAGGCCCTTTACAATATTATTATCCCTGACTCGGACCTGTTTCCATCCAGCACACAAGGGAGCATACAACGCATGCAGCCATTATAGGCGCGAAACGTTACTCAAAAACATAGCCATCGCGTCTGTCGGGTACTCATTTTTTATGGATGAGTGAACCAGTCGCCACATGACGGCATTGCAGCTCACGGAGCCTCGAACCCGCGAATGTTCGGCTACGAGTCCTATGCTCTAACTAACTGCGCTATCACGGCTCAACTGTTGAGAATTAAATCGTTTGGTGTCAATGTTCAGGAGTAGATGTGCTGCGTTAGAAGAATGTAATTCACACATATCAACACTAGCAACTATATATGCCTAATTTCCTATAATACCCAAGAATTTCTGTCTTGCTGACATCAATGTCACTTCATCTTTGCCACACCGGAACAACTGCACTTGCTCTCTCATGCCAAAGGATGGTATATATGAACGGCACCTTCAAGTTTGCGAGGACTCCATTCACTCAACTATACTCCATTCACGCCTTTGTCTGGTCGGGTGATGAGGTTAAACAGGTACCTCTAGCTTATCTGATAATGTCTGGCGCCAAAAAACATAGGACTATCAGATGTCAATAGACTATCACTGGAGATTTCGAGTCTGCCGTATGGCGGACATTGAGGGTGCTACTCCCCGAAATAGAGTTATGCGGCTGCTCATTTCACCTTAACCAGGCTGTGTGGCGTAAGATGCAGGAACTGGACCTACAGACGGCATACTGCAAATGTACAAGAAGGGAGCAGCCTACAGTTGATGTAGGCGATTGATGGCTTTGCCATTCCTCCCAGTCATCAATAACGATCTATAAGTTGACTCATCTGCTGCACACCGAATCTCAAAATGTGAACCTACAACTGTCATTTCTGGGTAATGGCGCGGTGCTTCACTACCAGCGCAAGAAATATCGCATAGTGCATGCCGCCATTAATGCTGAATCCTGGAAACAGCTGAATGATGGCAAAAGCACTTTAAAATCGTTATATAATGCTTTCATGTGATGAATAAATCAACATATTTAATATTGTAAATATACATTTTTTTGCATTGCTTATATTCTTTAACGTGATGAATAAATTCGAATTTGTTCGGAATAATTTTTTTTAATGGATGGAACTTCCATTTCTAAATTTTTCTTCGGATTCGATATTTTATCGATAAATTCTACATTTCCTTTTCGACATTCCATCGAGAATAACTCCTCTACGTCGAAATAGGAATGCATAACCATAATAATTAGCTGTCATTAGCCTGTTAGTTGTCAGAGAACCTTTTTGTTTCGCAATTAGGCGGAATAAAAAATGTGTTTGTGTTTCCCGTAACCCGACCGACCGTAGAAATTTGCTAAATCAAACTTTTTATTTTATTTTTCGAGTATCTGTTTTGGGTTTGTTTTCCTTGAAATGTCGTGAGATTTCGTAAAACTCGTGAGATTATCAAAGTACCACGAGATTTCACACGAGATTTCCAAAAAACCCGCCAATCTCCCCACGCGGGCTGGAAAATGTCGGGTCTTGACCTCCGAAGCGGCGTGCAGCGTGTTACTTACTTATATATATATATATATATATATATATATATGTGTGTGTGTGTCCCCACAAGTGATCTATATTCTGTAATATGTGTACGAACCACCTAGCGATCACGCGTTGTAAAAATAAAATACAATGATAAACCTACCTACCTATCCACTTTTTAAAAAGCTCTTTACCGGAAACACAACACATTTTTTATTTGGCCTTACAGAGAACTTGTATGTAGACGTTCTCTGAAACTTACAAAAAAATGGCGGCCCCTTGACTTCAAGAGGCGATCACTTGATCAATGAAATTGTCGGCCAGTTGTTCGTGGTGGCCAGTCGCCTTGATAGCCATATTACACGCATATGACACCCGGAGATTCAATTAAATCGGTTAATTGTTCAAATCATTTTAGCAACACTAAATTCGATTTATAGTTTTAATTCAGTATACCGATACTTATATATATATATATATACGATAGTATATACTTCTCCACATGCCCGAAGGACATATGAATGCAACTCGCGTCTACTCGATACATGTGGCTGTATCGGGGGCAACGATTGCTACAGTACAACACGTATTATTTACACGATAAAAACATATTTATTTAATGTTATACAATAAAATGTTTATTATCAATGTGTTATATCTTGCATTTTACAAAGAAATCTCGCACCGTCACGTGCACATTATTCCCATTGACCAGCATATGTGCTGACAAAATGCTATTTGTCGTGAATATTTATTGCTAAGTACTCGTTTTTGATAATCAATACGTATTGGTAAGTTCCTTATTATATTTATTTGCCTATTACAACCAGCGAATCGTAATATTGACCAGATATTAGTAACATTATAATTACTATTTACATTAAGCACTTTATGGTACCAGTGTTAATAAAATGTTAAAACATGATACGATTTAATATTACGAGTAACAACACGGATGCCTTTCAGTAATGAAATCAGGCTTTGGACGACATGTACAAACCCCAAAATGCCATTATTACACTGTTAGGACGTAACTGCGCATGATGTTTAGATTACTATAACAAAAGATTACGTCTGTGTGCGTGTGTATGCGTGTATGCGTGTTTGAAACAAGTCTTATTATCACAATCCTCATAATGGTTTGAAGCAGTTAGCAGAGAAAACCGATAAGTTTTTATCCGTACGATATATATATATATATATATATATATATACATATATTCACTCTTTGTATATGTGTGTGAACCGATTAAAATTACTACACGCCCTGTATATTAGTTAGACGAATGGTGCCAAACATAATTCTGTAACCGGATACTCGATTGCTAATTTTCCCGAAACCCTCTATGGCGCTCAGTATCTGCTGTACAATGGCTCGGTGGTGTAATACTTCCTGGCTGGTGCTCTTACCGGGTACGAATAGTTCGAGAAGTGAGAGTCGACGGGTCCCGGGACGAGGTACGGATATCCCCTTCCGGTTAGCTGGCTGTCGTAGGTGGCCAGAGAGCGATCCCGCCATCCGTAATTCTGATTGACGGACGGGTACAACGCTGAGCCCATCCCGGGGTCGACGGGGGCGTTATAACCGGCCACCCCCGGACCTCCACCAGCAAGTTGTTGATCGGTTCGCTGAAACAACAAACGAGTATCATGTCTATTAAACGTATTCCGGAAATGGCCGCGCGACCAAAAAAGACGGAAAGGTGACCAATGGCGATATGAGCTCGACGATAGCCCAATATTCCGATACTTCGATCGGCCTTAACTTTGCGATATCTTTTGGATGCAAAATTGAAGAAATATAGCAGACGATAATCGGAATAAGAAGATTGTTATATTTAATACAGAATATTATTTTGTTTACAGTTATGTTGATTCATCAATTACTATTCTATTGTCAGTACGCAGTTTTCACACGCAGTGCATTTAAGAAGGCAGCTCACTAATAATAATAATAATAATAATAATGGCCGAATTAATAATAAAAATGGCCGAAATAATAACAATAATAATACTAGTAATGACCGAAATGGCAGTTTTTAACGTGGCTAGCAACCTTAAATGAGGGAGACGCATATGGTCTGTAATTTATTGCTTCACCATGGGAACTAATTCTAAACAAATAAATAATTTTCAATATGTGTCATATTCGGCGAGGACACCCCCCCCCCTGTTATAGTACCACAGCATCTGTATAACGAAAACATCATACAATAACACTGCTTGTCTTTGTATGTTATAAAAATGCATATAAACATGATTAAAAGCTATGCCTTTACACTACGATAATCGTATTATACAATACAGATTCCACAGAAAAAACTTCCATCGCATGATATATTGTCACAGAGATCTCATGTAATTCAGGAACCTGTCGAAGTTCTTCAACACTTAAACTTTCTATAAATAGATAATGCATTTTAAGGAGTCACGAACATTTTGTTGCCAACCTGTGTGTGTGTGTGTGCTCCGGGTAGATAAAGCTCTGTTTCTGTCCATGATTTCGGTTTCGTGTTATCCAATCTACATCAAGATTGTCGTCCATATATTGGTCACGATCTACCGAGTTTATATCATTTCGATGTTGTATTATCTTACCTGTGTAATGACACCCCTCCTCAGCAGCATTATTAGGATGGTTATACATAATCCCCAGCCGACCAGTAACGTCAGCAGTGTGAAGATGCTCATTATCAATTCCATGTAGTCTGTTACATTCAGGTTGCCGTTGATCGTGCAGAAGAAGGAGCCATTCATCTAAGTAAAGGATATAATAATATTAAATAATAATAATAATAATAATAATGGATGGTATAGCAGTTATTACACAAATGGTTACTCCAATGAGGGACACACAGATGACTCGTAATGTAAGGTGAGACTAATTATCAATTTTATATCGCCAATAAATATTCGGGAGAAAAACCTTATCAGATGCTTCGACTGTACACACGTGCGCGCGCCATACATCACACACACACACACACACACACATATATATATATATATATATATATATATATATATACACACATACACGCACACAAACACTAACAGACACGATGATGATGACGATGATGATGATTGATGTTTTACGGCCACTTTTGTGCACATCGTAGGCTAAATGGGCCGAGCGACCTCCAAAGGTAATGAGGCGAAGTGAAAGACGAAACAACCTTCAGATATGCCCACGCCGGGATTCGAACACGGGTGGTAGTGATCTGTGGTCCAGCACGCTACCGCTAGACCACGGAGGCGCCCCCACTAACAGACACGGCCACATATATGTATGTATGATATATATATATATATATATACCAGGATCTTACATCAGGATCAGAATCAAGCCACGATTAACGATTAAACGATTAACTAATTTAACTCGGGCTAAACTGGAGATTTCTCCCAGGAAAGCCCACGCCGGTGCACACAATTATACATAATTACCTTAGATACACACGATCCCTTAGAATGGTATTAATTTTTAAGGGCATTTAATCCAACATAACCCAATATTTTGGATATTCAACTATTCATACAAACAATTAGACACTATCACATTATTGCGATCGTGAAATTATTTGCCTTTTATTATTTTATACCTGAAAGGTAAGGCTATTTACGGTGACCAGAAATGGCACTGCCTTCACCTGCTGCTGGCCTATATGTATCCAGTTGGCCAGTCAGCGCGGCGACATATTGCTGTTTGTATGCTTTATGTTGACAATAAAAGCACAGATCGCATTCCGTTTGTTTCCCTTTTAAAAGTATTTAGTGATGAATTATGACTGCACATTAGTTTAGCCCGGGTTTAACCCAGTTTAGTATTTGCGCCAACAAAAACCGGTGATTTCTGCTGAGTTCGCGAGTTCTGACACCTTGAAATATCTATTAGTTGCTGATAATAGTAACAACATAGATGATGATGACTGGTGTTTTACGGGCACTTATGTGCAAATGGTAGGCTGAATGGGCCGAGCGACCTCCGAAGGTAATGACGCGAAGTCGAAGATGAAACACCCCTCAGATATGCCCACGCCGAGATTCGAACACGGGTGGTAGCGTGATCTGTGATCCAACACACTACCGCTAGACCACGGAGGCGCCCTAGTATCAGCCTAGAACAACACCTTTACGGATGGATCAATATGTTTAGCAAACTTCGACCCGATCGCGTTGCAAAAAGTGCACACTGCTTGTTGATCTGTGTTACATTTAAATTACTTCGTCTAAATACCGTCATTAGTCTGTCTATACTTACATAATACAGTCGAACGATGCACAGTATGAAACCAATGGGCGCCAAGGGAATACTCAATATTCCAGTAAACGCGGCCGAGACATCTCTCTGTGATAGATAGATAGATAGATAGATAGATAAATATATAAAGGTATTGCATCATTAACATTTAGATAATTGCTATTACATTGCGACTTCGGCTTAACTGAAACCCGCACAAAACAAGGTAATCGGCATAACTCTGGGCAGAGGCCCATTTCGGGTTGTGGTGAATGAGGCCGGGTTTCTCGAGCATATTCGCATCTGGCCAGAAATTAAAACATACACGAACCAGACCAAAACATTCGATTCTAATTGCTTTATCTAACAATACTAATACTAATAATAACTTCTATAGCGCCAATATCCTCGAAAAGAATCGAGCTCAGAGGCGCACCTAGTATAGGGGCTGGGCAAACTCCTAGTTGAGGCACGATGAAAAATTCATCAACAAATGATCAGATGCAGTGAAACGATTACTTACCTTTACCCTTAATGTGGAGGACGTAGCATGCACAAGCGACGTAACTAATCCACCAGCAACTGCTAACTGGAATAATAATAATAATAATAATATAGTATCTCGCGAATATAGACGTAAATAAAGAGATTGATCGCACTTATACATATATATAAATATATATATATATATATATATATATATATATATATCAGGGTCCGTACACATATGGACATCTGAAATTCAAGGCTATTCAAGGCTTTTCAAGCTATTAATAATAAATTCAAGGCTGTTATAGTATGTGAGTTGACTTTCTCGACGCCAACAATTACGTAGCACTAAGACTTCGGTCCGACGGTCACTGGCCAACGGCTCTAATTCGTCACGACGATCGAGTCAAAAATATTTTTACTGAAAACAATTAAATTTCAAGACCCCCTACGGACCCTGATATATATATATATATATATATATATATATATATATAGTTCAAAGCGTTTAGTTACTCTCAGCTTTGCTGTCCACAATCATTTCTAGTCAATAAATGGTTCCATCGATCAAATACAGTTGCCTTTGATTACATTTTCTACTGACATATATATTCGTTTGATCAATGAGGACTATCGCTTTAACGCCACAGAAAAGATCCCCAACGAAGGACGCGGCACGCCCGACAAGGTCGGCCCGAATACGATTACCCGACGATACATCGATTACGGTCGCGATTTCCACCGCTCCAATAACGGCTGCGATCGATTACGATTGCTGCTGCGCTGTGAAGTTGTCGCGATTACATCCATGAAAACAATGCGCACCAATCAAATATAATGCGGTGCTGAAACGAGTCGCCTACAGCCACCGAGCGTCGATGAAGACTCGAGGGTGCGACTCGAGGGTGTTCGTACGGCGACGTGAACAATCCGACGACTCCGATATCAGGCTGAAGGTGTCGAATAATTCTTATAAAGTCGATGGCATCGTCTTTTTGGTGTATTTCTGGATAACCCTGCCCGACGGTTGTTTCGTTTCAAATTCGCCTCTTTATATTTGGATGTGGCCCAATCCACTTAGCCTATCGTATGCACAAAATACGGTCTAAAACAGCAACATATACGCATCTATTTTACGTTCCCGCCACCGAGGCCCAGTTATCTTACCATGTGCACAAAGGTGGCCGTAAATCAGTAGCATTTAGCATTTACGAAATTCGTTGCTATCCGTGGTGAATGTGACACAGAGTTCCTCAAACGATTAAGCTGAACGTCATTAATGCACTAATCAGCAGCGTAGGTAAGGCTTTCCCACCTTAGTCGTTCATCCCTATTCACCCGAATCGGGCTATTAGTATAAACAATTATCCTGAAATTCATATATCCTCGAATATCCAGAGAATTACTGGTCTGGACCCAGAGGTCAGCATGATAAATCGCCACTACACATCCAAATATTGATCAATGTTTGGGTTTGATAAGCGTTTAGACGCCATATCGATTTTATTATTAAACAGGAAAAAATGCTGCACGACACTGAATTAAATAATGTGAGTGAGTATGTGAGTGAGTGAGTAAGTGTGCGTGTCTAAACTGCGCACATCTGGATCATGGGCACGAGGAGCTAGTCCCTGGTGCCATCCCACAAAAAACACCGCAAAACGGACGTTGAACTTGAGGTTTGCAACGAAATGTTCTAGCCGTAGGGCCATCGTAACGCCATCGAATAGAATCATTTTAATTGAAAACTTAGCAATACAACCGCCAACGATGTCACGTTATCTCTCTAATCAGGCATTGGTTCATTAATTTGAACTGATTTCGGACGACGAACTCCCTCGTTGTAGTCTCCTCGACACAGCTATAAATGTACTTAATCCGAGGATGTCTTTTAATGTTGCCCGATTTAGTCGCCCCTTATGATATGCAAATACAGTTAGATGTAGCGTAAATCTGAAGCTGGAACTAGCTTGGATTAGAGAGGGGGGGGGGAAGAGAGAGAGAGATAGGGGGGGAATTTGAACCCTCATTAAAATTGGCCTTTTCGCCGAGACACGGTAGCCTTAACTGAAAAATGGTCAAAGTTCAGAGGCTACAAACTAACCGTAGAATGACAGACAAAATGGAGGATTGTCGTCTAGAGACTTCTACTGTAAATGTTTGTTTGAGATTTATATTTAGAAATTTCAGAAACAAGTTGTTTTTGCGTACGGCTTCATTGTGGTTTATTACTTAATTAAGTGAACTAAACTACAAGATCTCCCCGATTTAATCGATCTTCTAATAGATTGCGAAAACAGCCTGAAAAATCAACTGTCTATCGATTTATGAGAACAACTGATAAATTATTATATTTCTAGTTTTGTTGAGCTTATATGTCAATAATGGACCGTTAGGATTACTTCAGTCGGTGTTCGATAGATGGCGGATTGCCATAATCTTTTCGATATTATATTAACCACATTAACCAGAGCGAAAGCTGTCACCCATATCTTTTATTACATATGTGTACTCAGCGTACGGTACTCTATAAGATACTCGCGTCATTTTTCGTTTTCGTCCATTAATAATCTGAAACTACGGACACTCGGCATGTATTATCCGACACCGGTCGCTGCGTTGGTCGGACGTCCGAAGACCGCCTTATCGCGATAAGAATACGCTTCGCGTACGTTTCGATGGACAAGTCGTAATTCATTCTACAACAGATGGATGTCGTTTCAATCCAGTGATGACTCGCGCGTCTTAGCGAGCGAGACGGGAGACGCCTCATAACGCCGACAGCGCGTCGGAGTCGCGCAAAGGCATCGATTGGCTTCGATGGGATGAGGTTTCAAGCGAAGTTGAAACGGTCTGACTGCGGGTTACGGATGACGAAAACAAATAAAAGACAAACTTACCAACGCTCCACACCAGAGTCCGGAAGCCGCCTTAGCGTACGGTAAGCTGTCGCTGTCGCATGGCACCGAAGGGCAGGACCATCGATCGTACAAGGACGGGTTGCAGTTAACTCCGTTGAACTTCATCATCGTGTAGATCAGATCGACGATCCCGAACCCTATGGACACTACTCCGACGACGACGAGGGCTATTCCCAAAGGGAATACCCTCGAGAAGGGGAACAAGGCTGTGACGAGAAGTAGATCGGTGTTGATGAACCAATAATAACTATTTATAGGCTTGAAAAACGCGTGTGGCTGAGGGATGAGTTTGCGAGTGTGTACGGGTCTTTATGTACGTATGCGGGTGTTCACGCGCGCGCGCGTGTGTCTTTATTTATATAAATATGTATCTATATTTACGGGCGTGCGTAAGTAGGTGTGCATCTAAAAGTGCGAGCTTGCGTGTTCGTGTATGCGTGTGTGGATTTGTTTACGTGCGTGTTTTGTTCACCTAAGCATCCCCATGAATATACATGTCTGTATACATATGTATGCGTGTGTGTGTTCGTGTGTGTGTGTATTGGTTTCGAGGTGCTTACAATATATCTATCTATCATGAAGTTTATATAACCGTTATTTCTGACTAAGACTTACAGGATGCGTAATAAAAATTAGTCATGACTGGATTTGATGAATCTCCCCCTCAAAGCTGGTGTCACATATTACACGCTGAAAATATACTGACATTGTTATACAAAGATCTTCGCACTGCTTACATGGGATACTATGTAAGTTAAGATGATAACAACAACAACAACAACAACAACAATAACAACACCATCATCAGAAGAACGAAATCATAAACAATAACATCATGTTAATATCGGTATTTTTTATTGTTATCAGTTTTATTGTTGTTTTGTTATTGAGGTATTTTGTTATGTATAGATGTATAACACTTCTCTTTGACCCATTTCTGTTAACTGGATCGAGGCCCTACATATCCAGTTAGAGCGAGAATAAGGTAAAATGAGAGCGAAAGAAGCCATAAAACGGCTTGGAAATAAGCAGGTAACCGGACTATTTTCATCCATTAAGATATTTCTACGCCAGTTATACGCCCCCGTATATTCGTTGAGGAGTGACCATAATAGTTGGCATAGCATTTTAGCGGATGTATTTTCGTTTGATGGCAATTCGCTGCTTTCCGAAGCCGATATCTACACACACACACACACACACACAAAGACAGACAACACTCTCATCACTTCATCAAGTGTCGATATTCAGCTGCAGCTTGTTCCTGATCAGTCCATCCTCGCACGGTTCGATATTTGACTCTTTCGTACTCCCGACAACACGACCCCCCCCATAAAGGAGGCCAATATACGTCACCAATAACGCATCTCCTCAGATGCATAACCATAATGCATTGGCGTCATGCGGCACAGTTATCGTTGTCCCTTTTTAATGATTCCGCACGGATGGGTCCGCATCACCCCATTTAGCTGGGCCTATGACGTCCTGTTTTATGCCCATTACCAGGCGAGAGCCGTTTACTGGCATTTTTTAAAGATTTCTTTTAATTATTAAAAAACTCGCCACCAGCCATCTTTATCCTCGAGATGAAATACTCTTTCCGCGATATTCATAGCCTGCAGCTAATGCCATCAGAAACTTGGTTCTTCATGTTCAGTCATGGTAGTTTATGACGTTGCCGATACCACCAGCTCTAAGTAAACATTCAAAGGCGTATATATGTTAGTACCTCAAAACGTACACAAGCCCTATCGCTTACATCTCGAAAACCCTCTCGTATCAAATGAGCAGATCTTTCTGGCAAGAGGAAAACTTTGGCTTCTCTAGAAGATAATTAGATGGAATTTAACTGATTCTTGTGTACAATAATGTAAAAGAGCATATTACTGAAATGCACACATAGATTAAAATGCCGATATAGCACAAGAAAGTGGAAACGTTCATTTCCATAGTGGTTCTGGGGGAAATATCAGTGATATATATATATATATATATATATATATATATATATACGGCAGATGGTGGACAAATCAAAATTCAAATGACTAATAATTTATAGCAGGACTAGATAAATGGCCATTACAACACACACACACACACACAAACACACAGACAGAGGGGGGTGGGGGTGGAAGTGGCAATAGAATCATATACAATGTTTGCAGTGTTGCTCTGAAGAGGGATACGTACAACAAATAAAAGATAGCCATAAATATAGAGCTGGTTAAATGTCTATAGTCGGCTATAATTACAACGATCTTTTGCTGCCATCTTTTAATTGATAATATAAACATTCTTACGATGGGTGTATACTAATATAATAATAATATGTGATATTTATATAGCGGCCTATTCAGCTAGAAGCTGTTCTAAGGTGATGATTGATGATGATTGATGTTTTACGGCCACTTTTGTGCACAAGGTAGGCTAAATCGGCCGAGCGACCTCCAAAGGTAATGAGGCGAAGCGAAAGACGAAACAACCTTCAGATATGCCCACGCCGGGATTCGAACACGGCTGGTAGTGATCTGTGGTCCAGCACGCTACCGCTAGACCACGAAGGCGCCCCAAGCCGCTCTAAGGCGCTTTAAAATACTATTTACAATATTATTATCCCTGACTCAGACCTGTTTCCACCCTGCACATATCTCATATCTCAACTCCTAAGCGAGTATACAACGCATGCTGCCATTATAGGCGTTACTCAAACACATAGCCATGGCGTCCTGTCCAGTATAACATTCTTACGAGGTAATTGTTTTTAAATTTTGTTGCACATCAACTTAAAAAGGGATTAGTTAGACGTTACTTGTGTCTCGCCATGAAAAGCCGTCGCCTAGATTCGCTCCGCTGATGAATCGTCCATAGTTTGTATTTACGACTGCTGATTCTTTGCGCCAGTGCTTAATCCGCCTCAAACGCATACGTGTTTAAACCGTATGCGAAATATCATAATGATCAAATGTTCAATATACATTTTACAAGCTGCTGTTAATAGCTCTTACTAGGTCCCGATGTAAAATTAGATTGTTAGCTATTTAGATGACCACGGACTTTGCCAACCTCATGGATTCTACCAATTCTACAGCCTCATAGATCTGAGCGGGCTTCTTTTTATGAGCATTATTCACATGAATAACCAACTATTCTACCCGCTGTATCCGACTTGCTGATGCATCGATATCCAGTGACGCTCTCTTAAAGACATTTATGGGCGCTTCCGGAGGGGAGAAAATTCATAATAAGAATTAGCCATAGCATAATATGACATTGGTGTGGCCAAAACGCGAGTCTTCGTACACACTGCATGGCGATTCTCATCTTTGTCAAAATGGGTCAAAGTACAGCGTAACACCGAATGGCGCCATTGTCCAACCGTGACGCAACACTATCCTTATAATTTTGTAGCATAAAATGGCTGATCTCCAGGGCTCATTCTCGTCTTGTGGAAACGTCTTTGAAATAGTGGTTAAAGATTGGAGACAGGCATCCAGGAGCGATCTCGTACAACGTTTGGTTCCGTCATGGCAGTTCGTCAACGTCGGTTTCGTTCCTGGCTAGTTTTGTTTGATTTAAAAGAGCATTTCTTCGTTAGTGCAATTGATAGGGCGTCGTACTGACCATAGAAAGGTTGTGGGATCGAAAGGAAGCGTTGCCTATGTCTCATCCATTTTATATAAAGCATCCGACTGATCACCTGATTTCCATAGGAAGTAGGACCTCACTCACTCACTCACTCACTCACTCACTCACTCACTCACTCACTCACTCACTCACTCACTCGCCAGAGTGGAGTCAAATCTTGTAGCAGCACACGAGCAGACCAGCTGATAAAAGTACACAACACGCGCGCGCACGCCCTCACACCAGACCTAATACATTACAGTGATCTAAAGTTAAGATTAACGAATAAAACATTTCTTGCATTTAGAAAATACAAACCGCGCCTATGATAAAACTCTTCAAACAGTAAACAAACAAAGACACCAGTAAGAGATGCGACGAGATATTACTAGCGGCCAGGTGATGTATTAAAACGTACACACCGCCGTGTCTAACGTGCTGATATAGGCGAAAGAAGCCGGCGTGGGGGGGGCTATTCAAGTAGACGGCCCCTTGCGCCGATATTAACGCAGAGTATACCCAGTTTGTCACACCGTGTTAGCCATTTACTGTGTGAGTTACTCCGGCCGCATCAGATACGCATCGATAGCTTGGCAGCCGTAAACCAGCTTCGTGACGTAACAACAAATAACGTTCAGATAGATAGTTCCGCTTTGTTAGACTAACATACAAGCCGCGAAAAGGGTACCTTGGAATGGAGAACTTCGATTTAAGATTTAACACGGACGATAGTCCAACGCTAAATGGAGGTATTCTGTAGCAATTAATAGTAATAATAATGTATATTTAATAAAACGCCCTTACTAACAGCAGCCATTCAAAGGCGCCGTACAAATAAAAGGTAATATATAATAATACCCCTGTCATTTTAGATAAAGACAATCAAGAGAATCCAATGTCCTGCTCGGATCCCACAGACGAAGATGGTGTATGTGTCATATACGAATGAGATGAAGGTAACAATTATCCACTTATTATCGGTGTTTTCATTGAATTACATATATTATGAAGCTAATTCGGACTCCTCTGCATCATATTGCTCTGGTAATATAAAGCCTTAAAGCTCCGTCTCAGCTACTGAAGTGAGCTCCGATGGCAAGGGTCATCGGTTCGATCCCAGCAGAGGTCGAAACTTTTCCGGGGATTAATTTCTCGGCTCACAACATCGTGGATGGCTGACCACGTTAAATGGCGCTGCCGTCTCCGCTGAATTATTTAAAATAAAGAGGGACGTTAAAGATCCCCTGAGGACGTAAAACACCCTGGCAGTGACCACCCTCAGGGTATTTCAGCTCCATCTTTCCGCACTGCTCCCCTGTGAGTGGCGGGGGGGGGGGGATTTCTCAATCACTCCAACATAGAGGCTGTGCTGAATAAGCGACAGCCTGGAGATTCTCCCCGAAAAACAAATCAATCAATCAGCTATTGAAGTCTCCCAGCCTGCCATGTGACTGGTCACTGACACCGTTACGTTTTATATATTATGTATCATGAGCAAAAGATGGTGATTTTACTAACAAAAGGCTCGTTGATATACGGAGCGGGTATATTATCCTCACTGGTCTAAACTGGATACAGGAGAATGAGACGATTACGTAGGAATTTTTAATTGATGGATAACATATCCCGACCGCAGAAATAAGAACCATGTACGTGGAATAAATGCTACGATTAGGAGATATGCGGTTTTAATGGAAACTATAACTTGATATATATATATATATATATATATATATATATATATATATATATAAACATCATGTAACTCGTTGAGAAACACAACCTTGGCCACATTTTACAGGTCACCGGGCTATAATAGACACATAACATAATCAATAATTGACACATCCAGATATGGAATGAATAAAAGTGAATCCTTCAATGCGATCCCAACTATACATAAAGTTCAAACACAGTCTGAACTACTGTTAAATCCGGATAACGTATTACTGCCGACGTATCATCTCCAACTAGACTGCAAACCGTTGATACAATCTTTATTGATACAAAAAGAGCGAAGCAACGAAAACATCGCGATGACCCATAATGCCACACGGACAAAACACATCTATATCCGGTCAAAACGAATACAAAATAGCACCAAGATACGTAAACTACAGAGATAGTATTGCGTAATTAGTACCTGTTTCTTAATTCCCGTTTCGGTTCAGTATATATATATAGTCCATAGCTAACATAAACCAAATTAGTTAACTTGGACTAGCCATGGTCGGCCAGATTAGCCATCATACGGATCGGTTATCTGTAATCCGGTAGAGTACTATATTGTTTGTGTTGGTTCACTGACAGACGAGGATAAAGCTAACGCGTTATACTGGTTGGTATATTGTAGGTTAGAATAGACAGGTACACGATAACAAAAATAATACATTTACTATCAAAACACAATTATATCGATTGATATATATATATATATATATATATATATGTGTGTGTGTGTTTGTGTAAGAGAGAGCGAGCTTATAATATATATATATATATATATATATATATATATATCGTAACACTGGCTTAGAAAAAAAAATTCCTAGACAACCTTGAAAACCTATTATCATACAAACCCTCGACAAATCTATATATATATAATCGGTATTAAATCTACATACATATATGTATAATATGTATAATATACATATTTCCTGATTAAGTGTAACATACACACGTAGACCCATATATATATATATATATATGTGTGTGTGTGTGTGTGTTACACACGTAGACCGATATATATATATATATATATATATGTGTGGTGTGTGTGTGTGTGCATACCAATTCTATCTGAGGAGCTAGAAGTAACATATACAGACATATAAACACATGTCTGGAATATATGCAGTAGATGCTGAGTACATCAAACCAGATACATCATTCACTAGGGGTCACAGTTTCAAGATAAAGAAAGAAAGATCACTGAAAAATATCAGGCAACAATACTACAGCAACAGGATTTTAAACTCATAGAATATGTTGCCTGCTGAAGTAGTTAGTGCACCCTCATTAAATGCATTTAAAAACAGACTCGATAGTCATTGGCGGCAGTATAAATACAGCCATCATCGGAAGTGGACGAGTATATCACCCGTAGGGCCAGAAGTTCTATAGGTCCAGTGTCGCAAATTGCTGTCTAACCAGAGTGAACAGATAAACAATAAAGGGGGATACGGCATGTTTCATCTTTACCTTATTTATTCTAAAATCTACGCGTGCACGCACGCACACACATATATAGCTATATCAATATATGCGACTTCCAACATGTCATGGCAAACGGCAAGAACATATCGTACGAAAACTTACCTCGACCTGGATACAAATAAAAGCCGATTTATCGATCATTTAATCCGTGTTAACTACGACAGGACCTTTCTTTAAATAAACGGAAGTCGCTTATCTGAACCAGACAGATGTTTGCCGAATACTCGGATCAAGTAAATCGACTCTTTATAAACTTACGTGCGACGTCAGGGTGCGGCCATGCTAACTCCCAGAAGTACGGAGTTAAGACTAAGAGTGCACAACGAGTCGTACGACAGATACGTATAGAAACGCTTTTGAGCTGATCGCTTCGCCGAATTCGGGGCTTCGGTTGTAGCGGAGAGAGGACAGCTTCTAGAGGCGTAAGTCGTCTTCGCTTAAGCGACTGTCACAGCTGGATGACCTCGCCACACACACACACGCACATACGCACCGATACGCAGCTCGACTACCGGCTACGGGGTAAGTGGGTAGAAATCGGGACACGTTCGTGGGTAACACCCAACAGGACATTAGATCGGTGAAGAGTATCTGGTAACGGTCTTGTCGGCCATTAAGAAACGAGCGGCCCTTAAATTTCTACTCGAAATAGTTGTTAGATGTATAAATGTTGTGTGTTGTACGTCTGTAATAACAACATCTATAACAACAGGCTATATGTTTATTTTCTCTCTCTGTGTGTGCTCAGCAGTTTTACAAAACTTGTGAATCAAATAAATACGACAATGATACAATAAAAAAAAAAAAGACATCAAATGGCCTGCATCAGTCTCCACAACGCGAAGACACGCACCAAAACCCATCTTAAACGACCACACAGTGGGTGGGGGGAATAATCTCGGGTGCCTATTAAAAATTAAAGGTTCTTCAGTGCAGTTTTCTCTCATTCCGACAGCGAGCTTTGGGCAAATCGGCGGATTAACTCTTCGGCGGTCGTTCAACACAGGTGATCGGCATATGTCGTGCACTCGTAATTAATCTCACATCTGGCATGACTGACAACCACTCATCTTTTCCCGGTAGTGTGTGACTCCCCCCCCCCACATACATCACTCGCCGTCAACAAGTATTACAATGGCATCGTTTCTCAAACAATGTTACAATTTGTTAATAATAATAAACAATTCTTATATATATATATATATATATATATATATATATATGATCGATCGATGTATTACACATATCACAGTCAGCGGGTGTTATACGTTCGTCAGCTGCGCGGTTATTCTAGCACTTATAGCAGTTATTCTACAAGTTATACATTGTTATAGCTCACTTTCCGTTATATGTACAGCAGTCACACAGGAAATAATATACAGTACTACTATTTAGATAGCTACAAAACAGTGATAAAGTTAGCTGCCAGACATACTGTTATATAACAGCCATCCATTTAACTACCAGTCGCGCTGTTATATATATATAACAGTTACCATATTGCAAACCGTGTTATTGATATCTTAACACTCGCACCTTTCACTCCTAGCAGTCACAATCCCACACAACGACTATACCATTAGCTATAAGTTATACAGTTATAACACTTGCAGCTGCGGGTAACACCCGTTAGTGTTAGGCCGTGCCCTACGGCGACGGCCTGGGGTATCAATTCCCTTTACCTAGACAGGACAAGACAAGGTAACGCCGTTAAATAACAGTTTCAAAATTTGCCAACAACTATACATTAATATCACAGACATACCACTAGCTATCAACGTTACTATCGTATAACGCAAATACCATTAGCTATTAATCAGTGCGTTACGTAAAAGCTCTATCAGGAGGTGCAAGACTGCCGTATAGCGGTTATGCCATTAGCTAAGGACCAGCTGTCATTAACCCCGTTGCATAACAACCATCCAATTAGCTAAGGACCAGCTGTCATTAACCTGGTCATATAACATTCATACCATTAGCTATTGACCGGCTGTTGCTAATACTGCTATAGAACAGTCATACCATTAGCCAGAGAGTAGCTGACAGCTGTGTGCCACGAGATACTGATTATTCTCTGATATATGGATAACTATATGGATGGACTATCAGTGGAATTAATACAAGCAGCTCCAACACACACACACACACAGTTAATTAGCTTGCTAGGAGGAAAAGGCCCTAAACCCAGTTAGGAATTGTGATACATATATATATCAGATATGGGGTGAATTCGGCAATTCCGGAATTGCTTATTTTAAGAAAATGGAATTGGAATCGATAAATTTTGAACTGGAAGTGAAGTTTGCTATAAACAAATTAAATCCACAAATTCATTTACCATTTATTTTTTAATTCAGAAATATTTCTTTTATGACAATCTTACTTGGAATATAAAGTACTCAGAGTACCTACTCCAATCAGTGACTAAAGTGAGGAAAAATGCAATTGGAATTGATAAAATTGGAATTGACCAAATGGAGTTGAGAGGAGTTGGAATTGACAAAATGGAATTGACCCCATTTCTGACACACACACACACACACACACATTTCAATAGAGACACAAGTGTGCCCCATTCCTCAAAAGATAAAGGAAGCCCAAACACAGAATTACTGACACATCAAAAATTCCATGATGTCTATAGTGTCATATACAATGACTTGTCTATTTGGTTTTAAAAATAATTACAGTAGTAAAATACTTATAAATTAACTTGAATTCATAAGTAAAATTATTATATGTGCTAAACTATACAGTATATATATATATATAATTATCCTAGTTTTGAGTGATTTTTATATATATATATATATATATATATATATATATATAAAAGAGCTAGTGGTCATATCACTTACTAAGTATCAGTTACATGGTCTGTAGATGCCAAGTATATACTGCCATCAAAACAATTTTACTTATTGTATAGATATGCTGATGAATTAGTGCATAGACATAAATATTACATACCGGGGTAACATATTATTGAGTTGTGCCTAACAAATATGACACTATTGTAAACAATTATGCAAATGTTTCGATATAATACTTAACAAACTCAGGTGATTCTGGGATAAAACCAGATAAATAGAGCTTTTGTTGGAGTTTATTAACTGGTGAAGATTTTTGGCAAGAGGAATTTGACTATGAATGAGATTTCTGCAACTGCAGGGTTCATGTAATATAATATAATACTGTCTTAAATCAGGAAGGATTTATCAATACTTTGGGTGTAGATGTATATACATATATTTCAAAACTGTGTACAAAATACTAATATTCATAGATACGTGCACCTTTAGCACCTGCCTGTGCATATGAATGCATGCATATAGAGATTCTTTCATTAAC
Source organism: Paralvinella palmiformis (assembly GCA_025642065.1). NCBI lineage: Eukaryota > Metazoa > Annelida > Polychaeta > Terebellida > Alvinellidae > Paralvinella > Paralvinella palmiformis. The sequence goes on along the minus strand of JAODUP010000527.1, from coordinate 75,885 downwards.
ATCAATATGCACACGAATGATAAATAAAAACACGGTAACAATTAAATTATATAATGCGGACGTCAAATACACGCGAGATATCTGAGCTATCACCAATCATAAACGTAACAACCAAGAGTATAAGAAAAGTCTCAAAATTAACATCCGCCCCAAATCAATTCAACAAGAAAGCCTCTTAATGGCATTTCAGCTGGACGGATTTTCCCATCACAGAGACTAATGATGATATAGATGAACAAAGGCTTGTATGATAAAGTACACATATTGTTGTTACACATTTATGTGAAATGTACATAGCATGCACGCACACACACACAAAAACACATGCACCCACTGCCTCACAAATCTATTTACATGCATGTTATATGTCAAATCAGACCACACCGGGTCATCAAATTTACTGAATGTGATCAAGTTCAAATTATGATTATGCATGTTATGTGGCTTTTAAGATATGCCAAAAGTACAGCAACAGATGACACCGACTACTATGGTGCACATTCTACAAGCAAAGATACTGTGAGATTAGATGGTAGATGTTCACGCAATAATTACACACTTCAACAACAGATTATGTTTAGAAACGGTCTCCGTCGCCTACTTCACCAAACACCAGATGGCACCAGCCGACATTTATACACATGAGCCAGTTGAGGCAAAATACGGGAATGTAATGGTCACCACAGACTACACACGCATTCACACTAGTATCTACTTCCTGAATTACTGTGAATTGAAGGTGTCACACTACAACTGGATCATTATCTGGATCATCATCGACTAATTTTCTTTTTAGACCTGTGGTTATGATCCGTGGATGGTGACAGCGAGCTACGATTAGAGCCAGACTCAGTCAGAGTGTTTGATGAAGAGCCGCCAGTGATCGATGTGTGTGTTGCTGATGGTTTCGTGCCATGATAACCTGGCCCCTTCGCTGCGGTCCGTCCCAGAGGATGTGACATACCATCACGATTTGTTGGAGATTTGCTCTTCGACGTGATGCCACGATTGGGCGTTGTTGACTTGGTACTGACCTTGCTGGGACCCTTGTGCTGGATGTAGAAAGGATATAAAATTATGTGGAACATGGCGGGTGTCAGGAACATGAAATATCACTACACAAATATTACAAGACTCACTATGCAGACCATAATATTCTGTTGTCTTCTTTAGAACATGCCCATGCTTCTGACAGTAGACAAGTAGCCTAACTTTTGCTATCTGACAGTTCACTGTTCCTCTGGAACAATGAATAGTACAATTCACTGGAGACCACCAAATCATGGGATTGAATCTCATGTTTCCAGTGTTTCTGGGATGTTTCATCTACTAATAAAAGGCTTCAGTCCAATCATCTGATTTCCACAGGGAACAGAAGCTTCAGAATATGCTCATACTCAGATGAGCATTAAAGCTAAAAAACAAACTAATTACTAGTTTATTCTCTTTGGGTGCCATTCATAATCGATGATAATCCATCTCATGCATTTGTGGCAGAGTTGACAGGTGAAAGTGTGAGATGAATTAATATCCAACTGTCCATCTGCTATACAAAAACATAATGGTGATGATTTTTGTTTTATGGCCATTTTAAGTAATTAAGTGAAGTCAAAGTTGAAACACCCTTCAGATATGACCATGCTGAGATGAAAAATGGGCCCTAAAGAAGATCATAATGCAAGTAAATTCAAAATTGTTATAATTTATTTAAGATTTTTAATGCAAAGATTTTAATTTAGGCTGTTGAACAGTAGTGATAAAAGCTTCTGCAGATCTGATAGTGATCTAAGTTAGATGATCTAACCATGCTCTTAGATATCATGTTTAAAAAACAATTACATTATTTGGTAGGTTTGTAATGTGATGGAGATACCAGTAATAAACCCTTTACCTAAGGATTCCACCTGCTATCTCAGCCTCTGAGTATCCCAACTCGAGTAATCTCTCTACCCTTCAGAGGGGGGGGGGGGATAGCACCTCCCACTCACCACTGCCCTCAATTCACATTAATACACACAAGGATGGCATCACCTATAAAAAATACTTTTAGAATTCATCTTACCAGAGTTTTCTTCTCACTGATGGTACTAGATGGTGAAGATTCGGAGGCTTGATGAGTAGTTGAACTTTGTTCATTGTCCTTAGCTTCAGTGTTCTCCTCCTCTGATGCGCTCTTCTCGCCATTCACCGTACTGCTGTGGAATTCCTTCATCAGTTCCAGGACATTTCGTGGCCCTGCCTGAGGGTCCTTGCCCTGTATATGACAGAAATGGTAATCATGTTCAGTTTGTGCTGATTCTTCTTTACTCCGGTCCACTTGCAGTACTATCAGAACACGGCTGGTCAAATTATACTGCATACATGGAAAAGTGGTCACCTAACTCCGGTGCGTATCCCAACTATACTGGCTGATTATGAATTGTCGCATTCAAGGTCTTTATTTACGCTTATGATAGACTTAATGCATGATTGAACCTAAACAATAGAAATGATCATCAATCTAACACATGGCATATCTTTTAAATTGAAGTATGATAATTTTATAAATTAGTCACAACAGTACATAGAGTCATAATTTTGTTGTGATGATCTAACCATTGTCTGGATTGTAGTAATGGAATATATCTCTATAATATTGTTTTTGTGATTGTAATACGTTTTGTGCTTTGTTGTACATGGATAAGGCACTTCAACATAGACACAGCAAGCATTCTGCTTAGCTAATAAACTTCTGTGAAGGCACTGGGGTATAAAAGTAGTAATTAATTGGGTAAAGCACTTTGCATTAACATGCTTGTGAGCCAATAGTTAAAACTCAGAAACTAACAAACAACATTGCTATTACCATACATGCTCACCTATAAGATGATTCCACATAGTAATTTAATAATCATTTCAAAGGAAATTGCATCAAACACTTGCCATCCAAGAATAATTGTTTCCCCCCTCCCCACCCCGAAATAAAATATACTTGTTTTCGGCTTTATACACAATATTGTTATTCATATAGAAAATGAAGAAAAACATAACTGGCTACCAAAGCAAATTATTCTTTCCTGATTCTCTAACTACAAATTTGAATAATTAACATCGTTATGGCCATGTGAACACCGGTCATGCCATCATAATTCACATGTGACATATTTCTACCTGTGGCCATAACGGTAAGCCGATGCCAATTTTTGTTTACAATGTTCTATTTAAAAAACACCCATGATTAATTTTTGGGTGTTATTTTTTTATCAGCTAATTTGTTTAAGAAGTGAACAGCTTACTCTTACCATGCAATGCTTGATGATATTTTGCAATCTAATGATGTAGCCTTTTGCTGTGTGCACTGACCAAGCACAGAATGGATTTGTGATCACAACATGGGTATCGGTCAAATCACACATACAAATTATAGTATGTGATATCAGTGTGTTACTGGCAATGTTCTGTGGAATAGGATATGTTACTGTGCAGACAAAGATTGTTGTAAATTTCTCTTTCCATGGCAGTTTTGTTTGTTTGCCTATAAATTCTTTCAGATATTTTTCGGTGGTGATGTTCTTTAGGTATGAGACGAACAGCCTGGAGTCTAGTGAGTTCTGGGGCTATTTTCTTATTTTATACACAAGCAAATATTAGTCACAGATGGAAAATATTAAATTAATGGAAAATGGATCTATAATATGTTAATGTTTAGAGAAAAATACCAAAACAACTTACAGTGATCCAAGAATGGTGTAACACTTCACTAGCAGTGAGGCGATGAGCTGGGTCTTTGTTCAACATGCCCTGAATCAGGTCTTTGGCTGCAAATAAAATATATTAACATTTAGTCCTATTTATAATGCAGTCATTATAGCCATGCTGATAACAACAAAAGCGTATCTCAGTACTGAATCTATATCCATAAAACGAGTGGCAATAATTAATTTGGGGTTTAATTACTTGACCATAATTTTGAAAATTACAAAAACTCTCAATGGCATAATTTCTTGGATCACAATTCTTTAAAGTATTGTCATGGGGAAAGCATTAATAAAATAAGTACAATTTCTAGAAACTTGGGAAGCTCTTGATACAAATAAGTGAGAGAGAGACAGAGATTGTGTAACACACACACACATATATACCATATGGTAGCAGTTAAAAAGTAAATATCAGGTTTGTGCAACAGAAAATATATCACCATCCTTGAATATTTTCTCATTACTCAATATTTGTTCTTGCAAATATATTTCTTTATGATGTTTCACGGACACCATGGCATGACCAAATCAATCAGTAAAAAGTTTTCAAGACACTTTTTGTTTGAACATCTGCAGTCTGGTGACAAACTAAACAGCTAAATTTATTCTATTCCAGAGTGGACAGATGTTCCAATTCCGTAATTGCTTGTTTGAACAAAATCTAATTCAAGCTGATAAATTTTGTATTGAATCCCATGAAATAACTTGTCAATTGTTAAATTCTCACCTATAACAATGAATTATAAGAATAAAATGACTAAAAATCACCTTCTAACATTGTTTTGTACGGAAATCACTCATCTGAAACAATAAAATTTAATTGGTGAAAATGTGTCTGTTCCCAAGTATAACGTTAATTTGGTGATATCAAAATTTAAAACACCGGTAAATATTGGTGAATCATGTTACAGTATCTACTATAGAAGGCATCCCAGGTGAAGATGACATCTATATGAGCGAGTATTGTTGACTACGTACAGATAACAATCAGCAACTTGACTGAATATGCCATTAAGACTGCCTGCAAGCATTAGCAAGCTATTGTTTAAAAAGAAGAAGCATATAGTTGTCGACAAAATTTCCAGGATGGCGATAACTGTCCTAGGAAGCCATTTTGTTGAGACTATGCATCATAAGAAATATACATTCGTGAATTTTTCCCAGTTGTTTGATTGAGTGAGTATGGTTTAACAACAAACACACTGCCACAAAAAAAGGGCATTTAGTCTAGAGTCACCACGTTTTGGTTGTTTCATCCAACAGGCTGCAATATGTAAATTCTAATTTCCACAAAGAAGATTTCTTGTATGCTGCCAACTTGCATACAAGTCGCATTTGCATATAAGACGCTTTTAGCTTTTACACATTTTTAACTTTTAGCACCAATAACCCCCTCCCCCTCCAGGGGCGAATCCATGTACAAGACACACAAAATCATCAATATTGATTCAAAACCAAAAAAATCATCATCACTCTCTTCACTGAACATCTGTTCATGACACGTCGTCGCCTTCTTTTGTCCGAGTCAATGTCGGATTTCTCATACTGTTCAGCCCACAATATATATCATATTCCGTAACATCTAAATCATTGCTCATAGAGCGCTTCTTGGATGATTTGGTAATGATGGTAGGGTCGATTTAATCCCAGCCCGTTTTCACCCACTGTGTGACAATAGGCAACAATGGCTGCTTCAGTTCGGGTTGCCCGCTGTTGCGCGTTCATTTCTGTAATGCTGTTTCAAGTAATTTGTTAGTAGTTCCCACGTGCCAACTTTGGAATTAATTAACAGAGTGTGTTTGCTGTAATCGTTTTCCTTTGATGCGGCCTTAATGGTTTTTCTTTGCATGGCCTCATTTACCATTCTGTTCAATCTCGATAGTAACGACAAGTCTTCGTGATCTCGTCACTAATTAGACCATTGGATTAAATAATCATGGCAGTTATCATGATTAAGTTTGGATTTTAAAACCAACAAATAAAACGCACCTAATAAATTTATTTATTGTTTATATATTTATAATTAATGGTGAAAAACAATATTATTGTATTTCCCGCTAAATTATGCCAAATATTACCTTTTAGTGTGACCTGTATATAAGACTCACTCGATTTTGGCGTCGATTTCGGAGTATAAAAAGTGCATCTTATACGAGAGTATATACGGTATATGGAATTCGTTCAAATCTTACCTTCTTTGCTGAATTTCTGCCAATACGGACTTGCAGAGATCAATTTACCGATGTCGGCATTTCTGATCATGTTGAACAGTTCCTCATCAATGGAATGCTGGAAAGGCGGTGCCCCAGTCACCCTGTGAAATGATAACATTCGAATCGTTGGTGTGATGTCTATTTCGCAACACATCTTTAGAGATAACATCAAATAGCCCCCCGCCCCCCCCCCCACCAGAAAACAATAATATCTGATCATTAAAAACATTGGAAACAATCCGATAAAGCAGTATTTCAATATCCATCCATGAGTATCGTATAAAAACTCTGCTGATCAATTCCACACCAGTGGTATACCAATCAGATTTTAGCAAGAACATACACTCAGACAATGATGATGATGTTTTATGGCCACTTTTGTGCACTTGGTAGGCTAAATGGGCTGAGTGGCCTCCTAAGGTAATGAACCGAAGTCAAAGATGAAACAACCATCAGACATGCCCACGCTGAGATTCGAACACGGGTGGTAGTGATTTGTGGTCCAACACGCTACAGCTAGACCACGGAGGTGCCCACATACATTCAGGACCTATCCAATGAAAACAGTGTTAAATTGCATTTATAGACTACATTCTTAATTGATATTTCTTCATATAATTGATACACAAATATCATCATATGGTTAAAGATCTTCAGGTAGCACATTCACCATCTGTCATTATTCAGTTCTTCACCCATGTAAATGGATAGTCCTCTGGATAAAAACCTAGCACGGAGGATTCATCGACTGAAAGACCTCTTTACATGCCATCAATCACTTCTGTCACTCATTTACTTATACGTGCGTGACCTGAAGTATACAGGCTGCAAGAATAGACAGCATTCATGACATAAATGCATTCATATGATCAGGGCCACTGTTGTGCTTGCCCCTCACGAGTCACACTCATTTAATAACATGGATGAGCCAGATAACTGCCAATAGTTTGGATGAATTTAAAAAAAAACTTTTTCAGACAGTTCAATGTCTGACTTTATATTGACAATGGCTATTCAATAATGCAGATAGTATGTGTATTTTACAAGGTTTACTGTTACTATCACATGTAAAAATCACTTTCTCTCCAATGTTTGGTAAATGGCTTATATTAGGCTAGAATTAACATAATTCCTGTGGATGGATGACTTGTTCGTAGTACGTTTTTGCTGTCAAAGTTTCTATCCTTATTTCATATCAACTAAGTATCGATTGATCAGAAACTGTAAGATTTTCATGATGTGCCAATTTATTATAAACGTTAAGAGTTGAGTTGTTTATTCTCTGTACTGGTCACAACTGTGACATACAACCAAGGAGCAACTCAGGCTATGGAATCAAATCCAACAAACACAGGTGTAAGCTGGATTCAAACCCATAACCTGGAGGTTTGCATTGGAGTACACTAACCACTGTGCCATTGGAATGTCATCGTGAACATGAACAGAAATACAAGACAACAAATGCCAACAAAAGAATTATAACAATGGATGCTGCCATCTTTTCAGGACAGAAACATTACAATGATAACACAAAAACCTTTCAATGTTCCAAATTACTAACTGACGAGTTGAACTGATTATAATCTATAAAAGACAAATATATCGCCATTTTTGGCCAGCCTATGGCTCGGTGAGCAGATCACAGCACAGTTTTCAGTTCACTCATCTGCCACTAGATGTCACACCAGTGACGAATATCACCTGTTTGCCGAGACATCCGATGGCAACAATGGAACCAAGATTCCAGACAAATGGAGGGCAATCCTATTCTTGTCACATGTCAGGAACCTCACAACTAAACTTTATGACCCGAGCCACTAATACAGGATTACACTCAATGCTAAGAAATAGCCTGTGACTAAAAATAGAAGCCACCTATTATCATACGTTTTTAACTGATTCTAATATCTCAATGAATAGTGGCATAATAATGACAGTCATCATGCTCTTAGATTGTTAATGTAATGTACCTGATAACATTAGCCCTGTGTGTGTGTATGACCTGCTTATGGGTAGCATTTGAGAACTGCTTTGTTCTCATGTTAAAAGCAGGACGGGTATTGATTCAATTCTTCAACACCGACAGTCAGACTATTATCCTTTGATCAAGAATATAAATATTGTATCTGATTAAACATGGCAATGAATAGCTCATCAATTCAAGGCATAGAATCAACATGCAATAATAAATTACGACCCGAGCCGACCTAATTAATATGACGTTTTTCTGCCATAAGCATGCCGAATGCCGCCGACTCTATAGTCCAATGCCAACAGAATATTATATACAATCTAATTGTACTAATTGTTTATTTGTACATTGATAATGTAACTGTGGCTCTTAATTAGATCCTAATTCTAAGTGTTATTGGCCAGAGACCTCTACAACCAGCATTCACGTGCCTGTTTCTCCCTGTCTAAATGACGTTGTGTCGCCTTTCAAGTCATAAAACAAGCCAGAGGGTTGTGTCAATCCCTTGGCCTACTATGCTGATAAAACAAGACTTATCAATATGAAGTGCAAACATATAACATAGCTAGTTCATATGTACTAAATACCTAGCTACACACACCAACAACGAGCAAGGTTTACACAATAACAATTCCTTTTACCCTCTTATAAGGGTTCCGGCCTCAGTCTTCTCCATTCTACCCAATCTTGTGCATCTACCTCTTATTCAACCCACACTCTCTCATATCCTACCCCACCACATGATTCCATATCATCCCCAGCCTTCCTCACCATCTACCTCACATAACCTGAGGTTTCTTCACCCAGCCACCACCATCTTTCTGTAACACTCGTCCCTGCAAACCTCAGGCGATTTCTCATAACAATTTCAGTCACCATTCTTTCCCTCGGCTCTACACTTGGTACCATATCTCTTAGAGGCACACCATAGATCAACCACAGCAAGGTTTTAACTCCTGGATATGTCATTTACTGCAAATACTAGATTTGCCTAGAATTATATCCCCATCGGCATTTCCCTCTCTAAGCCAGCCAGTGATATTTAGAACTGTGACCTAGGTCATTGGTGTTATTATAAAGATCTCACTTATATACAGCATCCATGAGATGTCATTCTCCAGTAATAAATGTTCAAAAAATATGGAATAATTGTCAAGTTAAATATTAAAGTTCTGAGAATTAACTATATAATATTGTTATACATGATTTTCATACTAACAGGCTGTACATGATCACTCCCATGGCCCAGACATCACATAGTTGACCATAAGCTTTATTGTCCAGGATCTCAGGTGCTAGAAATAAAACAGTAAGTACTGAGTATTTAAGAGACAAGATAAAAGAATGAACAACATTTAAGTAATGTCCAGGCATATACCCAGACACACAATTGTCTGCTGCTAACTAATGTGCATCCTTTACAAAGTTACAACCATAAGAAACATGTTGACCGTACCCATATAGAGTGGTGTACCACAGAAATCCAACATCATGTTTTCATGTCCTACTCCGCCTTTAACTACAGACAGGCCAAAGTCTGTAACCTGATCGTAGGAAAAAAGACAACAGTACAGCAATCTTCACAAATGTAGCTTCACTAAAGTTACTTCAGTAGCAGGAGCCATTCAAATACACTACAGCAAAATGCCAAATATGACACATCAAAAATCCAGTTGGAAATAGTGAATGGATATAATTTTCATAAAAAGCAACCTCATAAGTATGGCTTAAGTACGGATTTAAACTTTTTAAGGGACAATACAAATCTGATCTTCAATAGTAACCTGTTACAGGAAGCATGGGCTACTAGACCAAATCTACAATTACCAGATTTTATGGATATCGCAGGTATAGCATACATGTTTTAAGTGCTATTCACACAAGCAATAATTGAGCATTCAAAATTATAAGTAAACAAACCGTTTATTGATTTTTTATTGTTGAATATAGCAGCTTTCTTGCGACTGACTTTGATTAATTAGGCACCTTCTCATTCTACTGACCTTGATATAAAACTTGTCATCACTGTTTTTTGGATCTGGACTGAGTAAGATGTTTTCTAACTTTAGATCTCTGTGCACCATGTCTGCAAATAAGATCTCAATATCCAGCTATTGCAGTGACAAATAACAAATGTGTCAAAGCGTAAGCAAGTGTATCTTTATTTCGCACCCAAAGTCTACACATTGAAACCTACAGTCTCTCTCTCTCTCTCACACACACACACACAGAGAGAGAGGAGTTAGCATTAAATAAATCAGCACATTTTAGAAAGATCAAGGCACACATACATCAGAATGAAGATAAAAAAAATCCCCAACAACAATCAGTTTCAAAAGACTGTTGAATGGATCCTTGATATTTAGCAAGTTCATCTTACAACATAACATTAGCTTTAAAAATTCACATGTTGACTATTCAAGTACTGGTAGATGTCTGTAGTGGGAACAGGACTATTTGGGCTTCAGAAACATTTCCTTTACTTGACATTAATCATGTCCTCTATATTGGAGTAGGTTCTGGCTGTGTACTGCGTCTCCTACAAACATCTAATATCTATGCCTTAACCCACAAATATTAAGAACTGAACATGACTTTAATATCTTTTTATGCTAAGGGGTGAATACAACCAGGAAACAAAAAGCCCTAAGCAGTTGATAAGGCTGCATTCTATTTCTAAGGAAATCAATGTATATTTATGCTGTACCATTTTTATGCAGATAAGAAATGGCACTGGCCAGCCTAGACATGATCTGTTTAACATCCTCCTCATTCATTGTGCCATGTTTCTGGAGGTATTTAGACAGCTCTCCTCCCTCACAGAGCTCCATAACCAAGTACATCTTCTGTGATGTTTCAAAGACCTCTTTAAGGTGGATAATATGATCGTGATGTACTCGCTTCAGGATAGAAACTTCACGTTCCAAGAGCTTTATCTTGGAACTGCCAGCCTAGTTGTGAAACAAGATAAACATTATTAGATGTCTGTAGTGTGAGAAATGGAAAATATAATGTGTGTGTGTGCATGTTTGTGTGATTTGTTTAACCTTAATGAAAATCTCACATGGGATATATGGCTGAAGGGCTTCTCTCCAGTGAGATGATGATCAATGTTTTACAGCCACTTTTGTGCACATGGTAGGCTAAATAGGCTGAGGGACCTCCAAAGGTGAAAGGATGAAACATTCTTCAGATATGCCAATGCCGAGATTCAAACTCAAGTGGTAGTGATCTGTGGTCCAATGTGCTACCAGTTGGACCATGGAGGCTCTCCCTCTCAACTGTCAGTTTAAAGAACTTTCCAACACACTCATAAGTTTTACAAATGGAGTAACCTATGCGTATGTGTTTGGGTGGAGGGGGACTGTTCTGTTTAGCTCCAGTGCTAGCTTCAGTAGGAACACTCTGTCAAAGGGCTACTCCCTAAAGAAGGAGATTATCATACCAAAACATTTTATTGATGGATGGATGTCACAAATATCTGTGACATTGGATTCTAAGACCTGAAACTACTTTGCGTGTGTGAGTATGCTTAAAGTATAATTGTTAACATTACCTTTTCTTTATTGATTGCTTTGCATGCCCATCTTTCATTAGTTTCACGGTAAACGACCTCTCGTACAACACCAAAGCTTCCTTCACCTAAGAGCCCTTTAATTTCATAAATTTCTTCCATCTGTGCCTCATCATTAATCCTTGTATGAGGTATGGAAGATATCTTCTCAGCACTCCCTTGACGAGCTCCTTTGGCAGCCATTTTTACATCATAACCTAAAAATTTTAAACACACAAAATAAATGTTGTGGGTACAAATATAATTAAAACCTGAACACTATACCCGTTTAAGAAATATTAATTAATTCATGTCATTATGTGAACACATATGCTGTGAACCTTTCTGTTCTCATATTCCACATAATTTCCATGTATATAGTTATGATAGTATGTATATCCACATAATTAATAGTTTAGATCTACCATTGGCATTGTTGAGTATAAATTTTGATTATTAACTGGAAAGAGGTAAAAATGACACACATTACTTACTCTTCACTGCTGTTACTGCGAGTATTGCTATTATATGAATTAATCATTTTATTAAATTGTTTTATCCGTATTATATCTAGACTCCAGTCTAGACTAGTCTAGTAGACTCTAGACTAACATAAACATAAGTTTATCAACTTTATTATAGATATCGTATGTCTGTGAGATGTGTGTGAAAAAGATAGGTTAACGGAAATGTAAATATAATACCCTAAGCGTTTGACTATTAAATCGCCGTTAACGTAAATAATACGAAACAAGACGAACGGATTAACGTTTTACAAAAAGCAAACTTGTTAATTCTCCGAACTGGCCGGTGACTGAGGAATGTCAAACCTGCTAAAGGGACAAATGACAAAATTAACAATAACACAGCGCTTACCAAAACATCACAGTAAAATGATATCGTACACAATAATCCTCGAATTTCAATTGATCATACTACATTCCATTAGACAGTTTGATAAAAAATTAGTTGTTTATTTGCAAGTCTTAAGTTGTTTGGTCAAGGGGAAGTGCACATACTTGTCAAGTCTCGCATGAAATCTCGCGAGAGGACGCTAGCAGTTACTCCAACCTAACACCGGGCATCGACAGATTGAACGGACAATTAAAATGAGTGTTCCTGAAATACAACGCTCTTATCGGTTGTGTTAATTATACAAATGGCTCACATTTTACGTTCTAAATTTGACTCATGGGAGTTATGTTACGCACGTATTAAAGGTGAAAGCTTATAATGTAATATTTTATATATTTTTTAAATTTTATGAGGATGACTGTCTTTTCGTCCGAAATTTAAATTTCCGTTAAGAGCAGCTAAATTATTTCACCATAATTATATCCTTGGAAAATAGCCTAAACTTATTATTTAGCCATATAAATACACTTTGCTGTAAGTGTTCACGAGTTATAAGCATGTCAGGTTATTTTAGTATTAAACTTAAAATGGCTACGTATAAAGGGCTTTCTATATCAAAAATAGTGTGTGTGTGTGTATGTGTGTCAGTGAGAGACATTTTAATACTGACAGGTCTGGCGGGTCAGTGGGCAAGGAGTACACGGCTTGCTCTGTATCTACGTGATGATGAGGTGTTGATTGTGTCGTTATGATGAGTGATGGTCCCGTCAGTTAGTATATAATTATGTTTACATGTTAAATAACATTCTGCACTTCTATGTGTTTCTAGATAAATATATCAATCCCTCTTTGGCTAGATAAACCCGTTCTGAGTCCCGATTTTGTTTCTAGGGACGCACACGCACGCACGCACGCACCCCCCAACACACACACACACACACACACACACACACACACACACACACACACAAATGTGCGTATATATATATATATATATATATATCCCCGACTGTTTTTAGCTGCTTTAGCTGTTTTCTTTTTCAATTCTCAATTAGATAATATTTTTTTGAAGAATGGTCGCATGTAGAGATTTTTTGAAGTGACTATTAAACTGGGGCTTTTTATACCCAATTCCATTAGAAGTCGTTTCATCATTCACTTCACGCCATTAACGTTGGATTTGTTCTAGCCCATTTGACCTACTACGGGGATCCAAGCGATCGTAAGACAACAAGAACCACACACAAATTGTAAGTACAATTTTATTCCATTTAATGATAACAGGCGATGAGATGTATAGACAATTTCTGCGACGTTTGCGCCATCTAGCGAACGTCCGTTTGCAGGTCGCGTTTCATCAGGCTCGCTGAACCATATAATAACAAATTTCCAATCGTGAGATCAGAGACCACAATATGTTTCATATATTGATAACATATCTATTACAGTTCCCAACTTGATGATTTATTTTCAATAACATGTAATTTTCAGGCAAAAATAAACTGTCAACTTTCCCCATACAAATAATCTTATCTATTAGTAAAAATAAATCTACGATATAATTACTAAAAATGAAACTACTATAAGAACTTGTAGATCGATTTAGTTCTATGAATCCCCCAAAACGTAACTATACTAACAATTAGTGAGTTACATTTCTTGTTCCATGCTACTACATGGCTTCACTGACCCGCAAATCGCAGTAGTTGTGGACTGCGCATGTGTTGCGGAAATTGTCTATTAGTAAAGATTTGTTTGAGATAGCACAAAGCTAGTTTCTTAGCTACTGTACAGCGTGTACTAAAGTTATAAACACACTTTATGAGTGTAGCAATGTGAGTGGTAATGTGTATGGAAATATACAATTCAGACGAGCTAACTCACCTCTTCATGCAAATCCCCTACCGACTTTTCAAGATTCATTGCTGAATTCAACAACAACTTTTTTATTATAAGTTTACAAATTTAAATCGAAGCTAAAAATATTTGTATTATCTATGTATGATCTAAATAAGCAAAACTTTATATTTTCTGAATAATTTATATCTTGTTGATTTTATATATATATATATATATATATATATATATATATATATAATTCTATTTTCTGCATATTATCCTCTTCACGACACACTATTCATTAATACACATTCGTCAATATTTACAGCTAGTTTCCGTAACAGTCACCTTATTTAGAGATAATTTAAGTTCAGACAACAAGTTAGGCAATATTTCAGACTAAAACACACACACACACGCACGCGCACATGCACGTACGCACACCACTAGACCTTTTACTATCTTTAATAATTTAAAATAATAATACTTTATATTGACTTAGCCGTCAGTTACCCATCATATTGATCTCTTTACTAAAACGAATAAAATCTTTTGGTAAGTCTTCCCTAGGTAATGTACTAGCTCTTAATCTTTCCTTATTTGTCTCACAAGATCTTTACAGCTATGTAGCAACAGAAGAAAACCGCATCCGACATCGGGGCCAGCCTTTCCTGCGCGTGCGCGCACACACATGCACGCATCTTCTTTATAATGTTTGGCTATTACTGAAGCAGTTCTCAGAGGCTTGAATTGGATAACCGTTTCTTAGGAGAATGGTGGCGCGTCGAAATTCTTTTCCTGCTTACGAGTGGCTAATTGGGGGGCTATTTATAGCCAATTCGATTCAATAAAATCCACCAAGAAAGAGGGAAAGTGTCTAATCCATAATAATTCCATTCCATAATCCGGCTAAAACTTATCAACATTCTCATACAAGTTGGGTTTGGAACAGTCCTGAACAAATCCCGCACGCGTTTCTAGTGTTTCATAACGATTTTCCACCAAACGGATATCCCGATCATTAGTTTTATGGATCGACGAAGATTCGGAAGATACGTAACAATTTGACCTAGCAGCCTCATTAAGGCGGCGCAATCCTTCCCGTTTCCTCATTTCGTTTTGATGTTTAGGTCTCCTACAAGAAATTGAAGCATTTTATTAGCTTTGTTGTATAGACTGCGTATGCCATTACCGTATACATACATGCATGCATCACATACATCATACACACATACAACACACACACATACAACACACACACACACACACACACACACACACACACACACACACATATATATATATACATACACAGATACATACATACATACATATACATATATACATACATACATATATACATATATACATACTTAACACATACATACATACATACATAGATACGAATACCAAGTATGACAAAAATGCCCTAAGACACTAAGACAGCCATCACAAAGACATCAACCTTTATCCACTAATAATAATATCCGATTGACGCATCAGTTATGTGATACCGCTATCTGGCAACGTTTATAATCAAAATAGATCTTGCTATCATTACGCCACCTTGAAACGACCAAATATTGATATACAACTTTCATTATGACAAACAGAAATCATTACAAACACAAATATGGGCACAACCCAAACATTTAAACGAAGCCTGGCGTGGAACTACTTTAATTGCGTTGGTGTTTGAGGTACGTGAATCGGCAC
>JAODUP010000527.1:0-55000 GCA_025642065.1 Paralvinella palmiformis | reverse complement strand
GATGAAGTAAACAAAGTCAGAGTGGGCTGGGACGATCCATATATCTCTTCTAGTTTCAGTTAATGAGATTAAAGGCCAAAGAGGCGAATCCACATAGAAACATCACACACACGCACGCACACACGCACACGACCCGAACGCATATACACCCCTTCCCCCAACACACAGCTATGAGTCGGATTCGAACTCACAGCCTGGAGGTCTGCAGCGCAATGCGCCAATTCCAACATGTCAAATGTCTTAGACCAGTCATCATCTAAAGCTTCGATTAATAACATCGATTAGCTTCTATCCCAAACAAGTACCAGTACTAATAGATCACCGATGGAGTCTGTGACGCCATCAACAAACTAAGAGAACTATACTAGACGTAATCGTTTAGAATGAGCCATTAAAGAAATAACCTACTAACTTGATATGTACACGTGATATGTGCTAGCTTCTGTTGTTGGACTGGAATCGGTCGAGCCACTGTAAAGGTTGGCTACCAACAAATAAACGAATACACGAATAAATAACAAATATTTATTTGATATATGTATAGAGTATACTTTCTAAAGTTGTGTGTCCGATGTTGTTCTAGAGTTGTTTTGGCCGACATTTGGGGAGGATGTTATGAGAGAAAGGGATATATTTCTTGTTGCACCAATCGGATAGTTGCTTTTTGCACTGTTACCGTAGACTATATATGTATGTATGTATGTGTGTATGTGGGGATTCGTGTGTGGGTATTTGTGCATGTATGTTTTTGTGTGTTTGTTTGTATGTGTGTGTGCGTGTTGTAAATAAAGAAACTAACAAACAGCCTTTTTATATTGTTTGTACAGAAATAGGTAACATTTTCACCAGTTACTTCACCATTAAAACTAGTAGGTTAGGTCAAGAGTCAACGATTCGCCGATTGTTATCAGATAAAAAATATGTAAAAAATAACGATTAAGTGATTAATGTCGGAAAGAGAAGCTGTGTGCACTTTATTTTTAGGCCGAGGGAGATTATTTAGATAGTTCAATTATAAACAGCATACTTACCACTAACCGTCAGTGTAATCTGATGATAAAACATGTGTGACATTGTTAGGAAAACCTGTTGATCCTGCAAGTATAAAATATTTGATGTTATACTACCTCCCTGACTCCCCCCCCCCCGCCTTCGCTTCTCCCCCTCTCACTCTCCTCCCTCTCTCTATATAATTATATATTCAATTAACATTTAATGTGGAAATAATATTTCGTAAAGATGGTTTGAGCAATAATTATATTTCCGCCAATTATTATCAAGAAACGTGCACAATAATATATTTATATAATGATCAAATTGATATATTCTACTTTATTTATTGTCTAGTTTCACTTTCAAGCACGACCACATCTCAGACTATCTGATGTAACGGAATGTCAAATTCGATGATAAACTTATATTTCTAATCGTTTTAAGCTTTATATAGAGGTTTATAGGATGGTCCTAGGCGCGTAATGCCAAGGCTTCAATATACACGATGTCGTTATTACTAAGTATTGTTCGGCGCCGAGCTGGAGCATATTGTTCACTCGGGTTGTGGTAGTGCCCAACGGTATATCTGCCCAGGGATTCGTTCCTGGGAAAAACCAAGCGCTTAGAAGCTATGCGCATACGTTGAATGTTCCGTGCACTCTAATAGGCAAACAGAACGGATGCAATGACAGGTGGTCATTTAAAGCTTGTATATTTAAGGCTTCTGGCTTAAAAATCTCAGGTGATGTTCTTGGCTGATCATTAGCTATAATAATATCGTCAAAATAATATTGATGGATTTTAAAGATTAGTACCGATTATCAAATTAATAAGCCACTTTAAATGTTAATTATATATATATATATATATATATATATATATATATATATATATATATATATATATAATCCCGGACATAACATCGACAAGCATGATATCACCCTCTGAACGAGGAGTGAATTCCGAGCGATGTGTGGCTGTCGATTTGTTAAAATTAAATAAATTCTAACACGACACACAATCCACGATAACGTAACACAATCTCAAGGTAAACCAAACATCAAGTTAACCATCTATCGCTGGAGCTCAGAGTCGTTCATACAATTGAAGATTCAGGAAGTTAGCGATATCGCAGTAGATGCCACCTACCGGGTTTAAAACAATAGCAAATAGAGGACAATGTGATTCTACTATCCGGTGCAAGGTTATCCTCCTCGTCATGACATAAACAAACATGCAAACAAATAAACAAACAATCAGGCAAGTAAACAAACAAACATAAACAATCCCTCTCCTCACAGTTTGTATTATTTTGTTTGGTGTGGTTCGAAAGGGGAATTACCTGCCCCGGATCTGAGGAAGCAGTGAAGCATTAATATGAACCGGATGATGTACGTCTTGGCCAGTTCTGGGATTAATTAGCGATAATAAGACAATATATAAGCTTCCTTAGGATAACTTACTTGGTGCATAACTTAGTAATAACATTAATAGATTGAAGAGAACCGATCCATGTAGCTGATCCATAAGGCATCCGTTGCTGTTGCGGTCGTCTCTCCGGATGACAATCTGCGGACATCCGGTGTAAAGCCAGCCGTTATGTTTGTGAGCGTGTGTGTATATGTATGTATGTGGGGGTGGAGCCGGTCAGTTATCTATACCGTAAGCGTGGCCAGGTGAAAGCGGTGGTCTATTCTCGTGGACTATGGATCTCTTAACATAAATTTAAGATGAGATAATCACCAATGATCGACCAACCCTGAGGCGGCGGCATAAACCCGAAGAAAGAATGAAGTACTTACCTGATGTTAGTCATCTTGAGGGCACCTATACGACAAATATATATAAACATTATAAATAAAACAACATGTCATGATGTCACGATAACTATTCGCTTAGCACACGAATGGTTTGCATCCGCTACACATGTGATGCGTGAATACGTACCCAGACGGACACATTCACCCACGCTCGTATTTCACTAGCCCAGTGACTCATCGAGTGCTCATCACGGACTGACTGGGTGATGAACACCCCACTCACTCACTCACTCACTCACTCACTCACTCACTCACTCACTCACTCACTCACTCAGATAAGTATTCTATAAGTTTCCGTTAGCAAGAAACCGTTCATCTACACATATCATTAAGTAGTACAGTACTACAAGTAATTTGTAAAGACTGGACAACGTTCGCATTCTTGGTGCGAGCTACTTATAATGATTACTTGTTCTTGATAGGGCTCTTATCCGTAGATATAATAATAATAATATCAGGAGATATCCAATATTATCATCGTTTCACAACTGTGCAAAACGTACGCACTTCTTCGCAATCTACTCCCCTTGAAAGCCTACCGATGATAATGCTGAAATTGTTGATTAAATGATTCCAAGTTGCGGTTTTGCTAACAACCTAACTATTACTAGCGCCATCTGTCGAATAATATTAGTATTCGACAGCTGACCTGAGAGTGATAGTCATTTTCAAGGTCTACCTATCAGGTAGTGTAAACGATAATATTGATTTAAGAAAGATTCCTTACTAGGAACAGCCAATTAATGGAGATGTACAGTGATATGCTGTTGTATAGTATTGTGACAAGTACTTCCGTTGCCAAAGTACTTTTTGACATCGGGTGTACTTAAGATGACAGTAGGAAGTTCTTGGTAGTGATGGATTTTATTTATTAAGTCACTTGGAATACTGAATGGTTTACGGATGTGTAGGCTAATGTCTTAGGTATTTAACAATGTTAGAAAATTTCACAGCCTAATGTAATGTTCGAAATTTTAGATGTAAGAGGATAAACCTCTTCATTGATAGGAGACGCTTAAATATACAGCTGTGTGTCGTCGGCATAAAAGTAGTATTTAACGCCACATGATTGTGCAATGATTGTGCAATGATTCCATAAGGTTATGTATATATTGTGAAAACCAAAGAGGGAAGTAAACACCAGATAACAAAACAAACCATAAACATGCACTCTCTGGGAATGTTATTCCAAATAGGAATGTTTTCGAATCGGAAGAAAAGCTCCACTATGGCCAACTATCTCAAATGCGGCTGATTGGTGTAGAAGATGTATTAATACTGGCTTACTGGCAGCATAATATCATTTTCACACGAACCCAGCTTGTTCGACGATGTAGCCTGTTCTATGAATGCTATCGTGTTTCATTACTTTAAAAACATTAATAAACATTAACCGGCAACAATTTTAAACAAACAGTTAAATTTGAAGCAGGCCTGTAATTGTTTATAACATTAAAGTTCAAGCTGTTTTTTGGTAATTGCTTGGTAGATATTACTGGAACAGACATACCCAATAGGCATAAGTACGTGTAATCCATGTTGAATCCACGTGAAGCCTTCACGTTATTTTCATGTGGAAATTTGGTTCTATTTGAAAGTTTAATCCATCTGAGGAATTGTACGTTGAAGTCACTTGTGAGTTTCCATCGTAAAAATAAGTCGAGTTCAACAATGAATCCACGTCTAGATTTTCACGTTGAATCGATGTTGTAATGGGAGCATTGAATCCATGTCATGACTTACAATAACATGGAAACATACGTCTACTTAATATTAGCCTTTATAACAAAAAACAAAACAAAAACAGTTTTATGTGACATTCACAACTACATGTAACTGTTGGTACAATTACCCTGAGGTTGATAACAAACATTTCTATGAGACATAATTTCATTATTAATTATAAATATTCCATTCAAACTAAGTAGTGCCCACCATTTGCATAGTTTCGGCTGTGGACTCAGATTTATATATTAATTGGTAACAAATCACATTACATCATCTTTCATCTCCTCCTGTTCCACAGATAACCCTGAATAGATATAATTAACTTGTAAATTAAGAATACCTCATTTGAACAAGTAGAGGGGTCTATTTATAATTTAATATAACTTTTCCTGTTATAAATAAATACATAATTACTCACCTGTGCCATAACCGCGGTAGGTTTTTGTTATTCTAGCTTCCTCTTGCAGGGTAGTTGTTCTTTCTCGTCAGTGATCAGATGATGTTTCTACAGTTGTTGTTTCATTATGATATGTATACACTCTTTCTCTCTAGTCATAATGATAATCATGACATTTGAATCAATACTCATAAATGTAATTAATAACCAAGTACAGTTTGATTATATTAGCCTGTAACGATTACAACAAAGATGACTAAATAATGGCAAAGGAGCTTTTTTTTCGAAGTTTGAATTGCTAGATCTAGATCTTCAAGGAACAACTTTTAATATTTGTTTTGTCCTCGGCTTAGCCTTAGGAGGTTTTATTCGGGGATTTTGTCTGGATACCCATATATATATATATATATATATATATATATATATACTTACTTAATTACCACCATAATATCGTTAACATAACGTTTAATATACCTACCGATTATCATGGGTTTGTCAGAGAGGTTCGATGTAACCGCTAAATTAAAACATCAACAAACATGGAGAAAATGTCGTCACTTCCTGGCTTCGGTGCATCATGGGAAATATTTTGTGTTTGCACGACCATGACGATCATCATAACGCGAAGATACTAAGTGCACACGTAGTTTTTACGTAGAATGTACGTGTTGAAAATTACCAGTGATAAGCACATTGACACGTCGGTTATCGATACTTAATATAAACATAAAAACATGTCGCGATACGTAACAAAAATACACTATGTGTTATTTACGTAATCTCTACGCGTACGTGCCGGCTGGGAATCCATTGTGCTGTATTGCTACCTTTTTTTGGAGCTAAATCACCTCATTGCTTCCACATGTAGGTAGTGTACATCTTATCAGGTGTTCAACAAACTGTAATGTTTGTTATCATGTCGAGTGGTTATATAAGGCCTAACTTTTCACACAGGTTAGAGGACAACTCTATATCCGGTTGGTATAGGTAGGATTTGTTTAGTTATCCGAACCCAGAATAAAGCTGAGGTTAGGGCATCTGAGCTGTCGAAATGTTCTATGTATAGGTTTCATTTGGAAAACATAAAATTACTGCTGAATGTAAACTGTGGTGTCAAAGTATTTATCTTGTGTATTTAGTAACCCCCAATTGAACCACACGCACGCGTTGTTTACTGCAAGCTGTTGTGTCAAATGGTATGTTTTAGGTCCTTCCACGTTTGTACGTAGCCTTCACGTAGGTGCTTCCCTGTGGGCGGGACATATTTGTCGCGTACGAAAAGTGGATTATCTGGGCCCGACAGGCTGGTGATAGCCCAGACACATGCATAGGTCTACGTATATAAATTTAAACAGCTGAATAAAACTAAAGGACAGTACGGACCATATCAGATCTGGATATATTATCGTTGAAGCTGTATATTAAATATTTATGCACTATTTAATAATTCAATATTCTATTATCACAATAATATAATCATGTATATATATTGTGGTGAATAGGGGAAGGATGTTGGTGGATGTGGGAGGCATTATCAACAAACATCAGAAGAATGGAAACTTATTCTAAGGAACTTATTGCTACGTTTTGACATGGATTAATGTGCGCAATAGCCTTCACTGTTATCATCATATTGGTGTATATGAACTTGCTCACAGTGAACAATGAGACACGTACGTTTGCTTAGTAACTTTCTGAGATTGTGTGTAATTAACAATGTCTTACCACTCTGCTAAAATTGTATTATCAATCAATTTGTGGCATTTGACTTCACATCATTTTGCCATAGTTCATAATCAGAAAAAAATCAGTTTCTAGCCAAGTTCGGTTTGATAATATACCTGTCGACGTGGCGATATTATCATAACGTCATAATATTCTGTTTAACAAGTTTCACGTGTTTATTGCTTATAGGACGTTATGACGAATATTCTACTATAATAATAATAATAATAATAATAATAATGTATATTTAATATGTCTACCAATATTTCCACATCCACCGCCAACGGGAGTAGAACGATGTAGAAAAGACTTCGACATAATATTGAATAGTGTGGCAACCTTATATTCATCTAATTTCAACGTGGAAAACGTGTGAGGTGTCTGCTGGGGATAGAAGGACTAAAAAGCTTAATAATCGAACTTATCATAACATGCCGAGATCATTTTACTAGCCATTAATGAGCCGTCTTCTGATATGGTAATAGGAAGATACTTATTACGTGGAGTTACTATCTTTTGACCGAAGAAATATTTTGAACGATGGAATATATATTAGTCCGAATTGTATGTAGAATTGTATGTAGATTTGTATGTAGATTTGTATGTAGATTTGTATGTATTGTTTTGTTCACAATACTTAAAACAATTCTTTAATCCACACTTTGATAGTATTATTAAATGGAAAGGCAAAGCAATTCTAACGTGATATTTACTAACATTGGATGTTTTAAACTGAGCATACACACTAGTTTGGCTGAACAGGCACTGATAATAGTTTCTGTGTCTGTTACATGCACCTATCTATTCCTATTGTATCAATATGATTTCCCCTGTCCTTAATAGTTCATGGTCATCTACGAGCCCCCCCCCCCCCAGTACTATCATAGAGGTTCATTCGTCCATCCATCATGTGTTCAGCAAGACGTATTTGTTGACCGACCTTTGTTTCTCATATGAAATAACTTTAATTGAAACAGATAGTTTCCTTAAAAAGGCATCGGTGTTTTAAAAAGAAAGAGATCAGATAACGGAAACACATCAATGCCAAAATTGACAATATCTGACCATCTCCTAAGATGCGTATTACGTGTGTTGCACGAGATTAGCCAACCTGAAAGCATCATCCACTTGTTCGGTATTTGTGTCTCCATGGCAATCGTAATGAATGTTGAAATGACTTAATATTAACAGATGATCTTGGATGGTTGGGAAAAAATTAACACTTGTCATTATAGTGGAATTTCATATAGTCATACCTTGACTAACACTCTGTTGAACCTTGAACACAGCGTAGCCTTAATTGCAGTCATCAGCAGTACACCTGCAGCCTTTAACCTGGTCATCTTTAATGTGCAGTAGGGGTTTCCCGTACTGTCGAATATCGCGTGGTCTCAGTAAAGCATCCCAACATGGAAGGCGATTCTTACATAACAAGAGCCGGCAGCTTACAGTTTAACATGGGGGACACCTCTCCTGTCATTTTCACAATTCAGTTATTTATATTGTCATAATTTGGTTACTAGAGTGGGCGAATGTTGCGAATCCACGCCAACAAATCAACACATTTGTTGCAAAAGATAAATTATTAATCGTAGAAAATTCAACAATTAAAATAGCATTGTTTACACTTCGTCTCTTTAGGCCTATTACGTACATACTGTTGTTTGTTTACATTTGATTCTTTAGGCCCACAACGTACATACATGTTGCTTTGTTTACACTTTGATTCTTTAGGCCCACAACGTACATACATGTTGCTTTGTTTACACTTTGATTCTTTAGGCCTACTACGTACATACATGTTGCTTTGTTTACACTTTGATTCTTTAGGCCCACAACGTACATACATGTTGCTTTGTTTAACTTTGATTCTTTAGGCCTACTACGTAAATACATGTTGCTTTGTTTATGCTTTGATTCTTTAGGCCTACTACGTACATACATGTTATTTATTTTACATTTTGATTCGTTAGGCCCACAACGTACATACATGTTGCTTTGTTTACACTTTGATTCTTTAGGCCCACAACGTACATACATGTTGCTTTGTTTACACTTTGATTCTTTAGGCCCACAACGTACATACATGTTGCTTTGTTTACACTTTGATTCTTTAGGCCTACTACTTACATACATGTTGCTTTGTTTATACTTTGATTCTTTAGGCCTACTACGTACATACATGTTGCTTTGTTCACACTTTGATTCTTTAGACCTACTACGTACATACATGTTGCTTTGTTCACACTTTGATTCTTTAGACCTACTACGTACATACATGTTGCTTTGTTTACACTTTGATTCTTTAGACCTACTACTTTCATAAATTTTTTTGCACATTGATTTTTAATCTAGAAAATTAAAAATTTGCATTTTTTTACACTTCGTTCTTTAGACCTACTTTCGTACATACTGTTGCTTTTTTTCACATTTGATTCTTTAGACCTACTACGTACATACATGTTGCTTTGTTCACACTTTTTATTCTTTAGGCCTACTACGTACATACATGTTGCTTTGTTCACACTTTGATTCTTTAGGCCTACTACGTACATACATGTTGCTTTGTTTACACTTTTTATTCTTTAGACCTACTACGTTTCATACATGTTGCTTTATTTCACACTTTTTATTCGTTTTGGCCCACAACGTACATACATGTTGCTTTGTTCACACTTTGATTCTTTAGGCCTACTACGTTACATACATGTTGCTTTGTTCACACTTTGATTCTTTAGACCTACTACGTACATACATGTTGCTTTGTTCACACTTTGATTCTTTAGGCCTACTACGTTACATACATGTTGCTTTGTTCACACTTTGATTCTTTAGACCTACTACGTACATACATGTTGCTTTGTTCACACTTTGATTCTTTAGACCTACTACGTTACATACATGTTGCTTTGTTCACACTTTGATTCTTTAGACCTACTACGTACATACATGTTGCTTTGTTTACACTTTGATTCTTTAGACCTACTACGTTACATACATGTTGCTTTGTTTACACTTTGATTCTTTAGACCCACAACGTAAATACATGTTGCTTTGTTCACACTTTGATTCTTTAGACCTACTACGTACATACATGTTGCTTTGTTTACACTTTGATTCTTTAGGCCTACTACGTAAATACATGTTGCTTTGTTTATGCTTTGATTCTTTAGGCCTACTACGTTACATACATGTTGCTTTGTTTACACTTTGATTCTTTAGACCTACTACGTTACATACATGTTGCTTATATTTTCAGTCATACGCTGCTCCATTCTGTGACATTCAACAGAGCCATAGCAATCCAGTACATCATTATACTGGCTACAATGTCATAAAACATGCATATTCATGGCCTATTACTGGAGAACACCAAGCCAACATGTCTAGACAGGTTTTGTTTCTTAACTATGGTTTAAAGAAGATGTCTTTGTGAGGAAGAAAAAGCAAATGCCATTTCCCAAAGATTTCGTGTAATTTAGAACCAGCCAAAAATCCCCTTACAATTTACTAAACAATATAATACCCAAAGATGGGGAAAATATCAAAAACGAAATTCCATTGTATTTTATTTGAGCCCATCGCGGTGTTATCGCCGATAGTTATTTGTTTAGAGCACGTTTTCTATGTGGCGCCTTCAGAAGATGCTTCTTCATTGGTCTTTGCGCAACCTTTCCCCGTCGAATCCGTCCCGCATTGACGAACTTTTCAGATGCTAGAGTATATTTGACCAATAGCCATCGAGCTCTCAGGAAATTCACCGAAGTGGGTCAGCCGTTCCCGCGTAACAACACCATACGTCAATCTATTCTTTATTATTGTTTAGGCTTTGGTAGCCATCTTCTCGCATTATGTCGAGACGGAAGCATAACGGTCTCCCGATATCCACTTCACGTCATTTGACCTTTTCCTCGGGTCATTACTACTTGGCTCATAGGTATTTGATGCTGCAGGATTTCTGTACGTAGTTAATGCTATTACCTGTTTCTATATTTCATGGTCAATATATTGTAGCACGAAGTAACCGGCCAATCGGGATATATGGATTCTAAAGCTAAGATAACTGCCATATGGAGAGCAACAACCGGTCGGGGAACTGGCCATAAGTTGCCCGTTTGATGGCATCACACTCATGACATCGTACTCATGACATCACACTCATGATATCACACTCATGACATCGCACTCATGATATCACACTCATGACATCACACTCATGAGATCGCACTCATGACATCACACTCATGACACCATACCTATGGCATCGCACTCATGACATCACACTCATGACATCACACCCATGAAATCACACTCATGACATCACACCCATACCATCACACCCATGACATTACACCCATGACATCACACTCATGACACCACACTCATGACACCACACTCATGACATCACACTGAAAATCGTGCCAAATTGTTGTACATAGATGCTGATATCGATAAAAGATTAAACAGATGGTTGTTGTATCCCATGAGTTGTGTAGCAGCATTTAAACAGTTTTCAGTTAGAAGTTCGGTTGCTCGCACGCACGCACGCATGCACTTCCGCCTTCCGGCACACGGCCGTGTTTTCAGACACTAATTACTCCATCGGTCGCCTCTGCGTTAATCAGTCTCATTAGCAGCCAATTATCACGACCTTCGTTAAGGAGAGTCATTTGTTTTCGTAGCTTACGTCTTCCAATGAGATCGCGAGGCAGCGCCACCGTCGCGACCTTAGTCCGGCCAATGAATCACCGACCCTGGTGGTGATTAAGACAGGCCATGGACAGATTAGGGATGTCAGCTCCGGGCGCTTACCGGACGCCGGAGAGTAATTAGCGACAATCTCTTCTTGCCGATGGTCGCCGTTTACGTGGCTCATAAGGCCGGTGATATAATTCTTTATTATCGCCCAGTCTAGTTGACTACCTGTAGGTGGACTGGGACACTGCTGTCGGCCCGTCGACTCTTTGCATGCGTAATGAAGTTCGGTGTTTAGATTACTTACGCGAATTATTTCGGTGCTGAACTTATTGCGTGTTAGTTTATGGATTGTCCATCCGTTTGTCTGGATATTTTATTTCTTAACGACAACATGGTAATGCTGAACAAATGACTTTTTTTGGTGTAAAACTGCATCACACTCGGCCATCGGCGTGTGCGCCCGAGTGCGCAGTGTATGTATGTCTGTACAGTGAAATCTCGCTATAATGACATTGAGGGAAGCAAGGGCGCCTCCGTGGCCTAACTGGTAGCTCGGTTGGCCACATATCTATAGCACCTGGGTTCAAATCCCGGCCGGGCTATGTCAGAAGGGTGTTTTGTATTTCACTTCGTCTCATTATCTTTGGAGGTCGCTCGGCCCATTTAACCTACCATGTGCACAAAGGTGACCGTAAATCAGCAACATTTTTAGGGGAGAAACTGAAAACTCGCTATATATATATATATATATATATATATATATATATATATATATATATATATATACAGTAGACCCCCGTTATCAGACAAAGTATTTTTAAGGGTAATGGCATGAAATCCGTCACTGACCGATGCAATTAGTAACCATAGGTTGTGTATAAAACTAAAAGACATCTATTTTGATCATATTCTATCAGTTGCTACCTTCATCTGAAAATGATGCAGTATTTCTGGTGGATGATTATCATCAATCAAACATGGCTGTTACTTTTTGCGCAATGTAATCTTCAGCTTCAAGAATGGTGCCAAACGAGGTGAATACATGGTCTCCCTATTATCGCACACCTATAACGCGGTCGATGGGTAGTGGACCCTAATACAATACGGCTACTTATATATATATATATATATATATATATATATATATATATATATATATATATATATATATATATTATCATCTCGTCTACTCTCGATGTATGCAATATGGAGATTATAACTTAAAAGCTTTCAATAGTACAAAACAAAATGTGCGTGCGCGTATATGTGTGTGTGTGCGCGTGTGTGCTCGTGTCCACACAACCATATTCTAAGGGAGATTCCAGGTTTTTTATTCCGCCCCATATTTCCTTTTTTAAATGACAAATTTCCAGCAGGGCAATAACAACTAAATCCATAACAAAACTATTAATACGATGCCAACTAGGATCACAAACCTGTTTTTGGGCCCGTAGAAGCCGACAGAAGAAGCTCCCCCCCAATCCCTTCCCTTTATCCCAAATCCGGACATGAAACTTCAGAGGACAACAATGGGATGAGGCTGGATTACCGCCATTATTTCCCCCCGGCTATCCCATGGTAGCTTATTATTAATTATATCTACACACCCAATAACCCGTGTCTTGTGGTGTTATTGTTTACCAAAATGATATCGTTTTAGCGCAGATTTTGTCCGGATTATCAATATTTTATATGTTCCAATCTACTCGTCGGCTACTAAAGCGGCGTAAATCAGCCGGCTTAATGCTGATTTATTGCTAGTCTGATTTATGGTATAGTGGGATAGATGACCTATTAGCAGTGGGATATTACGACCCCGTCTTCCGGTCGGCCTCGTTATCGAGTTTCTGGGCTCGCCCCGCGTCATTCCTTCCTAACGAAGTCTATTAGCCATGAACTCGGTCTTAAGGGTTGGCCGTAAATAATGTTTAGTTGGTTACTGATGGCGGAACTATATCAAACTTAAGTTGAAGCTTACCGTACGAGATCCGCGCCATAAAGTGGAAGATGTGTAGCGCGCTTCTATTATCGCTCGTGTCGATAAAGATGGACGCAGCCTACAATTTTCACGATTCGAGGCCGATTTGTTCCGGATCTAACCGCGATTAGCGTCTAGATGGAAGGGACTCCCGGAAATGACGCATTCTATGTAGTTTTCTCGTCGGGTCATTATTTCGAAGTTGGATGTATTCGAAATAAAAATAATATATTAATTAGCGTTCTGTGGTGTCGAAGTATGCCAATATATTTAAATAGCTATTCGATAAATGTGGAATTAGTTTTTCATTGATATCAACGATCTCATAATCTGTTTTACCTGAGTTTGCTGGTAATATTCAGGGGAGAAGTCGTTTTGATGAACTCAAGTTCAGTTTGAAGAGAAGGGGTTACCATAGATAAACTGATTCAGGAGAGGGTGCTATTAGGTAATGAATATCAGACGATTTAAATGTACTTTCTAATTAATTCATATGGGGTTCTATATGCAAATTTTAAACTGCTTAGCAACCAAATAACCAGTTGCATAATTTGGCGGAGGCGCCTTTTCGGGATTCGTCTGTCTCTTCAATGAAAGTGAGAGATTAGCTCTGCAGTTTGTTTACATCTGTCAACAGAGGGATCTATTCCAAGAAAATTCATATTATATATCGATGTAGTCAATATGAAAACTGTACAAATAAATAAAATGTAGAAGAAAGCGAAATTTGTGGAATTATGAAAGCTTTTCCTATTAGAATCCCTAGACGACCGCATGCTTTTGCTGTGACAGGGGTTATAGTGGAATAGACACGATGAGGGGTCTCCTGTGCATGTGACACTTGACGTCAGACTACCGCATCTGTCGAAAGCTGTCTTAAAACAGCTGATCGAAGTTAATTATTTTAGTTTACAGCACGTTATCAATTTACGTAATCGGTTGCTAACTTCTTTTTAAAATCTATGTTCAATACAACATATAGCTAGCTAGTCTACTATTTAATATTTCATTATCTGTATGTAGAGCATGTTACGTTAATCTGGCAAAATAGTTATACACCCTATTCCATACTTTATCTTATTCAATAAATTAATATAAAATCATGTAAATGAGTTGTATACATAAATATATGTATTGAAAAGTAAAAATCATGTATACAAAATAGATCGGTAATCTGGTCAATAGCAGACTTCCAAATACATAAAAGTGATGATATCATCAGAAGTTAACTTTTAAACTCCTCTAACTATATAACTCAAAATGACTTTTTAAATCTTTCAAAACTTACACGACAACTTGAGATAAATGTCATCCCATTGCAAGAGTTACAACATAAAATTAATAAGCTACATGAGGCTTGATTTTCCAGGAAAATATCTAAGGTACCGCCGTATCTTTTAGGATCTTCAATTTTCCGTGTTTCGACAAGGTTAAATAATCCGCAGAGAAATGATCTGAACAGAGCACATCAAACGTTGACGGGATCCAGGGCTCTCTCGTTGTTAAATCCAACCGATTAATTGCCTTAAGTCCGAGCTGCCGTCTTTCTCCATCAGATGATTTACTGAAATTAAGTAATGACGAATAATTAGACTTGAGACATACGTATATCAATATCAATAAAATGACCGCAGACCAATTTCTATCAATTTCCAATCTGGATTGTCTAGCCACATCGGCCACCAGACATGCAGTCAATTCAATTCCGGATTTGGAATTAACGGACAATTCCAATTTCAATTCTGGACGAAAGGTTTGTCCACAAATTAACATTAGCCCCGCTGGGAGCAGTGGGACTTAAATTTGATAATGCTGTTTTATCCGTGTCCGTAGTTTGGAGCTGACGGGGTTGTCGAAGCGGCTACATAGGGCTTAGTTAAGTTTAATTGCTTGCACCGTGTGTGCAACCATCTTCACAACATGAATTCATCATTTTTTTAAAGCTAAGTTTAGAATTAGAACAGAAGTCTGCTTTACTGTTTGCCCTGACCGGGAGTTGCGACCTGTTTGCTATCAAATCGGCGCGAGTGCACGGTCTAGATTTCTTTCACGTCAATGCGCTAAGATACTTTACTGACCCATTAGGGTTAATCGAAGATGCACCCATCTGTAATGCTGGTGTCTTTAGGGATTTAACACAATATGGTGATGCCAAATAGATAATAGATAGTCTTAGAAGATATTGAGAAAACCGTAGCCGAATATCAGCAATACAATGTTCTAAATTCGTCAAGGAAGAGGAGAAATTTTACTCATTGTCAGGATCTAGTGACATATACAGCTGTGTGTCATCAGCATACAAGTGATATTTAATCCCACATCGCTGCGCAATGATCCCAAGAGGACGGTTATACATTGTGAAAACCAGAGGACCAAGAACTAAACCTTGTGGTACACCAGAAAACAAAAACTGAACGTCAGATAAAATACCACGAACAGACACTCTCTGGGAGCGTTGTTCCAGATAGGGCCGAAACCATTCAAGTAATTTACCTGACAGACTAAACATGTGTTTTAACCTAGAGAAAAGTACATTAAACGCTGGACACTCCCATAACGTAGTTAGTGCAGCATTGTATTGCAGACTTCTATGCTGCAATTTCGAATGTTTCACTATTTTATCATCTCATTAACCAATGCAGCATCCCTTCTTTCATACATGTACCAAGTTTGACCAACTTCGAGGATAAAACATACACTCATCCTGGTCTGACATGAAGCAAATACTTGATAAAGTATCTGATTGCTAGATAAATACTTTCCAAAGTCACGAATACAAATTTGAATACATGTATAGAGAAAGTATTCGAATAGCATTGTACATTCATCAATATTCTGAACACTGAAGAATTTATGATTAAAGTTTGATGTCCGTTTTATTAACTCTCTCTCTCTCTCTCTCTCTCTCTCTCTCTCTCTCTCTCTCTCTCTCTCTCTCTCTCTCTCTCTCTCTCTCTCTCTCTCTATATATATATATATATATATATATATATATATATTCCTGAAATAAACATGGCTGTGTGTCAACCAGGCAGTTAATAAATCAGTCAATGAACTAATAATTCTATTTGTTAACGTGCATGCGTATCCGTCTGCTATTCTGTAAAGCTTTCATTCTGTATATTAGAAAGTTTAGGTTTATACAAAGCAACTAGCCAGAATGGCTTCTTTATATGTTTGTCTGTGCAACTAACATCCTACACGGACTCGGTCAACAATAGATCTAGTATATATATATATATATATATATATATATATAATATATATGCGCATACGCACACACATACACACACACACACACACACACACACACACATGTACACACACATATGAACATTTTAGAGCCCCGGAGTTGCCCCGGGGGCCATACCCTTCCATTGACCGCTCCGTCTACGCATTGACACTTTTTTGTGACTACGACCTGTGTTTCACCGAAGTCCTTAAACCCATTGAACCCTAATAATCGATAACTGTATTGTGGGTAAACACTCCTTACGTTATCGGTTAAAGCATACTATCAGCGATATGAGATAGCAAACACTCTATACATCTGTATTTTGACTACAGAAACATGAATAACAAAATCGTAAACTACAGTAAAGCTAGCAGCAACAACATCAACACTAACAACAACGGCCAAGTGTTTACTTACCGTCTTGTTCCATGTTGCCTTTTCTGTATTTTCATCGTAATTATTTGTCGTAACTGTTCGGCAACTTCCGTCGAGAAGGCGAAACTGACGTGGATTAGACATCTAAAGAACGAACTGCTCAGAGATCGAAAACAGAACCAAGATGGCGGCCGTGGTAGGCGAGCGATAAAAGGCGATGGTGTTAGTAAGAAAAATGTAGCGTTGACAAGAGGATGTGAGTAGAATTGGCTGTAAATAGTACGGACTCTATCTATTTAGTGGTAAATAGTATAGTAGGAGAGTAGTATATCGTCATTCATTCACCCATTCGTTTATTTATTTACGTATTTATTCATTCACTCATCCATTCATTCGTTCAATCTGCATGTGTGTATGTATTTCTACCCGGTGTCTATTTGGAAATATTTATCAATCTGTACCTGCTCTCTCTCTCTCTCTCTCTCTCTCTCTATATATATATATATATATATATATATATAGGTGTGTATTTTTGATCTTATTAGCCATGCTAGGTTCAGTATTTAGTGGCTTGAGATGGCCGGAGTTACATAAAGGGGGATTCTTACCTCAAGAACTTGAGTGTCCTACATCGAAAGATCGCAGATTAACTGACACGGGTAGAAGGGTATGTATTATCCAACATAGGCTGTTAAATGCCCACTGATGCAAAAGTATATTACCATTTTGTGAATTTCTGACTTTCACTACTTTTCCGAGCGAATGGATTTTGAACCACCACCAGTTAAACAATATACGACCTGACACACACACACACACACACACACACACACACACACACACACACACACACACACACACACACACACACACACACAACACGGAAAAGGAAAAACACACACATACCCACATACGAATACTCATACACGAAAATGAATGAATGCCTAGACAAACGTTTGAATTATAACAAAGATGTTTTATCACCGATAGAGTGTAATATTAGACTGTAATAAAACCAATATATCCGACGTTATACTGTTATATAAACTAATTGCTGTCAGTAATAGCTACTTCTCCCCCCCCCATTAGATACCCATTGGTACTGTAGAACGTGCGCTGAAGACATTACCTAAAGGTTTCACGGTTACGTGGTCTAGTATAGCTGGCGCTGGTATGGGCGTGTTCGCAACGGTGTTTATTAGGTTGGTTGTATGTACAGATAAATGTGTTGATAAAAGTAGACGGAGCCTAAATGGTCACATCACAAGTATCACTATACGCTTGCGCGTCAGGGTTCGAATCCGACTCATAGCTGTATTTATTGGATGTTTTTCCCGAGTGTCGCCCGATGGACATATGTCCCAGGTCTGATTAGTGTCGAGGCAAAACGAAGAACTCACTCACTCACGCACTCACTCACTCACTCACTCACTCACTCACTCACTCACTCACTCACTCACTCACTCACTCACTCACTCACTCACTCACTCAATCATCACATCACTCGACTTTAGTTGAAATCTAAACTCAGCTATTCACTACATCACTCATCTAAATACTTACTCATAAACTATTATCATCTTCTACTCACGATCTCACTCACTCACTCACTCACTCACTCAATCACTATCAATTCGACTTTGAGTTGAAATTTAAATGAGGTATTCCAATTTTGAAATCTTATATAACTAGTTATCAGTTGTGTGTAGTCCTCTATTTTTTTCGAGTATCAGCCAAAGGTTACATTACTTTCAACATGCTAGTGAATATCACATTTGGATAGTTGTATTACAGTTAAACGGTTAAAGACCCATTGCATAACGTAATTCTTATCTAATACCTGTCCGTTTTTACCTTGTTCGTGGCCAAACAGGGAGCACACTTGGCTCGCGGAATATGAAGGTCGACTGATTGAGTGGACAGAAAATCTAACCAGAACAGACACGAAGAAGCGATTAGCTCGACTCAACAGAATTATGGATTATGGTTGGGTGGCAAGTAGTAATTCTTAACAGATAAACAAAATAAATTACTTAAAATGTGTACAAATAAAGGTGGCAATAAAACAAAGAAACGAACATACAAATAAAAAAACGCACATACATATGTAGACAGAAACCTGGGTATATATTTTGACATAATGAAGCAACAACAACAACAACAAAAAAAGCAACGAAGGGTGCCCAATAAAGGTCATAGCCGCCTTCTTTGGAATCTTTATTTTTGCACTTTAATTATTCTTATTTGCATGTTTAGAAGGTTATTTTGTATTTAATGCGGATTGTTGACACGGTAAATAAACATCTAATCTTGTATACATTCTGGAAATAGTTCAGATGAGCCAAGATAAACATTATTTTTAATCGGTGTTAATTGATGACTATAGATTTGGACATCTACTCATGTCTAGAACAGGTAAAATAAGTGAAATCAATTCTCTGTGCTTCTGTACATTTTTAAAGTGGAAAAGAAAAAATGACACAAATCAATCGATATCCAATAATTCTATTATCATTGCCATCCAGACCAGTCGATTCGGGATGCCGAAGTACCTGATT
Organism: Paralvinella palmiformis; assembly: GCA_025642065.1. Classification (NCBI taxonomy): domain Eukaryota; kingdom Metazoa; phylum Annelida; class Polychaeta; order Terebellida; family Alvinellidae; genus Paralvinella; species Paralvinella palmiformis. The sequence goes on along the minus strand of JAODUP010000527.1, from coordinate 35,493 downwards.
GACGCCTCCAGAGAATCGTCCGGCAACTGGCTCCGGTACATTAACATGGCCCGGTGGCAGAGCGAACAGAACGTGGTGCCGGCACAGTGCGGTGATAAATTCTTTTACAGGACCTCCCGACCTATAGTACCCGGCCAAGAACTGCTAACCAACTACGGCCGAAACTATATGGCCAAGTTGGACATTGATGCCGAGATGTTCTACAAGCGCTGAATCCCCAGCTACCAAGAGTCGTCGTTACTCGGCAAAGTACACACTAGGACCGAACACATCCATTTTATATCCGGTATTAAGAGGATCGCCATAACACGAGTACGACCGCTGACGTGTACAGGTGTTTTGTTTTTGACGTGTCAGGTGACCTAACCGGCCTTTTGCCTGTATTCTATAAGGTCGAAGGGCGAACGCGAAAGAAATAAAGCGAAAGGCTTCCTTCATATAAATAGTTCTCTTTTGTATCTGATGTGTGTTCTATTTATAATACACTTCTTCGTGTCTCTAGACGTTCGTAGGGCCGAGCTATTATCAGTTAGACGATGCGTCACTTCCGGTTTTGGCGAGTTCGTAACCTTTACGCACTGACCATTGAATTGTTTGTGACGTTATGACGTGCTCTGACGTATAATAGGTATTCGTTCAATAAAAATAGATTGTGTTTTAATCCCAGAACGTTTCGATCAAATGCCAACTACATACCATAATCCCATTCCCATAACTTGATCCTAAATTAAAGATTTTATCCCATGACCCCCAATACAATTCCCACCGACAATCCTATGATTTGTACCGACTTCAGTCTTCGTGATCCTTGGGTTTGTCAATTTAACGTGTTACTTTATTTCGAGCCGTGATAGTGCAGATAGTTGAGAGTAGGACTCGTTGCCGAATGGTCGCGGGTTCGAGGCTCCGTGAGCTGCTATGCTGTCATGCGGCGACTGGTTCACTCATCGAAAAACAAAATGAGTACCTGACAGGACGCGATGGCTATGTATTTGAGTAACGCTTTGCACCTACAATGGCAGCATGCGTTGTATGCTCCCTTGGGTTGAGATATGTTTTGGGTAGAAACAGGTCTGAGTCAGGGATAATTATATTGTAAATAATATTGTAAAGTGCCTTAGAGCAGCTTCTAGCTGAATAGGGCGCTATATAAATATCACATATTATTATTATTAAGTAATTTTATGTTTCCGAGTTTCGTATGTTGACGCCTCGCTAATACGTCCTGTCTAACTGACCTCATTTTTCGAACGAAGAAATAGGCCAACAACTTCATGACCTCTTCGGGTACAAATATTAGGAGCTCCGTTGGTACAGTAGTTATCGCTGTAAGCTGTAGAATGGCAGCTGATGGGATTGAATCCGATCAGCTTATTTCCTTATGGCGTAGCTTCTTCGCCATATAATCCGGGTGAGGCCAGCATCGAAGGAAAACAAAAAATACTTCTTAACTCACTTGCTGACTGACTGACTAACTGTCTGACTGTCTGACTGACTGACTGACACAGTATGGCTGTGTTCGGTAAATTGTTACTTGTTACCATGACGACAAATGTCTGTTTCATTCCTCCAGTTCCATCTACTGTTGTCATTACTTTAGTTGAGAACTTTCAATACATCTCACAGATGTTACGTTTCTCATAGCTCTAACCAATAGAGCTATTGATGGTGTATTGTGGATCCAGGAATCCTTGACCTCGGCGCTCAAAAGATTAAGATATAGCTTATGATCAGTCAATGAGGACCGGTTGATTTCATCGGAAGAAGAAGAACGAAGAAGACTTATGTGTGGCTTTTGTTTGAAGCAGAAATATTTCGAATACGCGAGGTAACGAGGCGTAGTGAAGGACAAAACACCCTTCTGACATAGTCAGAGTCGGGTTTTCTACCCAGGTGTTATCTATCTGTAGTCAACCGCACTACCATTTAGGCCACGGAGACGCTATGGTCGCCATAAGACTTCTATTAACAATAATAATGTCATTAAGTCCACTAAATACGGGATATATTTCTATTGAATACACAATAAGCTGCTTATAGATTGCCGTCGTTATCGACATTAAAGCTTAATGCTCTTTATTTGACAGACATCATTTTCTCAGCTACTTAAAGGTTGCCTTAGTAATGTTAGCAGGAATAGTACCACAAGGAATCATCATCATCATCATCATCATCATCATCATCATCATCATCATCATAGTCAGTGGGAGAAACAGAAAGTAGCAGCATCTCTAACAGTACTAATAGTGATTGTAGGGCTATCAGCAGTAGCAGTTTTTGTTGTACTATTAGTAGTAGTAGTAATAGTAGTAGTAATAGTAGTAGTAGTAGTAGAAAGCAGTAGAAAGAGAAGCAGTTGTTTTTGTTGGTGGTGATGAAAATAAGAAATTTGTTTCTGCTTACGGCCACTTTATGTACACGATAGTACAAATCGGTGAAGTCACTAATAAACGTAACGAGACGAATTGAAGGATGAAACATTCTTCACACCAAACTCGGCCAGGTATTGAAGCTTAGTGCCAGATATATATGTCAGACACCTTGCTCCCAGTCGGGCCACGGAGAAGCCGTTGTTTTTGTTGTTGGTGTATTTTTGTTTCAAAACATGAAGACAAAAACGATTATGAAATAGGTTCAGAATCCGAATACACAGAAGACAATGTAAAATGAAATAGGATAAAGAAAAAAAGACAACTAAAAGACACGGCGAATTTTGTGTAAATCCTACATACAGGAACATTACGATCGAAACAACGAATATATCCGATCAGATTAATATAGCAAGAGTCTCGTAAACAACGTTGTGATTAATAAATACGGCTATAACTGTCGAGACATCTTTATAATTAGCATACTGAAGATTAGCATTCTGGTCATTGTGAGGGGAGTGGTTCTATTTACGGCTTGTTGACATAATTGCGGCTTCCGAACCCATCACTGATATTTTAAGCCGAGCTGCGTTATTATTAGTGGCCTGTATTTAGAATTGACAAACTTACTCCCAATGGGGTGGCTATAAATTAGAGCACTTACCGGTGGCTCTGGATTGTATAAATCCATACAAACGGGTGGAAAAGTACAAAAAAGATGTTCTAGCCTACGATTAAATGTATAATCCTTAGAAATACTGCAATCCGAAAATAAATTATTCAAAAACCTACCTGTGGGTGAATTACTCGTTTCGTTAGGCGTATTGCCACAGTATAGAGGTAACAAGTCTACCTTTATTATTAAAATGAAGGATTAGTTATTGTTATTCCATTACATACTCCCGGTGGACGTATTGCGTCGCCCTTACTATTTTTGTAATCGTATTATGAATGTGTACGACCTTCGAATTATACACCGTGTTTATAAAAGCGTACGATCTTCGACCTATACTCCGTGTTTAGAAATTTTCAGTCAGTGGCTGAGTAACGGACAGATACAATCAAAATCTGACGAGCTTTGGGGATTCCCCAATGGCAGTTCCTGTAAATGCCAACAGATCGATATCATTTTCTATAACCTACATATGTCCTACTCACTCGTGTTTTAGTTCGTATTCGCGAAAGTTACAATCATCTTATACACTTGTATTTGCTTGGCCATTGTCTGGTTTTGTGTTTAGTAAACGAGTCGGATTTTGGGGAACATTCGGCTCGTGGACATAGACATAGATTGTACACATCTATAAAGTACATTGCATAGATCCAGATATACAGATGGAAACCTGCAATAATGCGTCGCTCATTCCTAAGAAAAATTCATTATATTCTAGTAGTGGAGTACAGAAATTTTAAAATAAACGTTAAAGCAAAACAGATAACAATGATTAAAGTCAAAATATAGAGATATAGAGATATAAATCTCAATAAGTTGTTTCTCTTACGTTATGGCGTAGAAAACAAATCAAGTACATTTTGGTAGATCCTTCCGCATAGATTTTATGCGCCGTTACTTTACAAAACAAGATAATATAAGCTGGTATATACATCGACTCTTGTTAATCTCCTATTGTTAACACTTTCAGCTAATAAAAAAGCCACGTACAGCAATGCTAGCTATTGACACTTGCACTAATTAACCTTTATACGTCCATCTCTAATTAACCTGTGGTATTTGTTAGCTTCCAACAAAAGCTTGATTACTGGGTTAATTTAGTACGGACGTCAGCGGTAACTGACAGCTAAAGATATCATATCTCGGCCAATAACAGACAATACTAGCTTCTCTCCAGCTATCAGCCAACGCGGAGTCGTATATTATAAAGGATGGCACAATCACAGACTGTTAAGAACGCAGTCACGTTAAGTCTGTCTTGTTTGGCTGGGTATTGGCTAATGAGAAACGGGAGATGAAATTATCCCCGGAGTTCATTTGAAGATTGTCGTGACGGGATCGACGGGATTAGTGGTATCTGTGATAAACCGAAGACAACTGTGGGTTTACAAGGTCATAACATATTTTCAATCACGTATTGTTATAGCTGACTATTCTACCTGATTCTTCCAGATCAATACTTCATTGGTTAACCATTCCAACTTACATGAACAATCACGAATTAGATACATCAGACAATGAATTATCGTGGATTACTCAGGATTAAATGTCTGAAATCTGAAGTGACAAACAGAATGCTCCTCTGAGAAATGACAACTGACAATAGATAGTATATATTTTATATATATATATATATATATATATATATATATATATATATATATATATATATAATACATAACACTTTCATGTTGGAATGACTTATTTGTCCTAATTAGTGGGTGGTCTGTCAATGACGTGCATACCAGACATACACATGTAACCTTTTTCCTAAATTGTTATTGTTGTTTCTGCGAAAATATATCAAGTTGCATCCTTGTACAGATTTAATATCTTTGGTGTAAGCTCAAGCTGTACCCGCTTTATTTAGTGTTTATTGATGTAATGCAATTCTAGATTCATTTTGAAATAAATAAATATATTGATTGATTGATTGATATCAGGGAAACAGTTTAAAGTAGTAAGAATACTCTGATTAATCCCCGCAGAATGATATAGAATTGATCTGTTTTTTAGCCGTTTATTGTTTGACCATAAACTAGGCAGTTGTTGGTTTATTCCTTTTTTATGTACTGACCATAACTATTATTGGGATAAGTAAGCAAGTAATTTGTTCACAATTTACAAACACGTAGTCAATAACAATATTATCGAGATTTCAATCAAAATATATCATATATAAATATGAAATTGTGGGACCAGCATAGCAAAGGGCTGCTTTCCTACGAAAAATGTGGATATGTGTCACATGGCAATGTGTAGCATAAAACTAGCTTCTCAGGTGAAAGAAAAAAAAACAATTTAAATTTGAAAGCTTTATTTACATCAGCGGGTAATCCTTTCTAATAATGCAGACAGTCCGCAGTCTCTGTAAAACACCATCCTCTGATATTTCATTGTCATTTTCGGATTCCTACTACTGTCCAATACATAATCATCACCATTGTCATCATCTATCTGAAAGTTAGGGATTACATCCTCTTCTTCCTGATCTCCCTCCATTATGTGTCTCCTCTGCCTCTTCTGCATATTCAATTACCTGTTCCCCTGCACCGAAAAAAGCCATCGGATCTGGTAAGCGATAATAGGTATAATTTGATTTTATGTTTCAGTTACATCTACTCGTGTTTCTACTAAAAAGTTCAATTTAATTTGCAATTATCAGCGACAGTTATGAATTTAATTTTTTTCATTCAATGTTTGAAAAACATAAAGCTGTGAGTACCAACAATAATTGACAATTTGAGCATGATTAGGTGTCTTCCTAGTTATTTTTATAGATACATATCGCGGTCTTTGACTATGAAATAAGTTCTACATACATATATCTCTACCACTAGTTCGACGTTCTTGATAATTTCAACATGCCATGGTCAAAAAGAAAACGCCATTTCTTTCTGAAAATAACATCTTTTAAAGATTTTAAATTCTGCCTCATTTTATATTCAAGTTAGCGAGTTTTCTGCAATATTGACTGATATACTAACCCCGTCTTATATACGAGATCGACTTATATTCGAGTATATACGCTAGGCAGATTAGATTATAAGTAGACCTAATTAATAAATTAACTAAATAACTAAATTTTATTAATAATGGTTCATATTTATGTTGGCTTGTTTCAACTTGTCTTCCATAAAATTAGTCTTTATTATTTCCCATTCTGTCAAAGCATCATTAATCTTAACATCACTGTTTTACGTATGTCCTTGGATTGGGCTGTAATAACACCAACATCATTGTTTCCAAAATCAATCCTATCCTTGTTGTCAAGTGATCGCCATGCAGTAAATTCTGTAATTATTGTGGATTCCATAAATTCACGTTTCGTGTTACCAAACCTGACTTTAAATGCATATATTATTTTCTTTGTGTCAAATACATTAATTTAAAAAGTGTAAAAAGCTTTTAAATATCATAATTTAAATATGAGCATAATGGTTCAATAAACGTCCCATACACGGAATCGCCTACGTGGAGTTTGTCTCTGGGCAGCATTTAATGTCCTTATATGGAATCATCCTGGGTATTCGGTATTATCCTACCTTTGGCCAGTCAAATGTTGTCATTCATAAGTTGTTTGTGACGTCTCCACTCTTTGTATACATGCACTGAGTATGCGTCCATATACTATCGCATAATTAATTATAATATATTCAATTAGCTGCAGGCTCATTGTAATCCATGAAATACAAACCTTTATGTATTATATGCAAGATTAAAGTGACGGAGTAACCAACCATTAGAATAAAGCAATTCCTATTGGATACATCTGAAAAGGATATTGGCCATCAAAGAACTGCTTTAACCACAACACGTGCCCGGGTAATCCCACTTTTCCATACATAGCATCATTTACTCGATTTACGCAACAGCCATGTGGTCAGGATATCGACGAGCAATAACTTTCAGCCAATCAGTGTGCATAATAACCTGGACTTATTTTAGGGTGTACAACCTTTGCCTTAGCTCAAAAGGCTTATTTACATATCCAGATAAATTGCAGAACGTTGGTCATTTGAGAAGGCGCGAATGTCAATTGTAACATTGCCATGATTAGGCCAATTTGATTAGTGAAGCTATTTGTGTGTTTGTTCTTTGATGTGTCACAAGTTAATAAACAGATCATGCGCTTGGTTATTAGTTCGGCACCTGTTAAAATTAGTTTGCTCTAGTTTTTATTGTTTTTCCATTAACGTCAAACATTGTTTAGGTATAATCAAATGAGGATAATATATAACTATGACAGACATAATGAGATTATGACACAATTTTCAGCATGATGCAATAAACACGTCGAATGTAAAGTTAACTGGACTGTCTTGTTATTCGAATATTTCGAATTTGTTGGTTAAAATGGAAGATTGAATTAAATGATATTGGTAGTCTGTTATTAGTAAAATCGAGCATACAGAAGGTGACTTGGTATGCATACAAAATCCTATTTAGTCTTGCTTGCGTTCAAAGCTAATATATTAGCACACAACCATTCATATAGCTCATTTCTTGCTTTATTGGCGCTGGCGTAGAGCGTATTTCAACCAGAGTGATACATTTATACCGTTGTATTGTTAGCAAAGATAAAATAATAAAGTTACTTGATCTTCCGATAGCATTGATATAAATAAGATAAATGGATTCTTGAGGCACGCCATAGTTGATGCCCCTCAATGTGGATTCTAAATGGTCAGCTTCAACATATTGACTTCCACCAGAAACATAATTTTAAAACCATTTATTTACTATGCCTCGAATACCGTTGCTATATCACTTTTGCAGGAGGATGTTGTGACCTTGTCGCGGGTGAAAGCTCTCGATGGGTCACGCAGAGTAGTCCGGGTATATTTCGGATTTGATTTATTGCTATTTTAGGCACAATGGTTAAGTAAATGTATAATTGGACGTCTTGTTGGGTGCTTGGATCAAAACGCCTAATAGCGCTCACGAAGATTGTTATATTAGCATTCAGAAACGATATCAATTTGTCATACATTTTGTTTTCTAACAATGTGGAGAAGATAGGGAGGAAAGTAATAGGACGATATTTATTTTTGCTGACTGGAGTCTGAGGAACTAAGCCAGTAGCGAGAGACGTATTTATTATGTGGATGAAGGTCATAGCAGTAACCTTTTTGTTTCAGTGTTTCAGTATCTTAGTCGATATTTCGTCGTGGCTAAAGCTAGATTTAGATTTACGACTTCGTGTAGTTTCAATAATAGTAGATGGAACAACTGATCGTAAAAGCACACTCTGCGAGATTGGGTTTGGTATGTAATCCAGATGGCATTAAATTAGTAGCTCAGACGCCAAACCTTCTCGTTAATAAATGGCATGATAGCAGTATCTCCTTCTGATGTTGTATTCTCCTTTTGACCTGTGCCAAGGAATCTTAGACTAAATAACAATAGATTTGGCCAGAAGCTTGGCGATGTCCTGAGATGTATGCAGCCTCTCCGTCCATCGCTAAGCTGTGCTTAAATATTTGGTAATGTTTAAGGTCAGTGGGTCAGGCAGACAAGACATGGCACGATGGTAAAGCGATAAGTGTGAGTTCACGTGTTTGTGAGAGACGGGTTGAGTGGTTGAGAGTGATACGTCGAGAAGGCACTTGTTCGCTGGTCCTAAAAACTTGATTATTACCCCAATTTAATATCTATATAGCCAGAGACCATCCCACAAATGGAAGTATAGGTTAGATTTGAACCATGGCGTGGGGGTTTGCAGCTTCGTGCTCTAGCAGCTGTGATATCGGTGGGTTATTAGCTGTGAGTGACACTGATAGGTACCTATTCCTTCCAAATCGGATACGCTATTTTATTTTAGAAGATAGGGAAATGCTTTCTGACACCCAGGGATTTATATTTTGCATTCATATATTCGCATAATAGCTTCTTAGATCAGCTATTTTTAATATATGTTTGTAACGCGAAAAGTGTTAGTGTGTCAGGTTGTGATAGTTCGCTTCATACTGTAACGCGGTTTTACACTTGATCGCTGGCAATGCTCAGTATTCTTATTACTGACGAGTTTTCACGGGATTTTGTACCTTCCAAAATGTCATTCATCTGCGCTAGATATTTATTATTGATTTGTTATTTAGTAGTCTGTTCTTTTAAAAGCTTCAATTAAATTATCCCTTCAGCTTTCAGGCAAAAGTAACTGGTACAGTAAGAGGTTTATCTCCCGTTAAGTGCCAAGTTAAGCTCCACATGTCCAGTATTTTGTCATCCAAGTGATCTTATCTAGTCTTTTTATTCTATTACCTTCAATTACCGTCAAGTGTGTCTATAGACGGTTAACAAGACACTATAGAAGAGACAGTATAAGTGATGTGGTCTTAAGTAAAGGTTTTCGGTTTTGATAAAGAAGTCTCTAGAATCTTCAGAAATATGGAAGCCGATTTGGTGTCCATGAATGTTTCAACACATAAATATTGGTAGATATAATTTAAACAATTTGGTGGAGAATTTGACGACTGAACATTTTACAAATATAGCTGTAAGACGTATATGTACATCTTGCCCTAACAGATAATTGACATAGATAAGTCACAAGGTTTAAATTACGATAACTGTATGTAGGGCGAAATTAATTGCTAACACTACAGAAGTAACCATCTTAAATTACTTAGTATTTCCTATGCTGATCATTTTGAAATTTATTAAAGAATGAATGTTGTCTTTCTTCAGGTTGTCGAATAGTATAATCGGTCTAAAAAGTAAACGTTTATGCATATCCCTTTATTGGGCAGTGGACTATCTATACTCTCGTTGTCTAATGCTGTTTATATTTCAGGATTTTTAATCCATATGCGCGTGTATGCGTTTGTCTTTAACGGGCGTGTGTGCGTTTCATTCTTCAGTTTGGTGAACGTGACTCATTTTATGCAGATTTAAAGCGGTTTTCCTGAAGAACAAACTCTGGATTTCCTTAAATTAAACGTACACTTGACTGGATATGATATGATTGTCCGTGATATATCGTTTCACTTACTAGTTGTGTGACATGGATGTGGATATTTTAGTAATTTCTATGGTACATAATTGAACAATTTGGGAGACAGGTAGCTATTATGTCGTGACACAAACGTTTTCAGTGTTAGTATTTGATAAAATCGATGGCAGAAAGTGAACTCAAAAGGGTGGATACTTTATACATATTATTTGTGTGTCCTTGTATGTTCATATGTCACTTAGCTGATCTCAAGTCCAATTATTGTTGCGTCACCTCCTCTTAGATCCATAGATAGTTATGGGTATTTGTTGTTTGGTGACTTTGTGGTGTTGGCTGATCTGTCGTTGTTTACTTTACTAAATACACGTTATTACAAATATGTTAAAACATCTTAATCAAGCATCAAGTACAGATTATGACTAATTTAACGATTTATTCTGCTATTTTTCTTTTCACTTAAAACCTTGAACGCCTCGATGGTGCAGTTGGTAGCTATGCACACCACATATCTCCAAGTCCTAGGGTCATATTCTTGTTAACCTGTATCTTGAGGGTTCTTTATCAAATCACCTTATTTCCATTTCATCTAATTTTCCGCAGCCATATATCCCAGACTATCACTCATTTAAACTGACTGACTGACTGACTGATTGCCTGTTTGACTGACTGACTGACTGATTGACTGAATGAATGAATCATTGACTGACTGACTGACTGACCGACTGACTGCTTGTTTGACTGACTGACTGACTGACTGACTGATTGACTGACTGAATGAATCATTGACTGACTGACTGATTGACTGACTGCCCTTTTTGACTGACTGACTGACTGATTTACTGAATAAATGGGTCATTGACTGACTGATTGACTGCCTACCTGCCTGACTGACTGACTAATTGACTGAACAAATGAATCATTGACTGACTGACTGACTGACTGACTGACTGACTAACTGACTAACTAACTCATTGACTGACGGACTGACTGACTGACTGACTGACTCACTGGCTGACACACTCACTCTATGATTTAACCACCCATCGAAAATTTGCTCACATACACTCACTAGCCTACCTCTTATTCCATAATATTTTAACAATACTTAACAAAAATTCGTATCATTCCAGTTGTGATCAGTGCCGAAGCTAAACATTGAAGCCACTCACTAACTTAATATATTTTTTGAACAGATTCTCTTTAAAGCAACTATATACTATAATATTATGTCTATTAAAGAATTGGATTATCTATGTTAACCGGTACCATTATTTATTGTCCTTGCTTCATACGAGAACACCGAACGCATCTTCTGGATGCTATATCTTTTCACAGTTCTTACAAATAAAGCTATTGCTGGTGTATTATTGGTTTAGCGTTGCTTTGTCTCAGCAATCAAAATTATTCTGCCCAGTGAGTGGTTCATCCCAGCTGAGGAAGAGTAACCAGCGAGACTTATGTGTGGCGTTTGTTTGAAGCCACACACATGTCGGATAAACGTGTCAGCTATTCGTATACACTTTTTGTTGTCGGCTTGAGCCTTCCATTGAACAACAAGAATGCAATAAACCAACAAACACTAGCCATACATGTACAGAGATACTCGCAGAATGTGGACTTATTACTGATATTCATGCTTGATTCAATATACTCATTCCGCTCTACTTAAAATCCGAACTTCTGATAAATGGTTAGAGTAGGCTTAGTATTCTTATTATCCACAGGATAAACATCAACAGTGATAGTAGATATATTATTTCCAGGAACGTTAACAACGACGCCAACACGAACAGTGGCTGTAATATTAGTAGCAATATCGTCATCGTACTGACAGTCTACACCAATAGCAGTAGAATATTAACAATAGTACTACAAGCAGTGTTTTGTTGTTGTACTATTTATAACAGCAACATAATCATTATCAGCAGTGATTGTTTTTGTTTTATTTTTGCTAATTTTGTTGCCATTATTTTCAACGTTAAATAATACACTGACAACGTAGTAGTATTTTTTCTACAACTGTTATTTTCCTCTTCCTACAACAACAACAACAACAACAACAACACAAACTACTACTATCTATACTATCAATGGCCTCTCCGATGGCTTAGTGATTAGGGCGCTATGTTGTAAATGTCCAGGCTGTTGGTTTGAAATCATCTCTCCCCTGGGTTTGTGTGAAACATCCCCAGAGGCGCTTTCAAACAACTAATATACTACTACTAGTACTACTACTACTACTATTACTATTACTACTAATACTAATACTAATACTACTTATACCAATACTACCACTACGGTAAATGTGATATTCAGAACCACCTATCTAAATAAACTAAAATACGATGAAATCAATAATTTATACAAATATACAAATAATACAATAAATTATTCATAAATAAATGCAATGAAATAAAGAGGCTTGCTATAGTAGCTCTAACGAGAGTATAAAGGCGGATAAATGATATGAATACTAATAATAAACTTACAAATATTAATAATCAATGTTATGATTCTCCCTAAAGGGTGAGCAATAGCCAACATCCAAATGCACTCATTCTCTTCCATAAAGATAAAGGAATGTGGAACAGATCAAAAGTAACTCTTCAAATTAACTAAGAACTTGATGGGAAGTAATTTAAATGTTAATCTTCCACACTTTACCTCCGCTGAACTCCTGGCGAAAACCAAAGTGCGCATTGGTCAGCACTTCGAATACAGTGACTTCCGTTACATTTATCTGTTTGCTTATCATACGGATCATTTAACAGAAACTGCTCTCTCGAAATTGCAGAGTGACATTGCTGAAGCTGCTCTTGACGAAGGATTCACTGACTGGATTAATTATGCTTGATTGATCTGCAGCTTTTGATGTAATCGATCATCCGATACTAGTAAAGTGTTTAGAATTTTCCTTTTGGTGTCAGTTGAAGAGAGTGGAGAACAGCCAAACAACATTGGCATTAGGTTTTCACAGCTCCGTACATTTAGTGAAGGCATTTTGCTGGGATTTGGTTATTCAACCAAGTGGTCACAAACTGAAAGATTCAATTGATTGCAGTGTTTTAAATCATACTCTTTAAGTATCAATGTATTGCTATGTAGCGCTATGTCCAGTTAAATGCCAACTTATCCTCTCTACGTCCAGTGTTCTATCTCTGAAGCCATTTTGTCCAGTTATTAGTTCGTGGCTTTTCAATTACCTTGAAGTCCTGCTTGATTTTTGCAGGTGGAGTCAGATTATGTATGACTATATGGATTTTAAGATTAGGGACAACTCTCTCATGTGCAATGCCACATTCGAAAATAGTGTACACTAAACATTTGACACCTCCTTATTTTGAAATTGAAAATAACTTTATCTGTCACTGATGAGGTAAGTACAAACGTTAAGTGGCTGAAAAGAAAATATACGGGTGAATATATCGTGTAGAAAACTATATAAAAACATCCAGGCATTTTTAAAGGCATAAATACGGTTCGATAAAATTTCAATATTTTGATGGGGAATTTGATGTATGAAAGGGTCATGTTTTGTTAATATATAGTTGTAACACATTCATAAATGAACTCTAACACAAAAATGGTTGACCTTGACAAGTCACAAGGTTGAAATTAAAATAACTGCATCTATAGAAAAATAGTTAATTTTACAAAATAGCAATTGGAAATGATATACTCTTTCCTTTTATGACCATTTATAAGCGTTCATTTGTGTGTGCGCGCGCGCGAGCGCGTGTCTTTTATTCCTATATTACTCCAGTTCGTGAATGTGACTCTAAATTTCTTTTAAGTAGATTAATCGAACGCCGTTGCCCGTCTGTGATAACGCATCGCTTCAATTATCAACTGTGTAACGTCGCTGTGAAGCCAGTAACAATTAAACGGTACATATAATTGAACAATGGTGGATGTAAGTTGTTGATTAGTTTATGTACGAAGTGACATCAAACTGGCTTGTTATTGTTGGTTTCTATGAGATCGAGGCAGGAAGATGATAAAAGGCGTGTAATTTTGAACCTGTAAATGGTTCTCATTTTTTATGGATGAAGTGTTTTATTATAATTCGTTTCTAGTTGTTGCTATTGAAGTGGCATAATTATGAGCAAATACTGTTGTTGATTTGGGTGGCATTTTATCATATACTCCTTAACCTTACAGTCCAGTCTTGTACTATAGCTAAAGTATGATTAATTAATTACCTCAGATAAATATTACCTGTAGCATATAGGTATAGATTAAGAAGATATTGCATATTGGAAGAGCGATTAGAAATTCCTTACAATAGTATCTATATGCATCAGTGATCTACTGCAAGCATAATCGGTAATCTTAATTTAAAGGTGATAGGAGATTAAACATAAGGAATAATTTAAAACTGATTTTCCAGGATTTCCCTCGGCATGCATTTGCAATTATTGGTCAAATCCTTGATACGCTACATGATGAAGCTTTTATTATAATATATTCTTCCCTATAATAACGTATATCAGTTAAAATAATACTTATTTTAATGCAAGTGTGATTATTGACTATGACTGATTATAAGACTGATGTCTATACACCTCTTAAGTTTTATACCAAAGACCCTTTTAAAATATGATGCTTTATTTATAATTTGCTATCTGTTATCTGCAAAGCAGAATATATTTAGAATAGTTGCACACATTAATTACTACTACTACTACTACTACTACTACTACTACTTCTAATAATAATAATAATAATAATAATAATAATAATAATAATAATAATAAAAATAATAATAATAAAACCTTAGAATTATAACAAAATTAGAATGAAAGCATAATGTGTATTAAGTGTATGGAGTGTATTAAAGAGTAACATAAACACTACTGTCATAATTTGTAGTATTTTATTTCTATTCGCGAGAAAATAATGAGCCCTGATTCATATAAATTTTGATAATTTTGCAACCGTTGTCTTCTTTCAAGCGAGGCCTCTACTTCATCCTATGACATTTATCTCTCTACATCATAAACAAATCCTAAAAACAAATGACGATTTGTTTGTGACTGACGTATGCTCGAATGCACTTAATAAGATACGGCTTTGTGTAGACAAAAGAATCTTCACGGATGCCAATTGATAATTCAATGCTTTTCAGGACAAAAATCTAATCCATTAGACTTTGTACGACATATTTGTTAAGCTTGATATATAGATGTGCTTTGTAGCGAGAGTCCCTTTGACAGAATCGCCACCAACCGAATAAGGTTATATTTGTCGAGTCATCTTCCTAATGAGCATATTGAAAATTAGCAGTAATGTCATCGTGAGGCAAGTAGCAACCCCAACCGCTTGTTACCATTTTGTAGCTTCCTATTGTATTATAGACAGTTTGAATTGCGCCGCGTTATTATTAATGGTATTTAGAATAGACAATGTTACTGTGAATGGGTTTAATGCAAATTAGGAAAAAGATCACTCGAAAAGTGATAGATCGTGATATTCTCCTATCATTTTTTTGATTGATATACGAGGCAAATACTTCTCTACTTTATTATCTTATCATAAACTAGCATCCATATTGTTTAAATTATTCGGCCTGTTATTCGGGTATCCGTAACTACCCTTCACGCTTTACGTCTTAGTTTTGAATGTTTCTTGGCATGACCTCTTTTAAAACTGCTCGCTCTCTTGTCTTTCAACTGAAATGTGTCGTTCAAAGGTAAACAGTATCGATGAGTCATTATGAAAAAAATAATCCAATTATGAAGATCATTACGATCTAGACTGATATTAATTCCTTCTTCTTTAGTGCTTCAAGTAACAATTCGGGGCTAATAATAGAACCTATAAACATTAACAAAAACATCCCCAAGTGGTAAAGCTGACTGAGCGCCTCAGATTAATCTATAATATCATGACCATACTTGTTAGCATCCAATTTAATATGGGCGGCAGCTGGAGCTGACTGTCAAAGAGACCATATCACGGGTTCTCTCAACTGGATTCTCTAATCAATAAGCAGCGACGAGTATTCTGTGATATAACCAGAGGGAAGGGAAGGGGGTGTATGGTATTTGTGGACTCTACAGTGATGGTAAGACTGCCTTCTCTGTCAAGAGATTGATTTATTAGAAATAGCAGCTGTCATTATATTTGGCTTAGCTTTCAAACATTTTCACGAAAGAGTTAATATTTCAAAAACTAAAGAAACAATAATTGCTAAAAAAGATTATAATTAGAAGTAACAATAATCAGTTGATATTAAGTATCAAACTAACATGCCAAATATGCCTTTATCAGATTAGTTAATTAATGGCTGTCTAGTAATATGGCCTTGTCGAGTTAGATTCCTCATGTATCTGTATTAATATATATTGAACTTTATAGCACTAACAATGGTTGGAAGCTTGGTTATATTCTGCGGCTAGGTGGCCATTTTGTTAACATTAACTGCATTTAGTGCCAGGTAGAGGTGAAGGCTAGTTTCGTTAGTATTCCTGAGCCTGTGAGAGAGTTAATAGTTTGCAGAATGAAACAAGAAGCGAAATTATTTGTCAGCTTCCAAAGATCATCATTTGGCCATTACGTGCAATATTTGTTTCAAAATTGCATTCACGTATGATAAATAATTATTCATTATTTATGTGATATTTTATCAAATTTAATGAGGTACTGAGTTGAAGCAGTTGATGAAAGAGATGCTATTTATTATTAAATACTAACTTTCCCCGGAGCAATCTCATCTAGCGTTTCAGTTTTGCCCGTTCCACCAATCATAAAGCATCAATGATGTTTTCTAGGTATCTCCACTTTTTATTTATCTTTATATGCAACACTAATTGATCAAATTTACATGAAGAACATAACAACAGCTGGAAAATCAGGAATTATAATAACAGATCTAGCTGATAATTTTGCCACATTTTATATTTCACAGGCACAGAAAACCAAACATTTACCAAATTTGTTGAAGACAACGAGAATGGTTTCGGACGCCAACATTTTTAAATTTAAAGAATATTTGGGGTATTTGGACTTCACAAATGCCACGTTATGCCCAAATGAAGGATATGGTGAATTCATTAAACTGTACAAACACGCCTTTGAAACTTGTTTCCCTCTTCGCACATGTAAAATTAATAATAAAGCATTAAAAAGAGAGCCATGGGTTACAACAGGTATTTTAATTTCATCCAAACAAAAAGCGAAACCTTTTGTCAGGAAGTTAAATAAAGCTACTGCTGACAACACTGCAGTATATAAAGAGTATAACAGCATGCTTAATAGGTTGAAAAAATCTATTATTTTCAAAACGCCCTTGAGGAAAATAAACAAAATATATGAAAAACTTGGTCTATCCTAAGAAAGGCTATGGGCAAACACAATAACAAAACAAGCTTTCCTCAAAATTGTTTTATAAACGGAACCCTAATTACTGACAAATTTCAGATTGTGGAAGGTTTTAATAATTATTTTTCTAAAATTGGCATTCAGACCAATCAAAACGTGCCTCAATCAAATACACATTTTACAGAATATATGCCCAAACGTAATTGCACAGCATGTTTCTTGAACCAGTGGCGCTATCTGACCTTTTAACTACCTATAATTTGAAACCGTAACTAAGCTAGGGTTATGATGGCATCTCCACAACATTGTTAACGGAAACTATTACCAACATTTTGCAACCCATTACTCACATAATAAATAGATCGTTTGTTACCAGTGTTGTTCCACAGGACCTGAAAATCGCGAAGGTTATTCCTATTTACAAATCCTCTGACCAAAGTCTTCTGCAAAACTGCAGACCAGTAAGTTTACTATCAGCCATTTCCAAAATATTAGAGTAAATTATGTACAAAAAGTTATTGTAATTTTTGGAACCCATTTTATTCATGCACTAATACGGCTTTCGTCCAAAGAATTCAACTATACACCCAATCGTCCAGCTTCTAAATTATTGTGCCGAATCTAATAATAATCATCCAAGACCCGAACTTACTTTGGCTATCTTTTGTGATCTGTCCAAAGCTTTTGACGTCATCAGCCATGAAATACGTTTAAGTAAACTAAACACTTTTGGAATACGTGGAAATGCTAAAAATTGGTTTAAACGTTACTTAGCAAATAGAAGTCAATTTGTAGACATTGATGGTCATAGGTCCAGCCTTCTCAATATACAATGTGGAGTCCATCAAGGCTCTATTCTCCGTCTTTTGTTGTATCTCATTTATTTGAATGATATACCAAATTGGTGTAATGGTAATATATTGTCACTTGCTGATGACACTATACTGTGCATGTCGAACTCCTACTTACAATAGTTATTTTTGGAGGCAAATGAAACAGTTAACAAATTGTTCCATTGGTTTTGCGCAAACAGATTATCTCTAAATCCAATAAAAACTAAATATATCGTTATTAGATCCCATCAACAACAATTAAATTTCACAGGAAATTAATAATAATATATTAAAAAGAATAGGGAACAATTGCGAAGAAAATTCAGTAAAATTCATAGATGAAAATCTTAGTTGGAAATATCATATCACAAAATATCTTCCCTACTCATTTCAGCAAATGTTCAGATTTGACCATGACATTCCCAATCGCGAGTAACTAGGCAATCAGATCTCTTGTATGAAACCAGGTGCAAAACCCCTTTTCCAAATATATATATATATATATATATATATATATATATATATATATATATAAAACACACACACACACACTAATATTTGTTTTTTTTTTCTGTCCGCGTTGCTGGCTGATGGTGATACACGCATGCACAGAACCTCACTATTATGTATTATGGGGCAGTGGGAAGACAGCTTCATAGTTACACTGGTCCATTAGCATTCCACATATGTCTTACAATTACATTTAGCTTATATATATATATATATATATATAGTCTGTACTGTGAAAGTTTGAAATAAAATTCTATTCTATTCTATGAAAATTAAGATTAAAGGAAAATATATGAGATGGTCTGGAGTGTGTAATAACTATGTACGTCATCCTAGTATTCCACACCCCAAGAAAACTTTATATTTATCTAGTACGCTTATATTTATGGTATTGGATCTTTTTTCATGGATCACGTGTTATATTTTACATTAGTGTTTACGTATATTCTTTGTGAAGAATATTGTTTTATGCAGTTTTGTTGTTAAGTATGGATTCACAAATCTCTAGAATGGTAGGTGAATGTTTATCTGCAATTGGATGAGAAGTTTTGACTTTAGTTATCTTGCATTAGATCAGTCTTTAAAATGTTTTTTTGAGCTGTCAACCCTGACTGTGCTAATACCTGTGCTGAGTCTAGGTGTAGCAAACAGCTGACGTCCAAATGTGATGAGAAAGCTACTATTTTGACACCTTGCAGTAGGCGTTGTCGTACAAGAAGGGGAACCCGGGGGGCTGTTGAAAAATTCATTAGGCATATTAAATGTGTTAGATACAATGCTGCCAGCCACAATAAACATAGTGTAACTACTAGCAGCCGGCAAAAGCCTTGTTTAATGTTAATTCAATTCCTAATGTTAATTCAATATTAATGTTCGTAACCTGTATGTTATAGACCATGTAGATGATGATCAGATGGTTCAGGTCTCTTTATCATTATGTTGTCTGAATGTTCAATCCTTTAGGAGTAAATCCATACCAGTGACCGATTATCTTGTATCGCAAGATATTAATATTTTAGCGTTTACTAAAACATGGCGTGACTCGTTGGCAGTATTGATATAGTCTACAAATCGAGACGTTAAGGTTGTTATGGTGATTAAGCCAGAGACAATGGATATATATAACTATTTTGAAAACATGAACTGTACAATAAATATTGATAAGATTACGATTAAAATTAGTACTTTTAATATCCTCCTCTTTCTAAACAAATGGCATTATAACTCATTATTCTTTGATGATTGGTCTAAATGATTAGATAACATAACACTTATCCCTTATGATGTTATAATAACTGGTTATTTATATTTCGTTGTAGACAATAAGTCTGATGTTGAAGCTCGTGCGTTTTGCAGTATATTGGACAACATGTGAATGGTGCAACTCACAACGGAGACCACACGCTAGATACATCATAGTAAGAGTTCCCCAGGATGTATGACCGGGGCGCCTGCATGGTCTAGCGGTAGCGTGTTAGACCACAGATCACTACCACCCGTGTTCGAGGCTCGGTGTGGGCATATCTGAAGGTTGTTTCATCTTTAACTTCGCTTCATTACCTTTGGAGGTCGCTCGGTCCGTTTAGCTTACCATGTGCACAAAAGTGGCCGTACATCATCAATCATCATCATCCAGGATGTGACCCTTGTCTGAGCAAAGATAAATCATTCGGCGATCAGCCTGCTGTATATTTCATAATTAAGTACGACTGCCGCCCTCCCGTAAAAGTTCGTATATAAAAATTATCTCAACACCCAACACCCAAGTGTATGTAATGGATCGTAGGATGAGTATGGATGTCCAAAGTATCAGAATTCATCATGTTCCCTCTTTTCCAAAGATCGTTATGTTGAGAACCGAAACTCTTTGGTACTCTGATCAGCTTGGATCTACTATGAAAATTTAGAAAAAAGTAGATAGATCCTGGCACCGAATTTCCTTAGTGGTGCACTTTGAAGTACACCGGGATCTCTGTAAAAATGAATACACTACTATTCGAGGAAAAGAAGTGTATATATTTCACAAAAATAGAGAAATATTTAAAAGATCACATTTGAAAGTTAAAATGTGTTTGTACTTTATGAGATAAAACCATGTTTTAAAGATGTTTTAAATGTAAAGCGCCTTAGAGCAATTCAAGTTGAATAAGGCGTTATATAAAATACTGCTGATATTTCACAATCCACTTCCAGTCACATTCTTATAGTTGTACTGATAAACATACATCGCTGAATCTTCAACTTATCTCGCTAAACTCATATCCGTCAGAAGAGCAAAGACCCGGTATAAGTACCCACTTTTATCCTTGTTGTCTTAACGCACCAATACGCTGATATCGGCAGTTACCAATCTAAAATATCATTCTTTAATTTAAAGCTGAATCGAGCTGTATAATTTTGGCACTAGTCACATCTGAGATTTAAAGCCAAGGGAGCACTCCATAGGAATCTAATTTGCAAACACTGACATGAGTCGGATTCCAGAGTTTGACAGCCCAAATATAATGTCGAGTACAGTATGTATATGAATCTGATAACTTTTGTACCCAGTTAATATTCATCGCTTTAACTACCTCCCCCTTTGATGCCGTATTTATAATATCTCTTATAGAGTAGATCAATTGTTGATGACTTATGAGCCTGATAGTTTCAGTATTCAAATGATTAAAGAAATTCTTTGCTCTGTGAAGACGATAAGACTTACCTTTGTTTTTGTTTCGGCAGGAACTATATCCCGGCTGAACGAGAAAGTTATATATTTATTTCGTATTGGTTGGTATAATAATGTCAGTATAAACACTAAACAATGGTGACATTTTCAATGAACGTAAACAAATTACAACAAAAGGTGTGAATAAAATACATAATTGGCTGAAGATAAGCAAGTTAACTGGGATGGACAACATAAAAATGAAGAAACAGAAGGGCAATATGGATACAATGTAATTATTAATAAATTACTTTATGAATCTACCCAGATAATTATCGTCCACATCATGGAAGCTATCTATAATTCTTCCCACTGTGGAAGACTAAATGTTATAGATCCGGAGAAGGTATTCCAAACGCTATCACACCATGTAATTAATACAATTATTTTCTTTTGAATGTTATCTTACTATAACAAGTCTTCTATGAACTGACAGCCACAAGAATCGTCATTTGTGGAAATAACATCTCTCAAAGTCATAGTCATCAGAATCCCTCAAATACACTAGTCTAGCATTAAATAAATATTTACTTTTTGATATAAACAAAACAAGTATGCCTAGATTACCAATCCATCATGTTTTCTATGCACTTGGTAATCACGACAGATTACATGTCTTTGTGTTATCAATGATTAAATATAAGTATGGCCAGCTTATATATGATAATATGTTTTTTTAAATATGATCTCAGTAATAAAAGGTTTCATATTCCACTAATTGCTCAGGTACGGGTTAGGTGGATATTGTTATATTGGAAGTATGATTAGATGTATCCTTGCAACAAGATATACATGCGCCATCGCTGATGTATTCCATGTATGTTCAAAACACTGTATTTAAACTTTGCATTAGAGTAAGACCAAAAAAGGATTTTGAGTTATCTCTCAAACTGAATTCATTGATAATTAAAATTAAATAATAAATCCCTTAGCTTGTGGTGTATTAAGCTTTTTTCCTTTTTGTATTAATTGCTCATATGTCGTATGTTATGCATTAATGTAAAGATCCATTTGAATGTACAGTATAGTATTTCATCCATGGTTGACTCTCTCTCTCTCTCTCTCTCTTTTTCTCTCTCGCTCACTCACTCACTCACTCACGCACTCACTCTGAAAATCTACCTACTTAAACTAAAACATAATGCAACACATAATGTGATGTTAGTAAATAAGATACATAAATAGTGTAATGCTTTTTGTTCCTAGCGGATTACTAGAAGTGTACTGACATCATATATTATAATCATATATAATAACATAACACATTTACCTGTCTCTCAACTTTATTGTCTGTTTTGTTAATCGTCCGTAGTTTGTAGGCCTCAATATACCTTTCAGGAAATGGTTGCTGCTACTCGAAATTGTAAGTAACATTATTAAGGAATTACAGTTGTTGCCTTCACTGTTGCTAATAGTGATTCCTAAGCCTACAGGACGATCTCGTACTATGGCTTATGGAAACACTAATTGTCTACCAGTCACCACAGATATAAACCGTCTGTAATAGATGAGTGTGGGTTAAGTGGATAATGTATATTGGAATTGTGATTATAAATTCCTTACAATAAGATTGATATACATCATCGGTGATCTATTTCAGACATGATCAGAAGTCTATCTTTAAAGATTGTAGGAGATTAAAATTGTATGGAATAATTTAAATAATGATTTATTGGCATTTTCTCCAGCAAATAATTCAAATTAGGAACCAAATCTTTGAGGCGCAATACGTTGACGTGGATAATTTTAATTTTAATTTATTCTTCTCACAATAATATATCACTTCAATTATCATATTTGTCTCGATCTGATGAAAATGTTATGACAGAACAGTAATAACAATAAAGATGAGTAAGATGATAATGATGATGATGATAATAATAATAATAATAATAATAATAATAATAATATAATTACTATTAGCATTATTATTTTAATCTGAGTTGTTTTAAGTCACTTTACATTGAAAATATAATTAAAACACGCTAGAAATGAATGCCTAATAACATAATTAATTGTAATATATATTGATAAGTATTTCAAACAGTAATTTAAACATTCAGGCTACAACGTACAACATTATATTAACACCTACTGGACTTAATTGAACTCTGACTCGAATATATTTTGACACTTTTTCACCTGTCTCGCCGATTCAATGGAGGCCGTCACTTCATTCGGTGTCTTTTATCTATCTGTCTTTATCATACATCACAAGGAAACCGTTAATTTAATGACGTTCTGTTTGTGATGTAAATGATATGTAGCTTTGTGTAAATAAAATAATCTTCACCGATGGCCAAAGATAATTCTTCGTCTTTCGGGAAAATATTATAATCCATTAGACCTTGAACAACACATATATTTGTCAAGCTTAATATATTGATGTCCTTCGGACCAAATTCCCCCTAAACAAAATTGTGATTAATGAATAGGGCTTTATCCGTCGAAACACCGTTCTAATGAGAATACCGAAAATTAGCATTCAGGTCGCCATGAGTCAAGTAGCAACCTAAACAACTTGTTGCTATATTTGTGGCTTCCTAACCCACCAATGACATTTTCAGAAGCACTATGTTATTATTAGTGGCCTGTGTTTAGAATAGACAATCCTACTAATAAACAGGTCTATATAAATCAGGTTAAGCACCGCTTCAGAAGAACCTTTTTAATACACCATTCTTCTATCATGTGTTTGATTTATACATGATGTACAAATTTCAATCGTTTGTTATTTCAGCATTGACCAACATCTATACTGCTTAAAGTATTCTATTTGTCATTCAATTATCATGTATTATTTATAATGAATCAGTCGAGCTGTCATCCAGTTATGAAGATTACTGCTTTTAGGAGGGGATAATTTATACTGATAATACATTACCCCTTGTTTATGGGTTATATATAATAATTCGACCTAATTAAATAACACACAAACGCCAATGCCTTCGCCACATGTTGAAGCTGACCGAGACAGGTTAATCTATACTATTGTGGACACGTTTGTTTATGTCCAATTTAGTACGGACACCAGCTTCAATGGACAGTCAATTACACCATAAGGATCAGCTTTTGTAATCAATAACAAATGTGGAGCATTATATCCCCTTCTTCTTCCTAATATAGTACATCATCCAAGCTTGGATGTTGAGTATTGATGCCTAGTGATAATTATGGCGATGTGACTGTATGTATATGATGTGTGCAGGTTGCAAGATGATTTTAGTTTTGGCTTCGATCATTTTCATGATAAATACAAAACGACATATTGCCACGTTTAGAGAACGATACATTATCTGAGTAACTTTCAGCTGACATTTATATCCCATGATAAATGTGATACATTATTTAGAGCTAAAATGTATCTGTAATGGACATTTATCTTACGAAATACGGCACTAAACTAATGGTAAACGGTAAATAAATATCAGAATCTGAGATATTTACTAGAAATAATTTTGATGTTCAGATCATGAATATTGACTCGACATGAAGTTTATTTCAATACTAGACTCTATTGTCGATATAAAACTCCTGCCACTAAATGAATGGAAATTGTTTTCGATTTTCTACTAATCTTAAATATTACTCAGAGATACGCAAATTAATATACTTCACTGTGAAAAATATTTTCAAGAGAGGTTTTAACCTATTAGGACAGTGAGTTTTCCATAGGTAGTAAAGGTCTTATTAATGGCAAAAGTTTATTTTCGGCCTTATCAGATTTAAAACCAATTCTTGGGTGTTAACTTTCGCCGCAGTAACAATCGGAAAATATGTGAAATTTCAGATTTGATTTCGAGTTACATGAAGGCGTTTTTCACGCAATTTATTTTAAAAATAGCTGCGACATTTAGGTTCACCTACCATTATAGAAGTTAGTTAAGTTTGCACTGATGCAAGTATAGTGTAAAAGAACGGCTCAATCAAATCCCGATTCATAAAGGGGTACAATTTGCCAGAATTAACATTGGAATTTTGTGCAAACTACTTAAATCATAACCGGTAGGTGTCGCCCTTATAGCGTGAGTATCTCAATTTGATAGTCAATTTAAAGGAAACTCGTGCAGTCGTTTGTTGCTCTTATATTGTGAAGTAATAATAATATTATAATAATATGTGACATTTATATAGCTCCCTATTAGGTTAGATAGCTTCTCTAAGGTGTTTTACAGTATTATTATCCCTGACTCAGACTTGTTCCAATCCAGCACATAACTCAACTCCCAAGGGAGCATACAACACATGCTGCCATTATATTTAGCCTCGGCACTGGTCACACCTGTGTCATATGGTCGATATACAATTATCTAGAGAAACATCACATAAACACAGGTTTTAGTCCGATTCGAACCCATATCCTGGAGGCTTACAGTGCAATACGCTAACCAGTACATAATCGGAGCGTCCAGTGTAACGTCGATAAGTAATCCAGAGATTTTGTACTAATTTCTTGAGAATTTATTTTATTGGTTTTTACTTTATACAAATTATTTGATTGGTTTTGATCTTGTACAAATGTCTGATCAATGTTGGGACATGAATCTATTTTTGTTTATTTACTTTGAGTAACCCTTTGGATTAATGACGTAGCTATGCACTAATGCTAACTAGCAGTTAAACTAACAAACTACTTGTATACAAGAAGAAGAAGAACAGTAACAGCAACAACAACAACAACAACAACGGTAATAACACAAAGTTACTGTTGTGGTCATAATAACAATAACAATAATGGCGATATATAAAGAAACCGACTTACCTAAAGTAAATTAAAATGAAATTTAAAAATCCCAGGAAAATAAGATCCAGCGTATTTTATGCAAATTCGGTAGACGAAAATAACTACCATTAAATAAATGAATTGAAATAAAGTTTTTGGGATAACCTTAACTTAAGTATAAAGTCGGGTTAATAAGGCAAAATAATTATTATGAAAGATACCAATTTTTAATAAATATATTAGCATTCAATTTTATAATTCTCCCTAAAGGTTATTCATTAGCCAACTAACTGCCAGATCAAGAAATTATCTTTTTAAAATCCCAACAAAATTTCTGTTGGTCTGATTTTTAAGACATTAAAATTAATAATCGAAAATGTAATCACAAGACACATAGAAGAGCATTTAGGGCACAACAACCTCAATGACAGTTATAAGTCTGTTTATCTTAAAAGGTCATTCAACAGAAATCGGTCTCTTGAAAGTGCACAGTGACAATGGTGAAGCTCTTGATGAATGATCCATGACTGGATTAATTATGCTTGATTTGTCTGCAGACTTTGATATAATCGATCATCTGATACTACTGAAGCGGTTAAAAGTTTCTTTGGTATCAACGAAAAGGTCTTAACATCGATAATGGCGTACATCGTCAAGGAAACTTAATGTGTTTCAGTCGCGGATAAACAATCACCAGGTGTAGGTCTTCATTTTGGTGTACCACAGGGATCCGGTATAAGACCGAATAATTACTGGATGTATACCAAACTATTTGGTGAAATTACTAAATGGCATTATATTAAATATAATTGTAATGTCGATAACACAGAAGTCTACATTATTTTCAAGCCATGAGATAAGTGGAAGAATATTTCATCTTGAGTTGAATTGGATTTATTTCAAGATGCTGAAATTTAATAAGGATAAAGCCGGATTAATTTTATTCTCATCCAAGCAACATGTAATGAATATTATTAATTTTCGCATTAAGTTAGTATCCGTGTCTCTGTAAGAAATATATGACTTATATTGGATAATACTCTAGGAATGGAGAAGAAGGTGAATTCGATATGTAAGTCCTCTTACTATAAAATAAATAAAAATATAAGACTTATTGGTAATTACATAAATGAAAGACATGCAATATTTTAATCCAAGCCCTTATAATTCGACTGGACTCTGGAAATGCATTGTTATATAATAATCCCCTCTCTGATAAACCTACAACGAGTGCATGACTGTGCTGTATGTATGGTAATACAAACTGGCAAAAGGTAACAGTTGCACTGGTTTCTTGTATGCTTCAGATCATTCTATACAATCCTATTTTACTCATTTAAATTTTGTGCGGAACAGCATCGCTATATCTAAGGGATCTGATTCAAAAGTATATACCAGTGACGTTCATTATGGAGGAAAGGTTGTGCAGTTGTTGCATGTACTACGGATGGTTTTGATTACTAAACCTACCGTACAATCTTGAACTGTCTGTAATAGATAGGTGTAGGTTAAGTGGATACTATATTAGAGTTATGATTATAAATTCCTTACATTAATATTTTAATGCCTCATTGCTGATACATTGCAGATATGATGAAAATCTATGTTTAAGGCTTGTAAGAGATTGAACATATGGAATAATTTAAAACGGATTTACGGGGATTTTCCTCACCAACCAAATGCAATCCCGAACCAAAATCTCAGATATAATAAAGTGCAAAGTTTTGCTTTAATTTATTATGCCAAAGATACATAATATCTCAATTATTACCTTATTTCGTTCTATGGAACGTGTTTCTAAAGGCTACGACTGATTATATGACTATTCTAAACAGTTATTCAGTTTGAAACCTAAGACTACTTTAAAACCCGAATTATGTCCTTATAATAAACCTTAAGTTTTAAATTTCTCATACAGAAAATATACAGAATAGCTTCGCGCATTAAATAATAATAATAATAATAATAATAATAATAATAATGCTGATGGTGATGATGGTGATAATAATAAAATTTAGTTTTAGACAGTTCCTTGATTAATCCGTGTTGTTCTAATGGGCTTTAAGCTGAATAGAATTATTAAAACATGTTATTGAATGCATGTTAACGTTTTATATTGTACGATTTACTCATAATATGTGAACTATTAATGCATCCACTCCAGATACAACATGATGCCTTTTATTATTATTCACTAAAGGTAAATGAGCTCTGACACGTATCTGTTTTGATATTTTGGTATTGTATATATATATATATATATATATATATATATATATATATATATATATATATATATATATATGTGTGTGTGTGTGTGTGTGTGTGTGTGTGCTCGTGTGTGTTAGGATTTTAGTTGAGACTGTTATCATCACTCCTTTTACCTGTAGATGATATAACAGCTAAAATGCAGCTTTCAAATCAACACCGATAATGACTATCTACTAATATGACTTTTATTTGGTGTTTTTTTTAATCTTCTGTTCTCTTCTCTAATTTACTTCTGTCTCAACGTTAATGAGTAGAATCAGTGTAGTCGGTACTGTAGTGTTATCCAAAATAAAACGTATGAATAATTCCATTTGAAGGCGAATCTCAACTTTTAAGAAACATCCAACACTTTTAGAATACAGCTAATTGGAGCAAGTGGAGCTGAATAAATTATTTCTCTATAAGTTGAGTGTCGAGACCAATCATCTCCTTGTCCAATCTACATCAGCAAAAGCTCAACTTGGACGGAATGCGAGTCCAAGTGATGTATTACGACCTCGTACTGAGCTAATGAGATGAATCGTCCTGGGACAAGAAAGAACTATTTACTAAAACAGAGCCATTATGTCTTAGGCGTCAAGTCATATGGGTAGACAGACATGTAAGTGTTGACGTCAGGCAATAGAAATGGTGTTTTTGTAGCTCAAGATCACCAATTGTGGACTCTACGTACACACATTTTGCACAACGTACGCGACATATGTTAGTTATTACACAGCAATTATCTATCAGTCCTAATTTAACACAAATATAAACAATATGCTGACAGATAGTAAAGATATTAATGATATTTGCTAATTAACAAGATGCATGATATTATCAGAAAAATAGTATTACAAAAGGCTAGGCAGTCTATTTCAGTTATTTCTATCTATATAGGGAGATGGAAAGTATAAAGTCTTGTTATACTCCTAAATATATTCCAAGTCTAAAACACGCCTTTTTGTGCGGATTATTTGTATACAAGATGAATCCACAGACACCTGATAAACTATGCTCTCAATTGGACAACGTTAAGATGCTGCATTCGGCATTCCCTTTGTGACATAAGGAGACCAAAATGTGTTTCATCAACAACTTATTATTGAACAATAAGATAATGTTTCAGTATCTGATTTGAACTCATGATGTCAACTGACTATTGTTTCTTCTGTCTTGAGGTCATTCCTATTGTCATTGCAGCTGCTGCGGTATATTTATATGGCCGTTACCTGAATTGCTTTGGGATAGCTGTCATAAAGACTTTACGTGCTATAAGTTAATGGGAACGTCATGAATAGGGTTTGTACGATGTATTATAGATAGGAGAACGTTGGTTACATGGAACTTAAGTTAGTATTTAACCATCTTCCAAACTAAGTTATTTTTGCTATAAAGTCGACAAACCCCGGACTTCTCAATAACGAATGAGGGTATAATACAGGTAAATGACTTTCTGGGAGCAATAGGTTTCTAGTGAAAACTAGATGAGAGTTGGAATACTGGACCTTCGCACTGAAGTATTGAGCACCCACCTGCAATAGTATACGAACAATAATTGTTTTACACAATAACACATTATTATATTAATTATAGCTACCTTCACACTGTAACACTCCCCTATATCTGTAGTCTGTTTTCATTTACAGTGTCGAGTCAATTCTGTAATACCAACTCTGTTAATGACAATAAATCTGTTCTTTTTAAATAGACACAATAATAAAGCTTGTTCAAGTAAAGCGTATATATGAACACACACACACATACACACAGATACACACATATGCATGCACATACATACAGATGCACGCAAACTGTTTCAGAAAATGGTCTATAATGAGAGCAAATATTGTTATTTAGCCTCGTCGTAGGTTACGTTGGTGACATATGACCGTGGGGCTGTTGTCTAGAGAAATATTGCATAAATACATGTATCAAGTTGGAATTATTAAATTAATATTTGTTAATTCTACACATGAAGAGAAATGAGGCATCTCTGAAATTACTGTTACTTCGTAATATTGTTATGTTTCTCTTGGGGCCTATATCACCAATATAAATAAACATGTCAGTTAATGTACCAATCTGTCATCAAAACATAAAGAAGCTTCTGTCCTATTTCTATTATATATATATATATATATATATATATATATATATATATATATATATATATACGGTATGTGATGTCACGTCATAAAAAGGACGTAAACTAAATAAATAAATAATAACAGATGAATTAACTTTTCTTTAAACTATTTAAAATACACTAAAATATACACATCGAAAGTTAATATACTTATTTATGTATTTATAAATTATTTGAAATGTTACAGCTCAAAACTAAAATTACACCTATATATTGTATGATATTGTTATTGGGCTAAAATTTACCTTCCCTTAGTTATAATATCATAATCATTTGATCTTAATGACCGGAATGTAATTTGGCTTAGAATATACCAACAATAACTTTATTTGTGGGAGATATTAGAAATATGGTGTGAAAATAAGAACATCAATGAATGGTACTAGGATAACCACGTGCACATTGGTACGGTGTAAAAACAACCACTTAACCAGATACTTATATAAAATATACTAGACTTTAGAACATAACCAACTATTCACGAAAATGGAAGTTCTTGATGGCGATATGTTGAGAATCCTTTGAAGTGGAACTTGCATTAGAGAAAGAGGATATAGGCAAATGTTTGTACCATAATAGGGTATGTATTATTAGGGTCTTTTTTCCACTATATACGAGTTTAGTGAGA
This sequence comes from Paralvinella palmiformis, assembly GCA_025642065.1. Classification (NCBI taxonomy): domain Eukaryota; kingdom Metazoa; phylum Annelida; class Polychaeta; order Terebellida; family Alvinellidae; genus Paralvinella; species Paralvinella palmiformis. Next base: position 4,370 of record JAODUP010000527.1, on the reverse strand, counting down.
TATATACAATGATATGTACGAAGTGTTTACCAGAAAAAAGCCAATTACACCTCCTGCTTCTTGCTATTAACCAGGATAATTATAGGATATAATATCTTCCGGAAACAACTAAACGCTCTATATCTATCTATCTATCTATCTATCTATCTATCTATCTATCTATCTATCAATATATATATATATATATATATATATATATATATATATATATATATATATATATATATATATATATATATATCTATATATATATATATATATATTATATTATTATCTAGCACATTATTCATCTCTCATTCTCTCTTCTCTCTCTCTCTCTCTCTCTCTCTCTATATATATATATATATATATATATATATATTTCTGTCTTTCTCTCTCCCCTCTCTCTCTCTCTCATATATATATATATATATATATATATATATATATATATATATATATATATATCACTCACTCACATTATATATATATATATATATATATATATATATATATATATATATATATATCACTAGATCGCATAAACAAAAATAAACAAATACAAACAACTTACGTATACCACCCTGCTATTGAATAACGCATCAACTGACGGTTCATCTTATCTTCGTGTTCTATATTAACTTAATGACTACCGAAGCTGCAAAGTATAGCCAATATTCTGCCCATAGTTATTATTATCATGTCTAATATAACTGAACATTGAGGAAATGGAGAATAAGTCGCTAGACGTCTATTATTACAGATAGGCCATTTATTTTAAAACCTGACAAAGGAATGTTTGATTTTCGACTGGTAAGGCACGAACATGAGAAATTATCGTAATTAGCTATAATCAATAATACCAGCTGATTATTGCTAATTTCGATCATTTTCGTTTATTTCTAACATAAATAACGGTATCCATCTACGAGTAGATCGTTACTGTTATAAGAAAGGTCTTCGGAGGTTCGATTCCAAGCCGTGGCATTATATTAGGACGAGTTACTCATCCAACCAGGAAACTGACAAGGTTTTCTCCGTCGAATATGCCATATATTGTAAATTCTAAATTTATTTAGAACTAGTCCCCTTCGTGAAGCAGTAAATGACAGACCATGTGCATCTTCTTCATTTGAGGGAGCTAAGCCACGTAAAATAATTTCCTTTCCGGCCATTATTGTTATTATTTCAAGAATAAGTGATCGTGGGTATATATGAGAGCTTGTAGTAGAATGAGGGCATGAGTGGTGAGTGAGCCAGTGAGTGAGCGAGTGACTGGGCGAGTGACTGAGCGAGTATGTGGGGGATTGAGCGAGTGAGCGAGTTAGTGAGTGAGCGAGCGAGCGAGCGAGCGAGCGAGCGAGTGAGACAGACATACATACATACAGACAGACATATAGAGACAGACAGAGGTAGACATACAGATAGACGAACAGACAGACAAACAGACAGACAGACAGACAGACAGACAGAGAGCCAGAGTGATGAAGCCAGATGAAATACACCCCAGTCTTTACTCTTGTCAGATCATACAATAATATCAGAAGGCATACGCACCAGAGAACAAATATCTTTCAGGAGTAATAATACAATGTTGTTCATGGATATGAATCCTTACATCAATGGATAACTTAATATGTACGAGTACATGATGCAAACAATATTTGGAGGGTAACTAAAAAGCCACTTAAAAAGGAACCCATTTTAAAGTAAAGGTCTGCTCTTAAAGGTGTCAGTGATTTTAATCTATATCAACGTTTTAACATAAACCAGTCTTATAATAAATACTAGCCATTGGTAAAACTTTCATGAGAATAAGATATAAGTGAACATTTAAAAGATATGCCTATATTATCTTGGGCAGGATAAATGAAAAGGATTGCATTGAAGATCTATATATTGCTTGTTAGGAGATTTGCTTACGATTGTAATTTTTGGAAATTCCCGTAAATTAGTTTACCTGATTCCTTTGTCCTAATCTCCTATCATATTTAAATACGGGATATTGTACCTGACTAGTTCATATAAGTGGCGTCTGATTAGCAGTTAGAAAATTTAGAAAAATTAGATAAGTGATATTACATATAAACACAAATATTATCATATGCAATTGACCGTGTTGCATTTCGTCACTAAGACATATACTTTATAACAATTATTAAGTATATAGAAAACATGATAAATTGTTAGGCAGGACACCTATATTTTGTTTTCTATAATTCAGTGTTATTGTATTTTGAACAGCTAGTTTGGGTAGAGTGATGTTTCAGAAATGCTCAGAAATGATCAGAACATATAATGCTATAATTCAGGGTAAATTAATAAACTTGATTGTGAATAGGTTGATATAATAATTTATTAACAATTTGGTTTTACCCAATATTAGTCTATAATTTCGAATATCAAACTTCAATGGATTCGTAAAATATTAATGACAGTTTGGCATTTTTCACGTCAGATGGCATCTTTCCTAATTTTAGAGAAAGGTTAAAATGGCGTCTGATGCTGACACTGTGCCTGTACTGCTATCTTCAGTATCCTCACTTGGATGCTGGTCCATCTCAGTTACTTTGCTTGTCTTTGGCCAAGTAGATTCTGCACATTTGTATTGTGACGTTCTTACGGTTGGTTCTCTGAAGATGTGAACAGAATATATTGTTTATACTGACATTACTATAGAGATAAATATGGCATAAATATATCACTTTCTCTCTTATCCGGGCTACTAATGTTCCAAACAAAGAAAGTCAAAGGTACTACTGCTAATAATAATAATGTATATTTAATAAAGCGCCCTTACTAGCAGGAGCCATTCAAAGGCGCTGTACAAATAATATGTAATATAATAACACCCCAAATAATATGTCTGTAAAAAGCTTGTATTGATTTAAAAGATATTAATTATTTATCAGTGAAAGCGACCTTGAACAGGTGCATTTTTAGAACAGATTGCAAATTTTCAAGAGCCTGCAACTTATTCCACAAAGCGGGGGCTGCAACACTAAACGCAAAATTACCACGCGACTTGAGCCGAGACACTGACACCTGGAATAGTATCTGACTGGATGACCTGAGTGTTCGGGATGACTTTCTAATGGACAGCAGTTCACACAGGTATTATGGCGCCATATCATTAATAGATTTATAAGTTATTAATAACATCTTGAAATGGATATGCTGTCTAACATGTAGCCAAAGTAGTCTTTGAAGAATTGGGGTGATTCCTTCTGAACTAAAAGTTAAGGATGATTTATATGAATTAAATAATCCATGATAATTTCAGAAAACGGAATTAATAATAGACAAAGATCTTTAGAATAATATTTGAGTTATTTCTACATTCATCTGTATAGAGATATATCTTGTTGTATTTCAGATCAACAACACGCCTTACCGTGTATTACAATTATGTAAAAGTAATCGTAAACTAGACTAGATATACCTTTATATAGTAAAACGTCTTGCTTAAATCTACATTGTTTATGTTTACAATTTTGAATAAGGCGAAGAATATAATCTATTTCGAAGCCTTAAGTTTTGTAAATAATCTTCATCATTTCCATCATTATTATAACATGGTCTTTGTAATAATTAAACAAATATGGACAATTAGCTGACAATTATGTTTCCAGGTCTTCGCCCTTTTAGTGACTTAAATAATTATAAAGAAGGATAATTTATAGTTAGAGTGAGAAGCTAGAAACAGGAGATCCTCGGATTGAAATAGTATACTACCATAGAGTCTAAACTATAATAATGGATTGTACATATCACTATAAACTAAGGGGACGGTGAAAAGACATTGTATTGCCCTTACATCAAATCCACTTAAGAAGTATAATTCTCAGACGAGCATGGTTGGAATATGAAAATAATAACAGTAAGTCCATAAAATTCTTCTTCTTAAAACAAAATAATACTAGATATAACTTGGCCATTAGTTCGGTTGTGATATATAATAAAGATTCAATCAAGTGAACCATTTTCTAATATTTCTGTGTTGATATCGGAAGTCATTATCATGCATAATTGCTGAGTCTGTACTACGGTAGACTTCCCCTTTTGTTCCTATGTGATACTTTCCAGAGGACTGAGTTTATTAACAACTTCCGGTTGATCTCCAATAATCGAGCAGGGTGCGTTAGCTTCTAATATGAGCTTTTGATTATTGCGTTAATTTATTATAGAGACCAGCAGTAACTGACAGTTTAAAATATAAAATAAAGGTTTCTCATCAATAGCCACAGCTTCTCCTTTCAACAACCGACGTGGAGTATATTATTATAAAGGAAAGGATATTTACAGTACGCTGTGGATGTAAAGGCAGTCTCTTAGTTAATGCCAAATGTGAGATGACATCATTTCTAGTCCACTTCCGATGAATGTTTGTG
>JAODUP010000526.1:197500-285637 GCA_025642065.1 Paralvinella palmiformis | reverse complement strand
ACTGGAATACATATTAACAAATATTTAATGCTGTCAATAATCGATAATGTGTAAGATAATAAACCACTTATGACCTGGCACGAGCAATGTGTGTTTTATGTTACATATAATAAAGGCGTGGGCTCAGGTTTTCGTGATGTTTATAATTCTTACAGAATTATGATCAAACGACTACTACCTAAATAGAAAACAAATTTTATATATTAGTACATATATAACGCAGCTATAACAGGAAATAAAGCAACGACTTATTTTTGATAACTGTATTAATATGAAGGAACAAGCCTCGTCAGTATTCAGAGCTGAATACTACTACCTTAAGAACTGTAAAAGCATTTATGACATAAGAAACACCTGTTATTGTTGCCCATCCTTTGCTAAATCCCGTATAGGCTATCGTAACTCGATGTTATATGACATATCTCATTATAACATCAATCGCTTTCAGTGAATTCGGAAAACTAGAAATATGATCTTATCACCCCTAATTCTTAAAACCTACATTAGCTACCTGTTAGACAGGATATCCATTTCAAGATTTTAGTAACAACTTATAAGTCTATTAATTAGATGGCAGCTGAATACCTGTTTGAACCGGTTTCCATTAGAAGGACATTCCGAAAACTCGGATCATCCAGTCAGACCCCCTCCGCGTGATCGGAGTTTACAATAAGCCCGGTGTATCCGCCCTGTGTCGTAATAGGCGACTAAAAGGGGCAACCTGTTTCCCGTGAATTGCGACCAGTGGGACGGGAAGAGAGGATCCTGGTAGTTGAGCGGTGGAAACCCAGCAACAAACTACTTTGGCCCTAATTTCCCTTTAAGACGAGATGTCAGAAATGCTCGATCTGACCAATCGGGTAGTCATGATTAGCCCTTGAGGTGGTTGTCCAGAAGGCAGTGGCTGATGGATCAACTCTGAAGGATGACACTGCTTTCGACGATCGAGTGGATGATACTTTTCAAATCGCTTCACTCTAGTTATTTTGTTATCTAGGGTATAACACAATTGAATCACTGATGCACAGGTGCTGGTTCTCGCACCTCTGTACAAAAAAAACCTCATTCGCACACAAAAAAGTGCCTTAGATGTGAACCCTACCCCAAGCAGCGAGGAATCACCACTAAATTTGTGGCCCATATTTTTAGTTATACAGAGTATAAAGAAGGACTTTCCATTGGCAAAACTTAATCCTTTTCCCATTAAGAAAGGATTGAAATGCTCCGATCTGTAGACCTCATTATTGAGATCTGCAAGAAGAATCACTGACAATTTCCCGCGTCCACAATGCTGTTAAACTGCCCAATTATATTATTCCCACATCGTAGCATTAACCCGATAAAGGGAGTAATACAGTGTACAGACTTTACTGACACAACTGAGTAGGAATTATTAGAGAATGTGTCAACACATGACACAATGACGTTAGGAAGGTAAGAGATCAACGTGATGGATGCCGAATAAATACCGGCACCATTATCATTAAGTTGGGACTTTCAGTCTTTCTAAATTCCATAAAATTGGATTCGTTGGAGTGAAGGTCGCAGCCTACATTCCAAATACACTCAGGTGCTTCAAATACCATAAATACGGAAACCACTGAATGAACTGTACGCGAGAGCTTACCTGTACCAAATGTAGAATGACGGGTCATGGGGATAAGGAATGTAGTCAACTTCCGCATTGTGTTAACTGTGACGATAATCACGGATCTTTCTCCCGGGACTATCCGGTGTAGAAAAAGAAGAAATATATCTAGGGTGTCAAAGTGACACATCTTCTTCTACAGTGACGGATCCCCTGAAATTCTTTCAAATGAGCATGAGCAAAAACAAATCCGTTCCAAAAAGGCAGACTGGTACCATTTTAAATATAAATGCAACCAAGAAATCAACAGGAATGCCTTCAAGACAATCAGAGAAACCACAATGAACGTTTTGCATTAGTATTAAATTTCATAGCGGAAGTAACACTATCAAAATCCTTTATAGTTCTAAGAAAACTTCACCATTCCTGGTGGAATAAAGTATGCGAGGAAGCTGTCATAAAAGAAAGAGAACTTTAAACCAGCTTAAAAGAAATCTGTCCCATGAAACCCTTACAAATTTTAAAATAGAATATGCGAATTAGTTTGACGGAATGTGTCTCCCAATTTAATAATAGAACTCCACTGAAAAAGATGGGAAATTATTAAAATAAATCTCATGAAACGTTTAATGCCCTCCAGTTAAACAATTAGGAAAACATGGGAGAATAATTACAGGCATAAAAGAAATCGAGAATACGGTGGCACAATTGGAAAAAACAAATTCCTTAGAGCATATCCAATAAATTTCACATCTGAAAATGATGAAATGCGTAACCAAAGATCTTAAACGAAAGAACTACTGGATACTCTCAAGAAAGCAGATAATGCTGACGTTGGACCTGGTGATATTGACTACCAATGTAACATCAATCACGTGAAGTCCTCCATATATACAACGGAATCCGGAATGGTGATGATTAGAACTCTCAGTGGAGAGAAGCCACCATCATCCCAATCCCAAACGTAGGGAAACCCTTTCGGATTCCAGTTATTACCGTCCAGTAGCACTGACAGGTTGTATCTACGAAACGTTTGAATGGATGGAAAATATCAGGTTGGTCTGGTATCTTAAATATCATGCCAATCTCACAGCTCATTAGAATGGTTTTAGAAACCAATCAATCAAACTAAAAACGATCATAAGGGAGACCTTTATCAATAGCCTGCACTTGGTTGGGAAATGTTTCGATTTGAAGAAAGCATACGACACGACATGGTAATATAGTTTTCTTAAACATGTATATAATGCTGTACTTCGTGCCAATATTCGAAAACTAATTTCCAACTTTTGACTGGTAGAGACTTCCTGTCCGTGTGGGTAACACCCTCTCTGATTCATACCATCAACAAGAGGGTATACCACAAGGAAACATCTTAACAGTGACACTATTCAGCATGAAAATAAATAGTACATATAAATGCTTGCTGAATGATGTTAACTGTTCCCTATACGTTAATGACTTGCACCAGTAAAAGAATATGAATTCCATAGAAGGAATATTATAGTTGTGTCTTAATAAATTAAAATATCGTGCTGATGAGAATGGTCTAAGATGCTCCAGGTCCAAAACAGTGTAGGTACACTTCATGCCACAAAGAAAATTTCATTTAGACTCCACTCTAGGATTATATAGGGTAGATAGATATTCCTGTTTTGAAAGAAACCAAATTCATCGGTGTAATATTCGACAACAAAGTTGTCCTTCGTTCCACATATTGAATATTTGAAGGTCAAGTCTATTAAATCTTTAAAGTTATTAAAAGTCGTATCCCGATTTGTCTGAGGGGCAGATCGCTCAACACTCTTCCGTCGGTATAGAGCAATAATAAGATCCCGATATGATGATGGGTCGATTGTCTGGAGATCTGCCCGTAAATCACATCAAAATGGTTTACCCTATTTACTACCAGCGCTTGACAATAGACATAAGAGCGTATAGAACCTCCCCAGTTCAGAGTCTGTATGAAGAATCTGATGAGGAATTTACTTACCAACGGAGAGAACGGCTATCTCTGCAATATCCACTACAGTTAAGTAGTTCTTCCGCTAAATTTTACATTTGATATGGTATTCAACCACAAACCGAAGATAAATATATATGCAGACCGAAAACCATCCCAACTGTTGGAATTAGAGTTCGGTCTCTGAAACAAGACTTGGAGATTGACCCATATCAAATAGAATATATTCGCCTAGCTCATGTGCCAATTTGGAATATGAAGGAACCAACAATTTTGTATGATCTGAAAGAGGGGAAAATATTTCGGTGTTTGTCCATCCATCGGATTTTCAGAGCCGTTTTCACATCATACAAATAAACATGATGACCATCAGTTCATCTATACTGATGGTTCAAAAGAAGGCGATAGAGTAGGATGTGCTGTCGTTGGTGATAGATAGTGTGCGATGGAACGTCTGCCACAAATGGCTTCAATATATACATCGGAACTTTGTTCCATTTATTTTATAAATGATTTGGCCAGAACACTAATTGCTTTTCTATGGGTTATTAGTGTCATTACATGATCTGCTTGATAGCATAAATGTGGCTTTTATGAATAGCATAAGTTATTAATGTTACTCATATGTTCACAATTACGGTTTAAAATATGATAGATACACTCAAGATTTAGATTATGCTTTGGCCAGAACACATCAAATAAAAAACACGGGGCCTAAATGTGTTTATACGGGAAATTAGTGTCCTGAAATAAATGGCCCGATGGCTTCAATATGGCTTTCACGATGAGCATATCCTTTTCATCTTGATCATATTTCCCAGTTCATAATTGTTATTTAAAACATGAAAAATACAATTAAAAATAGGACAATTACCATAACTCTTCGAATAATAATTTTCAGGGCGTATTTTAAAGTTATACAGTATTAATGACAATCTTTATTAGTGTTAAAATATGCAATTACATATATGAATATTTAAAATAATCATGTATCTAAAATTTATCTGAAATGTATCTGAAATTCAGATACTTTGTAATTTATATAGATTTATATAGAAAAATTAACAAATGTATCTAGATACATGTCAGTTACGTTGAAAATTGTATCAAGATATAATGTATCTAGGTACAAAGTGTAACTTCCCAGGATCTGGTCTGGCTGGATGGCTGCCAAAATTACCCGTAAAAGGCGGAAGATCAACATCCCGTTACCGTTCACTGACTTCCAGCTTATCGTAAACAATATGCAAGAATGCAATGGTCAGATTTCTGATCACTGCAAACAGAAACCAAATTGCATGCAAAGTCTCCTACTTTGGGATGTTCAATGTGGTCATGTTGGGAAATGAGTCGTGAGTAAATTGTGCTCTGTCGGATTGGGCACTCTTTCCTCACCCATATGTACCTTATGGCCGGAGAAGATCCAAGAGAGGGTATCTCCTGCCAGGAACGCCTGATAGTGGATCGCATCCTCCTCCATTGCTCAGAATACCATCACACCAGAGAACACTATTACCATTTAGAAAGACTTAAACAACTTTTGGAGAGTATTACCAGGAGAAAAGTTTAAGTTTTCTAAGATAAGCTAGTCTTTTCCTTTTAATATAATTTATTAAAACCAACAAAGTCTAGTCAATATTATAACCTCACTGGAGTGAGGCTATGATGTTTCCTCTAAAGGAGCGAGCTTTCTTTTTTAACAGAATATATATATTTAATTAGCTCTAGTCAAAGCTAGTCATTATTTATCAGATTTTACAGTTTAAATACGCTTTTGGAACATTAAGAATCTAATTTTACTTTTACACATCCTTATACATCTATATACCTAAATATCGTCTATACGTTTACTACTTCTAGTCAACAATTTGTACTCTTGCATCTTAGTTTATACATAACCTTTACTGACATCAATAATTTGGCTTATTAACCTTTTATTTTGAAAGTATTAAAACTGTTTTTCTCTCTCTTATCTTCTAGGATACTGAATGGCCTAAATTGTGCCAGTGTGTAATTAAACAAAATTCATTTATCCAGCCATCATCCAGTCAGATAGTAGTGTAGGTGCCCGTGTTTCAGTTCAAGTCATATGTCAATTGTGTGTTTTGCGTCGCAGTCCCCACTTTATGGAATAAGTTGCTGATGGATATTAGAAATGAGTAGTCTCTTGAAAAGTTTAAATCTGGTCTAAAAACTTCCTTTTCGTTTTTGCTTTCATCGATAAATAATGTTTCTCTTTTAAATATCTTATTGACCTTTTACATAAATATTATTTGAAGTATCATTGTACATTGTACATAATAAGAGCATTTTATTAAATATACATTATTATTATTATTATTATTATTATTATTATTATTATTATTATTATTATTGTTATTATTATTGTTGTTGTTGTTGTTGTTGTTGTATTTGCCCGTTTTAAGTTTTTAGTAATTTCTTGTTGCCTACAGCGGAGTAACAAATAGTTCTGCCTGATATTACAGTGTAAATGGACCATCGTGGTCGTACGTGAATAGTCTATAGAATTATTGAAGGTTAATAGGGACAAAGTGTTGTAAGTTCAACTTAGTTTGTTTGGATTAGTAACTTGAAGTAATATGTGTCCTAATTCCCCTATTTATGTGGCCCTATTTTGTATATTAGTAGTAGTTTTCTAGGTGCAAATATCGGGTTGTACTTTTGCAAATAATGCTGATTCATGGCATGGTGCACTGATCACCACATGTTGTCGTCACGGTCTATTGACTGTATGACGTCTTGTTATTGCTTGTTTGGGCCCGGTCAGTGTGTAGGGTTGAGTCGTCTAATGGACAGCGCCATTGCGTCTTAATTTACAGATACGGTTTCAATGACAGCCAGGGTTAATTCTTTTACTTATTATTTTAATATATTGTGCGAGTTCAATTTAGTCTCCTTACCTGTATATTTCTTATGTTCACATTTACGTGATATTAATTAAGCATAATATATTTCTAGAAATTCTATTGAATAAATATGGTGTTTCAAATTAAGAATTAATGTTGAGAAAATACTAGAAGCAAATGTAATTGTAGTTTGTATTATATATTGTTATCGATTATAATCCGTTATCTTCTTTCTTCACAGTTAATCGTCTAATGTCTATAATAAATCAGTGTTACATGAATAAACAGATCAAGCATTAACTCAGCCAGTATTACTTATTGATGAGTGATTCTACAATAATAATAATAATAATAATTATTATTATTATTATCATTGTGAGATTATTAGATGAAACATCATACAGATGAAGTTCACAACGGATGGACTGCTAAATATTTTACACTTAATAAATACATAAAAATATCCATGAAAGTACAAAACACGGGTCTTTGAATGAGTGGCTGTATTCTTAATAAGTTTTTACATAAGAATTTCTTATATAAAAACTTAATAAGACAATATTTTATCTGCCGTAATTCACTATGATATATACCCAGCCGGACTAGGTCTGAAGGGTGTCTCATCTTTCACTTCGCCTCGTTATTTGTCGATGTCGCCCGGTCCATTTAGCCTAATGCGTACACATAAGTGGCTCCAAGACCATAGATGACTGTACTCGTTTGAAATTTGCCAGTAAACGTGTCGGCCGATATAAATATTAACTGTGAGTGACTTGTCAATCATTTAACAACAAGAAGCTCTGTACGTGTTCATCATTAGGCTTTAGTAATAAACTAAGATCAGTTTATAACGGTACCAAATGTAATACAGTTATAAATCATTTTGCGAATACGTGTACAGTGATAGTTCGCACACACGGTCACTTGTGATACTGAAATAGATAAAGAAAACCATAGAGTGAAATTCTTTTGATTCTCTTGTAACTCAAAACGTCTACCGAGCTGTCAGATTTATGTAAATGATCCGACCAACACGTCAGTTAGTGGTAGTGATGATGATGATTGATGTTTTACGGCCACTTTTGTGCACAAGGTAGGCTAAATGGGCCGAGCGACCTCCAAAGGTAATGAGGCCAATTCAAAGACGAAACAACCTTCAAATATGCCCACGTCGAGATTTGAACACGGGTGGTAGTGATCTGTAGCCAAACACGCTACCGCTAGACCATGGAGGCGCCCCAACAGTTAGTGGTAGTAGTTAGTAGGCTGGGCATGAAGACAGATAAGGCGACGAGTATAGCTAAGTCGGAGCATCTGTGACTTGACTGTATCTGGATCGAGATGGCTACATGATCCTGGTGCTAGACCACTAGTTGATGTTGGAGCGTGCATCTTTCTCCTTCCCGCCGTACAGTCCGGGATTCGAAGAGGCTGTAATGGTAACCCTCCATTATTTGGGATTTTTTCCTTATATCTGTGATATCAGGTGTATCTCGTAATTATTAATCTGGATTTCGGGTTATCTTTATCAGCATTACGCATTTAAATCATATTTTCTCAGAGCGAACTGTTCCTTTAGCAAATTTCCGTATTACAAATTTAAGCAACTAAGACTTCCGTAGTCACAATTAATCTACACAAGACTGTTGTTGCCAAGATTAACATAATCGGAACTTTCACACCCGGGGTTTACGTAACCGAAAATTCTGTAACCGCGATGTACGTAACCGTGAAATTCCTTAACCGGCAGTTCGTTGACTATGTAAATGCCAGAAACCAAAAGAATATCCATTACACGTGTGGGTGTAATCCCATCAAACACAATTAGTACGCTATACATGACAAGATGGATGATTGTCGTGCTTGAAAACGTCACGTGCCACATCTGTTAGCGATAATTGGGCGATAAAATACAGGTACGACATCTTCGGGACCATGTATCAAAATAAGTAATTGTATAAAGCACTCTACGGTGCACATTCCCTCTTTTGTTATTTATTATTTTCCATAAAGTAGATATATTTGTCGAATTTATTCCTGCCTTTTATAAGTATCGCTTAATCCCCGAAAATCCCAAGAAGCGATTTCGACACCCGATAAATTATCCAGCTAAACTGTATACCATACGTTCCCAAAACTATTCACGCCGTACACTGGCAAATAAATCCCGCGTTTCTTTCATACAGTACTCGTATAGATACAGTTTGCTGTCTGACAGATCTGCCATAAATATCTCTGGCATTGGCCCAGTTTAGTCGTTATCTCCAGCACACGTGTTCTAATGCCTGGCCAAGTGCAACAACCTTCAGTGACGATCAACCTTCGTTTAGTTATCAATCAATGGCGTGCCTTTGATGTAAGGATCGCGTTGGTCTGCAACTGGCAGCCGACGACTCGCCACTTTACCGCTCCGAGCCCGGACGAGTCGTCTGTCTTCGGGTAAAGGGCTTCGAAGGCCTCCCTACCGATTTGTTTGATCGGGATCAACTACAATACTTGGCCAATCATTTTATCCTGATCGGCAACTGGTGTAAATTAATGCTCCTTCTCTCATGGTGGCATATAGATAGACGCTACTGGCTAGGATGTCGCCATTAGTGACGTAGGCAAGCCTTTTCGAACTATATATATATATGTCTGTCTGTTTGTCTGTCTGTCTGTCTGTGTGTGTGTGTTTTAGGATACATACAGAGAGGTACAGAACACACACACACACACACACACACATATATATATATATATATATATATAAACACGTCCTTTTTAAATGTTGTCTAATAGAACGTGGCTGATATTCAACACAACGCCATTGATTAACAAGTTATGTGTGCCATGTCCCCACGGATACTTGTATGACCCTTTGCCGTTCTTCGGCTCAGGAAGTAACGTCTAAAGTGCATTATAAGATGGGCTAGACCTATACAATACTGAATGAGTGGCCTATGAGTAGGTTACATCACTGATATGCTCTGACTGAGCATAATTGGTACCTGTGAGCAACAAGCTTATATATCGCCCATTAAATATAACAATATTGAAATTGCCACGTTATTCTTGTTTACATATTTAGGATGTCTATAAACTTGATCCCAGTTATATCATTACAACGAAATCCTTCAAGTGAAAAGTTAATATTATGGCCACGTTATTACGATAATAAACAAGAAAGACTGCGTGTTATTTTGTGGTAAAAAGAATACGTCCATCGGTTTAAAAGGCAGAGGCCAAACAGTGCATAAATAGTTGAAATAATTAATTAAGCGATAATAATAATAATAATAATATACAAAATTTATATAGCGCCCTATATAACCTGTAAGAAGGTTAGTCTAAGGCGCTTATAATATACGTATGGTGGCAAAAACTTGTCCAATACTATCTAACCATTAAAATAATAAACACTGAATTCGAAAATCATCACAGCACTTAATTCGATTTATTACAAAAAGTACAACTTCTAGAAATTGAATATAGATAGCTCTAGCTAATCCTTAAAAAGAGCTCTTTAAATAGAATTGTACCAGCTCAATTGACAAAAATTTTTGTATATATATATATATATATATATATATATATATATGTATATTATCGTCACGCCCGTGACATATGGCTGAAAGGCGACTCCCTGGAATAACCAAGCCGTAATAACGCAGTTAGTTAGAGCGTAGGACTCGTAGCCGAAGGGTCGCGGGTTCGAGGCTCAGGGAGCTGCAATGCTGTCATGTGGCGACTAGTTCGCTCATCCCTAAAACTGAGAACTTGACAGGACGTGCTGGCTATGTGTTTGAGTAACGCTTTGCGCCTTTAATGGCAGCATGCGTTGTATAATCCTTTGGGAGTTGAGATGTGTGCTGGGTAGAAACGGATCTGAGTTGGGGATAATAATACTGTACAGTGCCTCAGAACAGGGTTACCTGGTTATGGCGCTATATAAACATGCATTGTTATTATATTATAACACATCCCACAAACACCGGTATGAACCGCATTCGAACTCACAAGCTGGAGGTTTGTGGTTCGTCGCTCTGTAGCCACTGAGCCATCGAAAGGCTCTGGGATTCAAAGGTGACACCAATTGGGGTTTTAATTATAAGAATGATAAGAAATTCCCACTAACAGGTGACACATATTTCCACTATATCTATGAAACTGATATACCTGAACATTGAAAGGAATATGAAAGGAACTCCTGATCGGGAGTACACGTATAACGCGTTAATCTATTTATTCGAACAACTCCCCTCCCTCCACCTTCTCAATTCATGCATATTTTACTCCATTAAAAACAACTCATATTGTTTACTACAAAGGTACATAATCTAGACATAAACATCTCTTAATAGACCTAGACAGTTTAAGGAGCAGCAGGTTTCTGTCAAAATCTCTAGTTCGTTGTATTTGTCTCATGACGATATGTCCATCGTCGTGAATCGGTATCATCAAATCATGTAAGACCATCGCCTAACATTATGTACCACGAAAACTATACAAATACTTTGTTTACGGTGTCGATATACGCGTACTCGGCGTGGGTGGCACTTAGAGGACGTGGGGATGGGATGGGATGGGATGGCCAGACGCCGGTTAGTATGGACACGTGCCTGTTAATTGCTCATTGTTCGATATAGCGAGAGATAGTATTATCTGATCTAACCTGTTGCTGTGCTCGTAAACATCAGTGGACAGGAGACGAGTACGCAGGCGAAGATGAACCGCTTCATACCTGGAAGACAAAATACCTGGAAAAAATCAGCTAATTAGACATTAACAATGGCGGCATCCGGAGACGACTTAAAGTATCCAAATATCAACAAAACAGACATTAATATTAAGCAAAAGCGGAACCCTCTCTCATTTGCGTCTTTTAGTCGATATGCGTTTAACTAAAACCCCTTTTTAAAGCACCGGAAGTTTATGTTAGCCCTCGACGCCTACGCGTTGCTAACCTGAGTAAGTTGATTACTTTCAGTTTAATAACCTTAAGCATGATCTATGAAGTTGTATTATTCCGCTGAAGCGCATCAATCCCGTTTGTAGATAAGCTTCTAGTAAAACTAGCACTTAATACTTGTCACTTGTATTATCCGATGGCCTACTTCCCCTTATGTCATTCTTCGTGTAAACATTACAATAGCAACGAAAACGCTGGCTAATGACGACCAGAAATTAGGTAAACATTTCTTTATTCATTTAATCAATTTATCACCGAGTTGTTTACATATTTGGCGAACCTTTTGTAAAATGTTTATGCAGCCTGTCACGGAATATTCGTATGACGCGTTTTATGATATATTATATGTTATATAATTTATGGTCGTCATTAGCCAGCGTTTTTTTTAAGGGAGAAGACCATCGGACATTATATATTATATATTATATTGTAGTAGAATGGCATTCACGATTGGCTATAGACGAGATGAACAATCATAGATGGAGCCCCGTGGAATACATTCGACCTAGCACTGACACGTAAATCGTACAGAAAAGATGGCTTTAATGAGACGGAGCTTTCCTTGTATGCTCATTGTGTCTCTTTTATCAGACGGGTCAATTGTCGGCATATTAAACCGCGGATAATTATGTTAAAACACCTCCTTTGTTGTTATTATTAGCAGTTCGGGGACGAGGTAAACAAACGTCGGAGATAAACTGGGACAATAATAATATTCAGGAAATGATCAGATCGATAAATCTATCTAACCATCGATATCCGCTGAAAGTTGCATCTGTCAAAGGTCCTAACACTGGAGACAAAATGTCGACAATTAGTTTTAAATTTGTTGGCTGGCTGGATGGCTGGCATGATGGCTGGCTGGTTGGCTGGATGGCTTGCTGGATGGACTATTTCTCCGAAAGTGTCCGCACTTCAAACGCTAGGGTCCTAACACATCTCCCGACTACGACACCTGGTCACGACATCGAATCACGACATCGACGCTGGCGTCCAATTATCGAGCTAATCCTGTTAAGAGAACTTTCTACCAACCAATAAACGCCGGTGACGCAAATCCATGACGTCGGTCGGCCAAACAAACGCCGGCCGCCCGGGCACGTCACAGGTGTGAGGTAGGGGAGGGGGTGCTGTAGCGGGGCTCCGTCGTCGTATACCATTCTACGGGCGAGGGGGTGGACAACAACAACAACAACAACAACAACAACGATTATCACCATTGTACCCGATAACAAGTTCCGACACCGAGAAGACCATTGTCCAGAAACGGGGCTGGAGTTCTTTTCGAGTGGCTAATTATCAGGTGACGATCGTTTAGCGGGATATTTCTCCCGACCTATCCCCACCTGCCTCTGAGCCGAATACGGTATAAATACAGCCCGATCTCGGCTCCGGCAGCTCATCTTCTCCCGTCGCCTCGACAAATAGATAGCATCAGTTACGCAGCCGAGACGGACGGACGTCGAAGGATCAACAGATAAGATACCAATCGCAGCTCGCTAACCATCTCACTACAGCATCTACCGACTAAGGTAAGCATTTTGCGTCTTGTTTATGTTTTTTTTTCTTTCCCGTTTATCGAGTTTTGTCTACGAACTCTCAAGAAAAGTTCCAACTCGAAGTTCATTTGAGCTTCCTCGTTCTAGCTCTTCTTAAAATACTTTTTTTCTTAACTTATTACAATTATAGCTTAGGATTGGAATTTGTTGGTATTTTTATCACTTATTCATCGACTTATTTAAAATATTGTCTGCGTGGATGTTTCGGGCGTGTGTGCGTGCATGCGTGTGTCAAAACGTCATTTGTTGACTTTTGTCTTGAAGATTATTTATCCTCGCCCATATTTAATGGCTAAACATGAGCTAATACGTGTATTTCTAAAGGGACTACGTCTACTGCCTGCTATAATGTGCGTGTAAGCCAATCGGCGGTCAGTATTTCTAATGGGCCATTTGTGTATCGGTCGATAAATTGGAGAATTTAAACACTTCCATTAAATAGTCTTCGCTGGCTACGAAATCTTCAATTAGAAAAATAATTGGCCTAAATAATTAATAAACATTAAAATTTGGTTGTTATCGTCTAATGACAAATGGTGGCCGTTTTGTCTACCGTATTATATAATGTATCTAGTCGTGTACTCTTTGCTATTTATTTGCCTATGTGTGTAGGCGCGCGCATGCGCTAACATTTCATCTCCTAGCTGAAGCTCGGTGCTAATTATTCAGGTTAACTTATTTTCTGAAGCTCACTCAACAGATATTCGAATAATTTTATAAGCAGCTGATATTTAGAGTCAGCCTCTATCTATCCGACATTTGAATAACTGATATGTTCTTAGCTAAGACTTAAATATTGAATGTCTGGTTTACTGATATTTGGATACTTTACGTCTTCTCCGGATGCCGCCATTGTTAATGTCTAATTGGCTGATTTTTTCCAGGTATATTGTCTTCCAAGTATGAAGCGGTTTATCTTCGCCTGCGTTCTCGTCTCCTGTCTAGTGATGTTTACGAGCACAGCAACAGGTAAGATCAGCTATTATCACTCGCTACATCGAACAACGAGCGATTATTCTGTTATAAAATGGTTGCGTCAGAAACAACATTGTTTGTATTGGTTCTCTACCCTTTCGTTTCTCTCTTTCGAACCTTCCCAAGCCGACCGGTGGCAAATACCACACACCGAAGACCACGTAGCCGTCTTATCAAGTTTAGTTTCATTGTCACATAATGTCATATAGCTAACTGACAAATCGTTTCTTCAACTAACCGGCAGCTGGCTATCTCATCTCATCACATCCCATACCATCCCCGTTGTCTAGCGGTAGCGTGTTGAACCACAGATCACAACCACCCGGGTTCGAATCTCAGAGTGGGCACATCTGAAGGTTGTTTCATCTTTGACTTCGCCTCATTACCTTTGGAGGTCGCTCGGCCCATTTAGCCTACCATTTGCACAAAAGTGGCCGTAAAACATCAATCATCAATCAACCCATACCATCCCCAAGCTCTGTAAGTCCGCCCACGCCAAGTCCCCGTATATCGATAGCGCAAACAAAGTGATTGCTACAAGCTCCGGAATTACAGCGACGCCCCACCACTAAGCACATGAACACTAGCCAGCATCCCCGAATGGCTCATTGACTGCTGCTTAAATATTTGGCGAGATGATTAAATCAGAGTGGGTTATTATTGCTCGTGCTTCTCTCTTCCCCGGGTTCGAATGTTTCTGTTGGCGAAAAGGATGCGCCAAGAAGCGCCGAGGCGATTCCTTTTGTGTGATCGTTCCTTTCCAGCGCCGCGCTAGTCTTCTGCCTGGTAACAAAAAAACGCCCACGGGACGACCATCCGCTGAAAATTGTATTCCGCAATCTAGACGAACTGCTACAATACAAACATTTCCTATTATACCATGGTTACGTCACCAACAACGTTGGTTGTGGTGTTTCTCAGCCCTTTTTGTTTCTTTCTTTCGAACCTTCTCAAACCCAACGCAAATTCCACACATCACAGAGACTGAGTATGACAATGTAACCATCTTATGATGTTTATCTTCATTGTCTTATAGCTAACAGACAGGTCGTTTAATTAACTACCAACGATATAATTAGAAATAACATGGGGCTAGATGTAAAACAATCATATACATGAAACGCTTAGCATAGTGGAAAGAACTGTATTATATATATATATATATATATATATATATATATATATATATATATATATATATATCCTGTATATAATAGTTAAACGTATGTTATTGGGCACAATAGCGATTATTATAGATTTATTCTTTTTTGGCACTGGCCCGTGCAAGTACTCGTAAATGATGCCTACCTAGAACGTAGCTTCTTTGTGTCATTACTGTAAGATACCTAACTTACTTAATCTTCCCAACACAAGGTGATTATCCAGTCCAGATTTTCCGTGGTCGTGTATGTGTTGATTTTTGGCGTGTCTTCGTAAACATAATACATTTGACAGTCATATGAAAGGCGGATGGTCGCTGCGGTCGTCGAAAATCATTTTAAGTCGAACAATAGACGGCAGAAATGTCAAAATATGTACTTAATCGAACCGCTTCCGGCCCGCCCTCAAGCCAAATTCCACAAACCGTAGTTGTCGGCACAAGAATCCGAGTTTTCTTTATCCAAATTGCGCATATGGATATCAAATTATTCCGGATTTAATCCGGAATGTACCTCTTTATAGCCATTGTAATGGATTCAAATTAACTGTCTGTATGTAAAGGGAAGGAAATGTGGAAATATTTACCTGTTTTACTGATGTGCGTGCATGCGTGTGTGCCCGTGCATGCGTGGGTGAGTGCGCGTGCGTGTTACGGTTAATATGTATAATCAGGTAATAAGTATATTATCTGACACGTGTGTCACCTGGAAAACTTAAAATACTTACCCGCCTAGCTGATATTACCGATTAATCCTAACCCATCGATTAATTCCTATCGAAACTTTCTACTGAACCTTTCTTAACACATTTTATCACTTAATTTCACAGCATTTCCGTGGCTGGACGACGACTACGACGACGTCCTTCGTTTCGTGAAGAGGTCGGAAATCAGAGATCGCCAACTTGGACAAAGGAAGTTCTACTGCGTCTTTTGTACGAAGTACTCTCATATCTGTGATCCGTTCAGAGTGTGTCACGGTCTCTAAGACACACGCAAACAAACAAACACACACACACACACACACGTATATATATATATATATATATATATATATACACGCGCACACACACACAAACTCGCAGAAATGGAAACTGTACAGTCTTTGACCTGACGTTTTGCGATATATCATTGTCGTTTACTCTAAACGATAACGTACATCCTACTTAATGTGACTATCTACATTTAGACGGGAAATGTCTTCAACTTCAACGGGAATTTTCGCAACTTGACATTTAATAATCAAATATGTTGAAATAAATACCTGATATCTTTCTGCGGGGCGTTGTCTCCATTTTCGTACGTGCCTTCGAGTGCGTGCGTTTGTGTGCGCGCACATCTGTCAGCGTACGCGCCTCTGTTGTCGTTGTCGCGGACGTTTAATATATTCTTTAATTGTTGCGGGTTTTATTGTGGCTGGGGGTTTCCTTCCCCCTTAATAAACCGATCGTCACCAAATAGGATGCCGACTGGAATATGTTTGGCGAACGGCGATTAAACAATAGTATACGAGATTTACAAAAGAAGAAAACAACGGCCCAATAAGCCGGCCACATTTCGGCATATCCTCCATTTTTAGCGGCAAACAAACAGCGACGATTTCGGACACGGCAAGTTCAACTTCACTTTGCCAAAATTTAGGTTTTCGGCGATGAGCTGGTGAGAGCAGATAATAGTGTTCGTATTCTGTTTTCAGTGAGGGTTTGGCTCGTTTCTGAAGTTGTAGTTAACAGAATATGACATCGTTACTAATAACGCCATCTCATCTCAATCACACACCTCTCTGATAAACATAATTATTTACATAATCGGAGGTACAGTTAACGAACTTTGTTTCCGGTGATATTTCGCGAATATCGCAAACACTTTATTAACAATGATCGCTGCAAGATGAAAAAAGACCTACTTCAGAAAATTAAGATATTACCTAGGTAAGTATGAAGATATAAAATTAGACAGGTAGAGAGACAGTGAAATATAGATAGATAGATAGTTAGATAAATAGATAGATAGATAGATAGATAGATAGATATACAGATTTATTTATTGATACATAAATAGATAGATAACAAATTATTTTAGCCAATACAAATTAACAACATTACAAATCAGTTCAAGTTATTTTAGTCAAACAAACAAAAACAAATAACTTAATGAATGCAAGCAAAAAGTAATAAACAAACATATATATTTGATTGAGTTGACTGTTTTGTGTCATGTTGACATCCATTGGAAAAACAATAACAACAAATATCGTATCGGACAATGTTTACAACTACAATTCGTGTCAATCCAATTTAAGCCTCATCAATAAATTATGCACATATTAATATATCGCCCATTCGTGCCAATACACTGTTCATGCCATTATATATATATGTATGTACTGTTTCGAGAGACCAATTGTCTGAAGGTGGATTCGAACCAAGAAGGCAGTTTCTAATATTACGCTTATACAATGGGGTCTATATTTTAGAGCGATTTCGTTGTGTAGCTTACCGGGAGCACCCCCCTGGTCTAACTTGTATGGCGGTTGGCCAGAGATCTATAGCAACTAGCAGGGTCAGATTAAGATCCTTAGAGGCCCTAAGCACTAAAAAAATTGGTGCCCCCGAACATTTGTAATTCAAAATATAAACAATAATAAACCATACAATAAAATTTTATTTCTTGAAAATTCGAAATTAAACAAAACTTACAATAAAAAGGGAAATAATATTTATTTCTCTATGGTTCCATTTTATTTATAGATGAATACTTTTTTCCTACTTTCTTTCCTTGCAAAGTCTTTGATCAGATCATCGTAACCAATCTTACGTAACACATCTGCTTCTATGCATAATAGAATCCAGTCTGCCTTGTTATGGTTGTTCTGAGGGGATTTTAAATATATTTCAACCGTGACAATTAACGCTCAGCTGAGCAATTTGTGACCTTTAATGTTAAACATATGCGAAAAGCAATGTCTACATTTGAAAAGGCACACTCATTATTGTCTTATAAAGTTATTTTATAAAGTTAAGCATGACTGAATCTTGCTTTTACCAATTTTGTTGCACTGAACTTATGGAGCACATATAAATGAAACTGCTGAAGCTCAGCTGAGAAATTACTGTTGAAGTCCTCTGGGTAAGCATCAATCAGCTTTTGACAGCACTCAGAATATCTTTCAATGTTAGTAGATGATGAAGTGACATTATATGACACACCACTTAGAAAAGAAAATCTCTCCTCTTCTTTTCATCTCAGTTGCAAGTTTGTCAACAATTGTGTAAAAGGCGGTGATAGGAAATTTATCTCTGGCATTCAGATATACTTCTGGGGTATCTCCGTCATTGGGTACCTTTTGTCTGATACGTTTGCGAGTTGTAATCAACATTTGATAACATTTCCTCTGCATCTTTTTCATTATTTTTGGAGTTGTAATAAATTGTATCTTCTACTTTTATTTCAATTACTTTTATAACTTTTTTATTCAAGTATACTTTTACAAGTTTACTTTTTCTTCTACTCAAGTAGCATTGAAGAGGCTTACTTCTACCTGCAACTCAAGTACAAAATAAAAGTAGTTCAGTCAACCTTGCTTACATTTTAATAGATTTAACAGCTAGAGCGCTATTGGTATAGTCATTAAGCAACTTAAAGCAAGAATGAGGTTATGAATGCACATACACATAACACCAGTGACAGTTGGCAACTAAACTAAGAACTTACGAGCTACTACCCGTCACTTGTGATGTTTCAAACGCGAACTAGACTTGTTCAAAACTTGTGTAACTTCTAATCAGCGAGCAGTGTACTTTATTTTGCAAGATAAACATGATGACACAGGAGAGAACGCTTTATAAACAGAACTTATAAAAAAAAATTAAATTTGAGAAATGGCTATAGATTTTATTAATTTAATAATTTAAATGGTAAATTCTGATATGAAAAATTTCTGAGGTGCCCCTCCTTCCATTGATGCCCTAAGCACGTGCTTATTTTGCTAATAGGGTTATTCCACCAGTGCCAACTGGGTTCAAACCCAGCCCAGGCTATGTCAAAGGGATGTTTCATCTTTCACTTCACCCCATTAAACTTAGGAGTCACTCGGCCCATTCAGCCTACCATTTGCGCAAAAGTGGCCATTTATTTAATTTTTTTCATAAATAAAAGGTAACTTTAAGTACTGAATTCGCCTTTTGTCATTCTTTGATTTCGCCAAACGAACAAAATAAATTAATAAATTAGCCGAATTTGACTTTGAAATTGTTCAATTATAGTCCAATTGGTCATTTTTAATCAAACAAGTGGAAGTTATTATAATAATTCGAAGTCTAAACAGATGTATATTAATAATTATAGAATAAAGAGGCAGTGAAATTAGTTTACAGAACAGTTGTCTCATTTCTCATCAATACGAGACTTTACTTGGCTCCGGGTTAGAGCCTGTTTTAACTTCGTAGTAAGCAATCGCGTTTATAACGAAATGTTGTATAGTAAACACGCCTATGATAAATATGTTTCACCATTCTATACGGTCGTCATCAGTAGAAATCCACTCGACATTTGTCAGTTTCATTGATGAGGGCACGTATGAAACAACGAGCATGTTACATCTGCTATAGACTATTGTAACTCCCTGTTATGTGGCATATCTTATTATGACATTAATCGCCTTCAGCGAATTCAGAATAGTGCAGTTCGTATAGTGACAAATAATCGAAAATATGATTATATAACCCAAATTTTTCAAAAACTGCATATCCATTTCAATATTTTATTAATAACTTACATCTTTTAATGAAATGGCACCTGAATACCTGTGTGAACTGGTGTCCATTAGAAAGTCATCCCGAAAACTCAGGTTATCTGGTCAGACACTATTGCGGGTGTCTGTGTCTCGGGTGAAGTCATATGGTGATTCTGCGTTTAGGGGAATACGTTGCCGGTGTAGTTGAATTTTGCATTATTGATGGTCCGAATTGCACGTTTCTGAAGTAACACCGTGCTATGTAATGTTTTGACATTACAATTTCCCCATTCCCCAGTGAAACATTTAGAGCTCTCAAACAATACTTTGGTAATATATTTTTACTTGTTTGATTGAGAACAAGGCGCTGGATATTCACGTGTTAACATGGGCGATATGATATATGCCCAAGAATGTTAGTGATTTTTTCTTCGCAATCGTTCCCTATTCTTTTACATATATTACTAGTAATTGCAACGTTTAGCCATGTGAAATTGCATTGTTGTTGATGGGGTTTAATAACGATATGTTTAGTTTTTGTTTGATTTAGAGATAATCCAATCGAATATTGTGTTAACTGTTTCATTTGCCTCTAAAACAATGCTTGTAAGTTGGAGTACAGTGTGGTGTCATCAGCAAATGACAACATATTTCCATTACACGAATATGGTATATCATTCACATAAATAAGATACAACACAGGACCGAGAACAAAGCCTTGAGGGACACCACATTGTATATTAAGAAGGCTGGAGCTATGACCATCAATGTCTACAAATTGAATTCTATTCGCTAAGTAATTTCTAAACCAATTATTAGCATTTCCACGTATTCCATAAGCGTTTGGTTTATTTAAAACTATTTCATGGCTGATAACGTCAAAAGCTTTGGACAGATCACAAAAGATAGCCAGAGTAATTTCAGGTTTTGGCTTATTATTATGTCATCTATTGTAAATTCTAATTTCATTTCGAATTGGTATCCGTTTTAAAGCAGCAAATTACAAACTGTATTGGCCCTTTTTCAGTTTTTAGTAATTTCTTGTTGCCTATACCGGAGTGACAAATAGTTCTGCCGGATATTACAGTGTAAATGGACTATCGTGGTCGTTCATGAATAGTCTGTAGAATTATTGAAGGGTAATAGGTACAAAGTGTGGTAAGCTCAACTTGTGTTGTTTGAATTAGTAAATATGTGTCCTAATTCCCTTATTTATGTGGCCCTATTTTGTATATTAGTAGTAGTTTTCTAGGTGCAAATATCGGGTTGTACTTTTGCAAATAATGCTGATTCATGGCATGGTGCACTGATCACCACATGTTGTCGTCACGGTCTACTGACTGTATGACGTCTTGTTATTGCTTGCTTGGGCCCGGTCAGTGTGTAGGGTTGAGTCGTCTAATGGACAGCGCCATTGCGTCTTAATTTACAGATACGGTTTCAATGACAGCCAGGGTTAATTCTTTTACTTATTATTTTAATATATTGTGCGAGTGTAATTTAGTCTCCTTACCTGTATATTTCTTATGTTCACATTTACGTGATATTAATTACGCATAATATATTTCTAGAAATTATATTGAATTGATGTGGTGTTTCAAATTAAGAATTAATGTTGGGAAAATACTAGAAGCAAATGTAATTGTAGTGTACATTATATTTTGTTATCGATTGTAATCTGTTATCTTCTTTCTTCGCAGTTAATCGTCTAATGTCTATAATAAATCAGTGTTACATGAATAAACAGATCAAGCATTAACTCAGCCAGTATTACTTATTGATGAGTGCTTCTACAATATTAACACACTCATTGTTGTGAGCTGCTGATGACCTACTTACTTGATTTACTTGGGACTCATTAGTGGCATAGACACGACAACACAACCGGATACAAAAATGCAGGTCGAGGTCCACACTGCAGACGATCACGATGATGGAGATTAGTGTCTCTCTTATTTAAGATTGCCAAACCACGCAGAAAAATGCCTTTTCTGCCATTATTTCTAACAGTGCTCGAAAGTAACAGAACGTTACCCGCAGACATCCACCATGACGGTCCTGTCGTTGTATGTCTGTATAAATGTGAAGAAGAAAAAAGATGAATTTAGGCCAACGTTATCATGTCATATAGATGCTGCACTTGATATCATTGTTATTGCATTGAAGTTTTCCCCATAAGCCGTTTTGTCACAAATTGTCCCCAGTATGCCTCTTTTATGCTATTCAAATAAATTTCACCATCTTTATTTCTCATACAGCAATATCTACATAGCCAGAGACCACTTTTAGCATAATATCAAAACATATATTGCAACATATCACAAGACATTAAATACATATATAATTAGTAATATTCATAAGTAATCGTCGTAGTAATAAAAGTATGGCTGTTGATTATAAATATGGAAATAAATTATCACAATACATTAAATATATAACCCCATATGTTTCTGAATTGTTCTTGCCTATATTGCTGTATGCATATTTTGTACTCAATTATAAAATAGTCAGGAATTTAAGAAGGTTAATATGTTTATTTTTTATTTTTAAACAGTTATTGTATATAGTATTTTGTAACAATTAGGCAATAATTAATAATAATTACAAAACTTTATTAAGCGCCTATTAAATTACAAAGCGCCAATATCTTCGAAAAGAATGGAGCTCAGTGGCACACCTAGTACAGGAGTTGGGCAAACTCATAGTCCGGGTACGATGCAAAGTTCATCAACAATGATCAGATGGCAAGGAAACTTAGGAAAAATAAGCCAGTCTGAAAAGGTGTGTTTTCAAATGGTGACGGATAAAACTATGCTATTTGATTACTTAACATGTTCAGGGAGTGAATGCCAAAGAGTAGTGGCAGCAACTGAAAAGCACGAGTCCCAGTATGAATTTTAACTCTGGGAACAGACAACAAATGAAAACCAGGTGAACGGAGTTATCTGGGCTTGGGTGCTAAAATAAGCATGGAAAATAGATATGAAGGTTCTCCAGAAGAAAGAGTCTGATGGGCAATAATGCAGATTTTAAAAATGATGCGAGATTGACCAGGGAGCCAGTGAAGAGATTTCAGAAGTGAGACAGAATGGGAAAACCGAGGAGACCTTGTGACAACCCTAGCTAAACAGTTCTGAACACACTGAAGTTTTAGAATATTGTGGAGGCCATTTTATAAAGAAGAGAGTTGCAGTAATCAAGCCTACTAGTAATGAGTGCTGTAGCAATGGTTTGGCGACTGAAAGAGAAATATAGCGCCGAATACGGCGAGGGTCACGAATATGATAGAAGCAGGAACGACATGTCAGAGAAACTTGTTTTCTGAAATTAAAATCGCTATCAAATGTGACACCGTGATTACGTACAGTTTATGATGCTATCACTAAGGGTGTTAGTAGGGAAGAAATGAGTAAGTTTTCTGCGTTGTCTGGATGTACCTATAATGATGAAATCTCTTTTGTTGGCACCGCCTTTGAAAAACATTTTCTTATTTTTATTGATTGAAACCTATTTATTAAGAATGAGCGGATCCTCCAGGTAAGTGCTGTGTCTGATGTGCCATACCAATCAGAGAGACGATCTAGAAGAACAGAATAATCAACGGTGTCAAACGCTGCAGATAAATCTAAAAGTGTTAGTGCTGTGACCTTTCCTGTGTCCATGTTTAGTGATATGTCGTTATGAACTTTCAGTAGAGCGGTTTCTGTAGAGTGAAATCGTTTATAAACAGACTGAAAACATTAGACAGATGATTACAGTTTAAGTGAACGTTCAAATTAAGGACCGGGTCCTCATTAGTTTCAACTGGAAATCCCAGAACGATATTGTCCTCAGCCAAAGGATTTAATTATCAATATTCTAAGGAATTCCACCACATTACAAATGATTCCCAATATATACTAACTGGAGGACACGTAACAAGATAATGACTGGTATCTTCTAAATTATTATTGGTACAGTATACATATTGTCAATTGTTAGTATTTACTACTTTTCTAACACAAAGCCATACATTATACGGCAGAATTCTACGTATTATTCTATATTGAAACAGGTTTCCCTGGACACCTTGAAATATAGGTTTGGTACTTTGAGTGGAAGTACATTTAGGAATGGAATCTGAAACATGGCGGGCTGCTAAAAACATAAGCACCAGGCGGATATAGTTAAAGAGAAACACATCTTACTTAAGGTATTGGGTATAAAACTCGGAGTTGGCTGAAACTGAACGTTGTCAGGGGGCAACAGGGGAATCTGACAATTGGGGATTATAGACATGTATCATTTTCGGTGTCTGATCTTGACACGTCGGCAACATACGACCAACTGTTAGTCGTCCGATTTATGATCCCGGAATCGAGCTCTTATTGGATAAAACAGCTAGTGGGTTGTAGATTTATGTAGGAACACCGAGCTGTTGAAATTACACCGAGCTGTCGGTCTTAATACCAACAGCTCGGTGATACAGAAATCGGAGCTGTTCTAATTAACCCCCGGCTGTCGGGGCTATGGGTTATCTGAAGATTTATTTGTCGGAGAAAAAACCCAGAAAAATCACTAATTTGACCCTTTTAGAGCAGAAAAAGTAAATGTATTTCTCATAATGTTTTTCTACGTATTGTTCAAAATGTTCCTTCTTTTATTTTTCACATCCCGTCTTCAAACCCCCCACATATTTCGATAGCTCCATCTGTCACAACAGTCTAACTCACTTCTCAGGTCCAATTTTTGATAACCAGTCATCATTTATATCATAGTTTACCGTGAATCAAAATGTCCAAAATCCTCACAAATTTAATGATTCCCGAGGAAGTTCTTGATCCGATTTTGTTTAGTAATTCAAGTAACAATTTACGATGTTCCGATTCCATCAAAATATTCTACATACTAAATTAACATAACTTTTGAATCGATGGAATTTAAACCTTTCTAACTTTCCTCCAGAAGACTTTTCCCGCGTCGCGTGCGCAATGAAAATAGGGTTTTTGGTCGACCCCAAAGAGGAGTTCGCTTTGCTCCAGCAAGACCCAATAGACTTGTCGTGTTAGGATTATTTTTGTGACAACAAAACGGAATATATTCTTAAACAAATGGATCTGTTTAAGTTTAATCACAATGTTATCCTTCAGTGTGTAATAGTATATCAACTCTATGAAGAATATATATATATATATATATATATATATATATATAAAATCTGTTTATCATTCCTAATTACTGATAAGATTAGAGTGGATTTAGTTCACAATAACGCGGGCTGCTTACAATGAGTTATAAAGACGTAATCGTTACAGTGGTTAAGCACACTGAACATCTCATTGCTTTAAAGTGTGTATATATATATATATATATATAGAGAGAGAGAGGGGGGCGGAATAGACTGACACTTTCTGCACAAATAAACAATATCCATATTCTATATAGCCAGTAGCGGACTGATATGGGGAGGGGGCGCTTTGCTCCAAACTCCCTCCCATAAGTACCCAAATTTATTTATTTCAATAAGAAACCATTTTTATTCAAATGTCTTTAGTCACACAAGTTGTATGCAACATTGTGGATAAACGGCATTGTTTATCGTTATATGAATGAATTTTCCCTCCGTGAAATTGTCTAATCCGATTATTAGTTCAATGTTAGTGTGTGTCTCACTTTGGAGTGTATATGGGATTGGGAATTCTGATCAGAAGAAATGATCAAATTCTTAAATACTACGAAATTCGGGAATTGCAACATGTTAGCTTTCCAATAAACCCCAAAATATGTAGACTATGGTAAATATAAACAGCATTTTATTTATATTTCTGAACGACTATTGTACGAGACCATCCGATCAGTAGACTCCGAAAACTGATATGTGCCTTCGCAGGTTTCGGGTGGCGACCCACCACCTTAGTTCCTATCACTCTCATCAGATGGCGCGCTGGTGGCGGAAATCATTTACGACTTGTAGCTTAAATTTACTTACAACAATCCTGTAATCAATTAGCCATGAAATAGTACGTTTGATCCCTCAAAGCAATGGGAACAAAAAGTTAGTATAAACAATCAATTCAAATATATCAGTCGTGTTTTATTCTGTTGTTTTGTAGTCGTCTGCGATAACCCAATTCACGTAATCATTTCTAGGATTCACGTAGCCGTTTTGTGGGAGTGAAATCACGCGAGATTAATTTTGGAATATTCGACAGAGTATAGTTTGTCTTTAGATTGTGGCAGTTGTTCAGTCGGAGTCCGTCGATATGAGCTTTTATGGTAATAAGATACGTGATGTTCTCTCTATTTGTTGTATATGTTTACAAAATGATATCTTAACAGACACAGACACGTTGGAGTGAAAAGGAACATAAAATCCTCTATTCTGAAGCAGAAAAGTAAATCAGTTTTTTAATATTTCCTGGTTTAGCAGTATAGCCACATATTACAATTAGTTTTATAGAAATGTGAGCATTGCGCCAGCGAACAGCAAAACATTCATTAACATAATGCTGAAAATTACTAATCCTACTGGAAGCTATGATAATTGACATAAACCGTATAAAAATACACGCTTCAAATAAATGCTTCACAATAATGCTTAGATATGAAAAATAACCAGAATAACAAGGTTACCAAATATTAGGGTCTGGATCACAGTATAAATTCATTCATTCACAACAATCTTTTATATAGATAACCCCAAAGGTTTGTCAGCACCAGAGAGGAACGCGAGTAAACGTGACATTGGTCTTTCGTACAATTGGCAAAAAGAATAATTTCAAGATATATAAAATAATGCATAGAAAATGATTGGATTTCTTTGTATAATAACCAGCAGCTTAAAGTCAGTGGCTAGAGATAAAACCGGAAATTGTTGATTTCTTCTAGATTAAATTAGCAGATATAATATACTTAGCTTCTCTTAAATTAACTAAATCAAAATTTATAAGCCTATACGCGTAAGTGACTTAATTAACAGCTATGGATTCATTATATAATTTAATTTAGCGGCATATCAATATATATATATTAATATATATATATATATATATATATATATATGTATGTATAAAATTAGTTTGTTATTTTCAGGGAAGCACAGATTTACTAAATACATTTGTGGACATACTATAATTGTTAATTATCTTCCGTCATCTTCAAAAATACAAACTGAGAGTAAAACGGATACGAGTTCCACTTCAATGCACTTTCAGTTGTCACAGACATGAAGTGATGACGATAAACACTCGCGTTTAAAGCCAAAACTTACATATAGTGGTCTAAGAAAGACGGGACACACATAATCCTTTCCCCTCTTCCAGACAGGTACTGAATTGGGAAGGAATTTAGTAACGACGTCCATGTGGCTCGAGTCGCTTACTAATTACATCCCACGCTCTCATTCGTTATTGCTAATGACTTTCAGTATTCCTTAAAACAAACACATCGATATAAACAATAACAACGAAAATCAAACTGCTATACCATTGACGTGATATAATGATTATAGGAGGCAGCTATTTAACAGATATTCAAGAAGATCCTAGTTAGAAGCTAATTAGTCGTCTCGGGAGGACTATATCCTATCCATAACTCATAACAATTCTATGGGGAAGATTGTTCATGAGGCGTTCCAATTAATAACCAAATGGCAAGCAATCGGTAACACCAGAATAAGTTACTTCTAGGAGAAACTGAGAATACTCATATAAAATGCATCATCAGGCGGCTGAATATGAAAGATGAATAAAACCATGATTTGTGTCATTGTAAAAACACACACACACATATATGTGTGTGTGTGTGTGTGTGTGTGTGTGTGTGTGATGAACTTCGCTACATTTCATTTTTGAAAGATGCTGTAATATCAATTACTGCAACTTAACATAACATACAAATAAAATAAAAATGATATTAAGCAATTTCACAGATATTAGAATGGCATATAAATGTTACAACTAAATTAGGCCACCAAAAGTTAAAAGGTCACATTAGAATAAGGGGTAACAAGTGGGTGTAGCCTAAAAAGGATGACCGACAGATTGCTAATCAATTCTAGTTACCCAACGTATTTTCACTGTTTTTAAATAGCATAACGCCAGAAATTTATATTCTAACACCATCTATAATTAACTCTTGTAAATTAGTTCATTACAGTATCAATATGCTGTGCCAAACAAGCGACAGCCTGGGGATAATCCCCGAACTACAAGCAAGCACAGTATCAATGTTTTCTTAAAGGAACTACTATATCCTACGGTTGAGTGATGTAAAAAATACTAAAACACACAGTCCTGCTGTTATTTTGTAATATAATCATTGGTATTATCCAGATTATTTAATGAACAACGTCTATCATAATTTTCACAAGCATACAAAACATAAACTTTTTCTGGCATCCCCTCCCAATGTTTGAAAATTATTTTACTTTTTTAAGACCACTGGCGTCATCTGTCGAATACTACCAGTATTCGACAGAGGGCGCCAGTACTTCCACGCAGTGCGTGGGGAAGGGTGAAATAATTTTTCAACATTAGAAAAGCACATGATTTGGATGCTTTTGAAAATGATGATAAACATAGATGTCCTCTAAAATTAACAACACTGTACATAACATGAACAAATACAATATCCACTTTAGAAGCAAATAAAATTACTAGATAATATCTAATATAAATACTGCCATGTCAATATTAAGGACTTACAGACTGCCGTTCAGCATTGTGTGTGTGTGTGTGTGTGTGTGTATGTATCTGTGTCTATGTGTGTATGTGTGTCTCTCTGTGAGTGTGTGTCTGTGTGTGTTGGTTGTTTGTGTGTATGCATCTAAGTTAGCGTAAATCAAGTGACAATAATCAGCATTTTGTGTCCTCGACATTGAGGCCACTAACTACCAGTTCAGCATCAGCAGGTAAACTGGGCAACCTTCTTCCCCTCATGGAACCACTGCTCAAATCAGCACGACGTAAGCTGACACTGCCGCCATCTATGTTGTCATTACTCTCGCTAACTGAACTCAAGCCGAACTGTTGGCTCTCGTTAGACACTCGTCTGCTAAATACGCGAGTCTCCTTCGTCATGTTAATACCTTTGATGGCTGTAGCTGATACAATCTTCGATGGCGACTCATCAAGTGACACGTTCCAGAACTTTGACTTACCAACTTGTGTGTAGCTGCCGCTGGCCGGCGAGCTGCTGGCCGGCGAGCCGCTGACTAGCGAGCCGCTGGCCGGCGATTCTTTTGATGGTGACCTATGGAGTTTATTAAAATCAAACTTAGTTGGCCTGTTATTAGCCTTCTTGATGCCATTCCCTGTCTTATTGGCTGGCGGACTCAGTTCATTGGCACTTATCATGTCAGTAGTAACCATGTTGGCAGCGGAATGTGATCTTCGAAATTCTTTGGGAATTACCCTCGTATAGAAAGCACTCTTATCACGCAACATCTGACTGTAAGCGATACCACCGTCACTAGTGACATCACCTGCAGTCACATAACTATATTGCTGATCTGGGAATTTTTGTGATGTTGATAGCGACGATGCACACAATTCATCATTTTCATATAAGATCTGATCGTGAGCAATCTGCGAATATTCTGTAACATTCTCACAACTTCTGGAATGACTTCGTTGTAATAAATCTTTCTGGTGATTGCCAGTTAGCTCTTGTGGTGAAGACATTTTTCTAGTCCCGCTTACTTCTAAATTGCTGTAACTGGGATGCTGTTTTGAATTCATCTGACCTTCCCTGCTAAGGTCTTCACAGCTGTGAGAATGCTGTCGCTTTAACAACAACCCCTGGTTGCCATAGAAACCACCACGATCCGTTGACAATTTAGCCGTGATTGAAGCAATATCTTCGGAACTCCGAGATAGCTGTCTCTCCAAATGTTTGACTTTATTACTGCCATTTTGAGCCTGACGTATCACTGACAAATCACTTTTAACAGTCTGAATGTTAGGAGGCAATCCAGACATATCCTGATAAACAGAATTTGGATTAAAAGGCATCTGATTATCGTAAATATTTTTTCTTACAGTAGTGACTTTGCAGGAAGAACAGTCATTGGCATTTGTGTCTGGAAGGGATGATGTCCAGGAATTATTACCTGGTATGGATTTTTTCAGGGATTCTGAAGCCAGGGAATACCCATCAAAAGTTAACCTCCTCGGATCACAGACTGTATGGGAAGTTGCTCCAGACAAACCGTCTTTAGCAAATCCAGAAGATGCGTCAGCTGACATTTCTGTACACTTGGTACCCTGAGAGATCCGGGAGTGATGCTGTTCACTTTTCTCACAACTGATACCTGGATCAGATATGTTGTTATAACATGCAGATGGTGGATTATCTGTAGTCACGTACACATCTTGGTCCACTGATCCCGACGGACCTGTTGCTTCAGCTGGACTCATGTGTAAGTATTGTGCATAAAGTGAACCTTGTGGCATACTTCCAACTGGGCCAGGCCCAGCCCGAGCACTGGTCGTCTGAGAGACTTCCCTGCTCTCTTTGGATTTGATACGTGGCTCGGGAAGTGATTCATGCTTCAGTGCAAGATGGCTAGGTGGTTTGGGGCGTGGCATATGTGGTCGACGTCCCAGAGAAAGAAAATCGAAGTTCTCTGAATTTGGTTTATTTTGGGATGAGTTACTGTGCTGACTGGCCGACCTGTAGTGTGAACACATAACAGTAATTAATCATTTCAATTAAGCACTGGGCATAAAACACACAATGCGCAAATCAATCAAATTTTACATGAAACCAAAGAAAAGGAATCCCTTAATTGTCATTATGTGTTGTGAGCTTGTCTTAATAAAAAGCTTCACCTCTTAGGAACAAACTTCATCATAGGTGGTCCACTGCTGGATATCGGGTCTGAAGTACTTACATCTAAACGAGAATGGGAAGTGGCACCTGAAATACAAACACAAGAGATGCTGTAAACGGGTCACATAAACATTTATGTAAATCAAACGTGTAAGTTCCTATGGATAGCTAATGATATGTACAGAAGCTCTCCAAAAATATTATTTTTCATCACTTTCTTATTAATTATAATTTAGAGTGAGAGAGTCATTTCTTACGTGAACTGAAATATTGTGCATCAAACCGAAGGAAAAGGGGATTGTTTTGGTTGATCAACTTGATAATATGAAGGTTTGTGATTATTTCCTTTCACGTCACCATAAATAGAATTCAATTAACACAAGAAATCATCTCATAGATGAGATATACATGGTATATTGTATGATGAGAAAACACCTTGATTAAATTTAAGATTCTGAAATTTCAAGGAATCTCAGAATTAATGCTGAAGAAACAAACTCCAGAAAAATCTATGTAGATTAAATAGTGTATACACTGACTACAGATATGAGAAATTGATAACTGTTCAGAAAATTAAGTGAATATCAAAATTCAGCATTCAAAAGGTTATTCTCATGAAAGATTACCAAATCAATAGAGTCAGTAAATTAAAGAACTTATTTACATATTTTCAACTAACAATTTGAAATGTAAGAACCATGGAAATGTGCATCAAATATGATATCTTGGGTCATCTTTAACCACATAGATGTACATGTTTGGGGGAGAGGGGATATTATCAACATTAATAAGATTCTATATGCACCAAGATGTTCTGCCAGCTGATCATAGATGCCACGCGACACCTTTTTCAGATGTGGGATAAAACGTGGATCAGACTCTGGCTGTACAAGTTCTTGTAGCGCATCATACTGTTGAGCAATCACATTCTCAAGAGTATCTGACTGAGCTGAGGTCCTCTGCAGAGCCATCTGTGTAAAGAAATGCATTGATCTATTATAATAAATTGCCTCTGTTAAAACCAATGGTAGATCAAACTCGAAATATAACTTCTTGGAAGAATTAAAACCGCTGCTTACAGACTACGTGACAAACCATTAGATGGAAGTTGATTCAAAGAACATTGCTTTATATATGAAAATTATTACATGTAATAGTAATAAACTAAAAATTCACCACAAAACAAAATAAAAATTACTTATAACACCCATTTGTATAGACTTCATTCCAAAAACTGGACGACAATATTTGACCAGTTATTTAATAAATTACTTAAAATGATAATAACATTAGCATTATAACAATTATGTGCCATGTATGGGTTGGCAGGTTTCTGCCTGTATGGAAAAAATGGTTCCCATGTGAGGGTAAAAATACTTTTCTCCCAGGAAGAAATTCAACCATAGCTGTATATAACATATTGTTTACTTGTAACATGACTGACCTGTTTAAGCCCAGCCAGTTCCATGACATATGCATCAAGAAGATCATAGATTGTTTTGTTCTGCTCCAGTCTTGTGTTGAAGACAAACTTCCCAGCACCGGTTGGGGCATTATTTCCTGTTTCAATCATAAACTGGCCTCTGATCTCACCATCATACAATTTAATACAACTCAAAGGCCACTGTGTCAGAACACATCTTGAAAGCTGAATCAAAAATAAAACCTCAGTGTATAAAGAAATGGTATTTCTTAGTTATCTCCAATTATAATGATTACTGTCAAATAAATTGGAATTAAATTCTGTGAACACAATTCAAAATCAAAGAAAAATAGGAAAGAATCACCAAACTTAATTCAGTTTCAAGAATTGCGCACTATTACTATGGTATGTTAACAAATCCAGGTTATAAATAAATATGACATAAAATCATAAAACGTATCCCTTTACATGTACATCAATATGAACATCCATGTTTTTCTTTAAAATGACTAAATTATATCAGAAAAGAATTGATACACAAAATCATGAAATAACTTGAACTTAAATAACATTAATGACATTATGAAATAAACAAACCCTATTTTAGTAAACAGACGCCAACACTAAATATTGATACATTCAGATAGCAATCTTTATTGTACGTAGAAATTGACGATATCAATCACTTGATATGCCACACCAATGTTCATGCATGGTTGAACTCCGCTAACATTTCATTCTCTGCACGTAGAAACTCCCAGGGAAGAAATAATTAGTTTGTATTACCAGTTCTCCCAAGTGTACGATCAGCAATAATCATTCTTCTCTAAATACACAGTTCCTACAGCTAAAGGAACTAAACTATTAACAGATTGATTGGACCATAATTACAAACTTGAAGTAATTTTTTTCCATTAAACTTTGTTCTGGAAAATGCGCATGTAATAATTTTAAAACATTTTAATTGGTCTTTTAAACTTATTTTTTGGGATCCTAATTTCTATTTAAGTAAAATGAAACTAATATTACGATTGATTTATTTTAGTGATGTCAACTAATTTATTCTGAATTAACCTTAAACAGCAAGCATCAAAAACGTTTGAGTCTCCATTGATATAAATAACAAATAACTGTATGATCATTATTTATAAACTCTATATTGATGTATTTAAGTCTGATGTCATTTACTTATAACCGTGGATTAAACTTCAATTCAACAAAAAAATGCTGTAACGACCAATCCCAAGTAAGTCTCTTCTCAAACAGATCTCGTACATCTGTAGGATAGCTTATGTTTTGAAAATTTAGTTATTCAATTTGGTAACAACAAATATTATATTATAATTCTTGTCATCTATTCATAGATGACAGTGTACTCTTATGCCAATAATGAACAAATTGTTATATTTGACTTGTGAATGTCAACTAATGTTGTTAAAATTTGCATCTACTGATTTATTGTTAACAATATTTATCACGTAAATTCTCATTTCATTTTTCAAACAAAATTTGCTTATTTCAGTTTATTTGTTTTTAGCCAATGTTTCAACTCCAATAGGTTGTACTGGACAGAACAGCGGTCTGATATGACTAATAACATATTGTGACAGCTAAATTACCTGTTGCCATTGAAATAGAAAAATTCAAGCCCAGGAAACAGTTTTAGTTCGCTAAACAAAAACATGCAGTAGGACATAAAATATAAACCTCAAACCAACACACCTAGAATAATTGACCCCATAAACCACAACCAATACTATCTGTTCTCATCTAGAACTGACTTATTTCGTGACTAGCATTATAACAAATACTAACATAATTCATCTATGTCAATCAACATTCAGTCTAATTTCACAATAACAGGATCACTGGAGTCGACTGGTCACGGACTACATCATTAGCGGCCTGCAGAGAGCAACAGTTGTCTTCATGTGGTGGAACTGTGTACATTAGTGGTAGTGGGTAGAGTAAGCGGCATCTAATCTTAACTTGAGCGATTGCATCACGATGATGCTGGTAACCATTCAGCCAACTGTTGGATGCCATAAATTCAATAGGGTTTAGCTAAATGAAGCTCGTTGTGATATTTCTGAGTCTCTCCTTCGCACATCACTGGAACACTGCCATATCAAGTTCAGAAACATTGATAGTTCAGGCTTCCTTTTGTTTCATTGCATCCCCCTGAGTTGACTGGATCAACAAAATCATGCAGCTTCTGTTCATCTTTCAGCCACCTATGAATAGTAAACTCCACCAAAGCATCATGGCAAGAACTCACCTTGCCATACTCATGTATTCACCTCCAATTTCACTCTAACAGAACAAGATTTTCATTTCAGCATCTTCTTGCCTTAGATCTATCACTGTGTTGAACAATCAGTATGTCATCTGAGGTTTGATATGATAATGAGGCCAGTCTTAAAAATAATTTTGTTGGGGGTTACCCGACTGTATGACTCCAAAAACCGCCCTGTGAAATTGTGA
Organism: Paralvinella palmiformis; assembly: GCA_025642065.1. Classification (NCBI taxonomy): domain Eukaryota; kingdom Metazoa; phylum Annelida; class Polychaeta; order Terebellida; family Alvinellidae; genus Paralvinella; species Paralvinella palmiformis. The sequence goes on along the minus strand of JAODUP010000526.1, from coordinate 251,121 downwards.
AGAAATGAAAATACATTTCAACTATTTTTTAATGCTTAAATTCTGCTTGTATTTGTCATTTGAATGGTGTTTTGCTTCAATAGCCCACACAATGCATCGGTACTCTCAAAATGTTGATAATACCAAGTCCTTTTGCGGTCATTGAAATATCGGTTTACTTGCGCTTTCTTCACTTTGTGCGTATATGGGACGAATTGGCTTGCATGGTGATGTTATATATCAAATGACGTTTAAACCACATGCAGATATGATTATCTGTGGACTGAGGAATATTTGTTAAAACGAAGTGATTGCGTAGTCGAGCATCAGAATCGTGTTTATTAGTGCAAAAAGTCCAAGCACTCAATGTGCATGCGCTGACTCCTGATGGCGACAAGGACTTGCATATGCACTAACTCCCGAACCTGTTACCTCTTTTTTTTAATATGGCAGTTGAGCAGATGTTCAAACAAGAATAAAGGAGATCGAAGATATCACATCTGTCCAACTATATCGATGTGACTGTAACACCTTGGCTCGGATCTTTTTATATCTGCGTCTGAGCATCCAAAACAAGCCAAAATAGGCACTTCTGCATTCAGTGCTCGGTTGTTTTACACCAGCATACATGGTTCTGCATCCAAGCACTGGAAAAATGCTAAATATGTGTTTTTCCAGTGATCGGACCATTAACACCAATGAACACGGTTCCGATGCTCAGCTACGCAACAACATCCTTGTTAAAAATATTTCATCAAATCAGTTGTTTTGTGTACATTCGTACTACAACAATAGCAAGCAATATTAGTAGATTGATGTTTTCTTTATCAGAATGAATGACCTTGAATGAAACAAAAAATTTTGTCACATGCAACATATTTTGTGGTCCACATTATTCACTTCAAACAGTCCTGCACATTATCATATTCAGCGCAAGATGGATGAAGGAAAGCTAACTATCATTAGGGGAGATATGCCTGACAGTGGTGGGGGGGATCACGGATGATATCTGGTCACACACAACTTTTTTTATTTATTCATAAATATCAATTTAGAAAGGTTCACAAATTAGTTATTCTTGATATTCAATACATTGTTGGTGGTTTTAACAAATAAATAGTAGTTTTACATTTATGTGAAATCATCTGATTGACGACATAAATACGTCGTCGGAACTCACGTGCAGATTTTTGTTTGGCCATGTAACCCCAACCAAATTTTTTTAAAGGTTGGCCTGATTGAAACACGGTGATTTGAATGTATGGAAATATTTTCTGCACATGTAGTTAAAAGAACAGAAATAACAGCTGTGAATTGTGATAGAAGTATTCGGAATGTTTTATGGATCAAACAATATGTAATGGAATGTGGTGATTACGTGATTAATTGCGAAATAAATGGATGAAACCATTCTCTATTCCGGCTGATATCAATTACTTAACAAACTCGGGAATTAGTCACTGTTAGTAATACTTTGGTTTTTGACTGTATATGACACAATCCAGGTTTTCCATGTATTATTTACTCGTCATACCTGTAATGCTAGAGTGATGCCACCTTTTGACACATGTAATAAACACATTGATCCCCGTGAACCAAGCTTCATGTGATCGTCAGAACCATCAGGTCGCACAACAAAACAGGCAGCTTTAAATAAACACAATTTAAAAAAAAAACAGTAAACAAAAAGTTTCCTACAACAACTAAAAACAACAACTAAAAACACATAAATAGTGTGATATAAAAATATAAATAATATTAAAGCAAGTTGACATATAAGAATAAGCAACATGACATAATAGCATAATGTCAACTCTTATAGAAACAAAAAGGAAAACAAAATAAAATGATATTCAGCATACTAGCATTCAGCCATAATTACAAAAATAAATTCTTCATGTTTTAAACTATAAATTACATAAATTATTTTTAAACATGCACCTGCTGTAATTACTACTAAAATTTAAAGGCAGTTGTGACATAATGACACATATGACATAAACATGCACACACAATATACTAATTATCGTTTTCTCTAACCTTCTGATTCTTCCCTGAGTTTAATCTGTGTTTGTAAGAAAAATGCCAACAGATGGAAGATTTTCTCTTCCTCTGTAGAAAGCAGTAAGATCTTGCTTGATGCTGTAATAACCTCACACACGTTATTCCGGCCTTGATATTCTGGCCTCTTCTTTACCATGAACCAAGAGCTGAGATAAATACGACCTAAAAGAGAATGAAAACTAAATGTTACTCATCTTAATTGACAGTATTCAACAAAAAATTGAAACAAAGCCATCCGAATTAGTGGCCAGTAGGGTCAAAATATGTAATTGACGCTTATACTATTCACATATCAGTTGATCTCCAATTACCTCAAACATGTTATCAATTCCAAATCCCATTCCACAAACATATTTATTAATTGCAATTCCAGAATATTATTGACCCCATGTCTGGCTAATTATAACAATGAGTAGTTCCCTGAAGATGGAAATAATACAAAATGGAAAAAAGCTATTTGCAGTAAAATCGAAGCCACAAATAATGGTCTTTTTAGTAAAAGGAAAAGTTAACTGATAAATTAATTTTGTTGACAGGATCAATTGCGATAATTAAAATTCTCATAAATTTCAAATTCTGGAATTGACCATTAATTCCAAAATTCTGACCTTGAATAGACTCAATTGTCATACCAATAGCCAAGTTATACTATTAGACATTGGCTAATTGCCATGGTAGCTAAACTGGTAGCTACAGACCAATTAGAAGTACTTGATGACCTCTATTATCTTGGGAACTTAGTTGTAAAGTGTCACTTGGATAATTCACTCTACTACAAGATAAATACAATATATAAATACTGATATAGTGTGTTTGTTTATTGATCACTGTGTCCACGTTCACAAACAAAACAGATACATGCTACTACAAACATATATTAAATACACATCAGACATGGGGTCAAGTACATTTGTATTTGTAAGTATTTAAATACCTTTTTAATGTATTTGTATTAGACATTTAGGAATTGAAAGTATTTGTATGTAAATACTTTCCTAAAGTATTTGATATTCAAAAAATGCATAGCATAATTGCAATTAAAAAACTTCTTGACTGAATTCTTAAGAATCAAGTTATTGTACTGTGTCCTTTGGCAATTCACTGAGAAATGATGGCAAGGTAAAGTCAATTAAGCCATCATAAGAGAAGTCATTGAGATAGTAGACCATTGAGACAACTTTATAAGAAGGGTAGTTGACAAGAAGCCACTACCTTACTCGTCTGTTGTCACTGTGATGTTGTTAGCGATAACAAGACTTCCTTGTCCCTTACACTGGTCTGCCTGTCATCTTTGGATCAGTGTTTCCATGCCCCAGTTAACTAAACTGAACAGCAGCCAGATGACTGCCTAATTGGGGGACCATCAATTGTTTCAAATATTTGTTTTACTAGAATCCTATGGGTTAAGAGGAGGGTGTGGCTTCTCAAGTCAGGTGGTATCTTCATCATAGCCATATCTAAAGTAATTAGATACTGGACCCTTTGAATGGAAACAACATGACAATGACAATAAACTAGATGTCTCTTGATATATCATATTGTTTCTTTTACCTAGTAATGTATCCTGAAAGTGAAAAGTATTTGAAATATTTTCCAATGATCAATTTCATGTGGAATTGAAATTGACAAAATTAAATTGTCTGAGCATAGCTGACAAGTGATTTAATTTTTTTCAATTTATATTGCAAAATAATCAATAATAATGAATGCAATAATGATTAAAAAATCTGAAAGTATCTGAATGAAAAAGTATTTTAAATACTTTCCAATGATCAATTTCATGTGGAACTGGAATTGACAAAATGAAATTGATCCCATGTCTGAGCATAGCTGACAACTGATTTAAATTTTTTTTAAATTGTATTGCCAAATAATCAATAAAAATTAATGCAGTAATGATTTTAAAAAATCAATAAAACATAATAAAAGCAAAAATGCAATTTTTTTTGCAGTGATTTAAATAAAATAATACTGATATATAAATATATATAAATATATAAAAACCTAATCTCAAAAATTTATCACAACTATATGGTCATTATTAGATACAACTGACAAACTTGAAATGTTATGGTCAAAACAGAGGTAAACTATAATTATATTTACAAAATATAACCATAGACATACTTTTTATTGACCCATAATAATGTATATAAATTCTTGTTTACAAAGTGTTAGTGAAACATAAAGCAATTTTAGAGTGGTGATGATGATATCAGGCTTTAAGGTGCTAAATGCTGAGAAGAAGTCTATAAACATTGACTGGACATAGATATTTTTCTTTTCAAGATCTTAATATAATAATATGTGACATTTGTCTAGCGCCCCATTCAGCTAGAAGCTGCTCTAAGGCGCTTTACAATATTATTATCCCTGACTCAGACCTGTTTCCACCCAGCACATATCTCAACACCCAAGGAAGCATACAACGCATGCTGCCATTATAGGTTAATCAAACACATAACCATTGTGTCCTGTCAGATACTCATTTCTTTAATGGATGAGTGAACCAGTCACCACATGACAGCATTGCAGCCCACCGAGCCTCGAACCTATGACCGTTCAGCTACGAGTCCTACACTCTAACTAAATGTGCTATCATGGCTCTTTAACAACAATAATATTTAATAATAAAGTAGGATCATCAGTAGATCTATTTTTCCTATAAGAAAATTGATGTGCATCAAGATGCTCATTGATTTTCAGCAACAGATATTTCAGAATAATCTATTCTAATAATTTAAACTGGACAGATGTGAGCATAATCGGTCTATAATCATTATATTTTTCAGGTGCTGATTTCTTTGGAACAGATGGGGCACCTCCGTGGTCTAGCGGTAGCGTACTGGACCACAGATCACTACCATCCGTGTTCGAATCCCGGCATGGGCATATCTGAAGGTTGTTTCATCTTTCACTTCATCTCATTACCTTTGGAAGTCGCTTGGCCCATTTAGCCTCCCTTGTGCACAAAAGTGGCCGTAAAACATCAATCATCATCAATTATCTTTGGAACAGGTATTATAATGGCTGATTTCCACAAACTCACGTATACATACATTACTACATCACAGGAATAGATGTTAGTGAACATTAGCTAATATATTTTGACACGTTTTCAATAATAATGTTCAGAATTAATGGTACTTATGACAGATTTTAGTTCGTGGAATAGATTACAATAAGGCCAGTCTTAAAAATAATCTTGTTGCAGGTTATCCGACCATATGACTCCAAAACCGCCATTTGGCCATATGGAATTGTGAAGAAATGAAAAATACATTTCATTATCTGAAACAAGCTTGTAAGTTGTATAATATCTAACTAGTCTGAATTATTACTGGCATGCGTGTATTTGAATGCAAAAAATGCTTCATGAACAATATATTCCACTAGACAATCTATAAAAAATATATATATATAAAAACATTAATTCCTACCTACCATATGGATTTTTTTTGGCCATGTAACCCACAACAAATTTATTTTTAAGACTGGCCTAATCATCCTTAGTATCAAACTTTGTATAGAAACAATTAAGGTTTGCACTTAATTATAGGTAATAGATTTTCTATTACAGTAACATCAAACAGTCAATTATTAATTACAATGTTGTTCAATAATAAGTTTGTTTAATGATATGAATTATGCACACCTAATCTGAAAAACTTTCAATCTGTGAGATGGTAGGCCAACCAAAGCTGACTAACCTTTTGGATTATCCTCGAGGGTTTCTGGTTTCTTCTCATAATACTGTACGCAGGCATGTTTGTCATAACGAAGTAAAATGATATAGCGTCGCTTCCAACGACTAGACAACCTCAGAGTATGCCGACCTTCATGACCTTGATATTGGTACACCCATGCCTGTAATTATATCAGTCAGCGAACAGATAATAAATGATAATCACATCGACAACGAACAGTACCATCACAATCCCATAGTAACTAATATTAATAACCTGAGTCACTAGGATCATAACAAACATAAATATATGTATGATCCCTTTTTTCCGCAGAAATTCAACTAAAAAATAGGTCGAACTGGTTTAATCCGGGCAAGTGGGTTAAATGTGGGGTTTTCTCAGTATTAAGTATACTGATTCACAATTGTTTAGCTTAAAAACAAATAATCACAATTAATTACTATAATACTACCATAATTATGCAAGATGTTATGCTTTATTGGTGGTCAAAAGAAATCAATTTGTTCTGTGATTGAGCTCATCTCTTAAATTTGCTTCTGAAATCTAAGAAGTAGGGATAATTCGATTGATTCATTCAGAAATTTGATGACCAGAAAATATTATGAAGTACCGATATACTGATGTTGGTATAGAAATGTAGTCAACCATGCCGTCCCATTCGGTTCAATTAATCCTCCATGTGGCAAGAGATCAATATATCTGCTAAAATCAGGCCGAAAAAATTGGTATCCCAGACGTCCGGGATTTGTGGATTTTGGGCTAGTGACTTGTCCAAAATACTAGCTCAACCAGGCTACTGCCATTTTGAGAAAAAATATGAGGAGTCTTGTTTTTTTATTATATTCTCAGATATTTGATGATTTGTTTGGAAAAAAGGGTCAATGCGTTCTGAAATTGGATTTCACCAATTGATCAAGCTCATCTTTAAACATGGTGGACAACAAATATTTTGTGACAAATAAATCAGTTTGATTCACCTCATCCATGCTATAGATAATTCCCGCTAAAGGCTGAGAATATTATACAAAACTCTGGGTTTGTCATATAGTGTCAATAGATTTATGAAGCTACCAACTTTTGACTCTTCATTGATCACTTTCCCAGACCATCCAGCCGTCCTGCGGCTTAAATAATTTCATATCTGTCATAAGAACATTTCCAGAGGCTGGGGGGGATGGTCATTCCTTTTAAAACTTGTATTTTGCCCTACATAGTATCATCGCTTGAATGTAGCTGAGAAGAGGTGGAATGGATTAGCATTCAGATAATAGATCTTAATTACCAGATATGAATTATGTGGTCACAATTACTAAGCTTTATGGTTTTTCAAAAGTTTTGTGATGACTTCCTGATTTTTAAAAGGAAATTGAGCGTTCATTCACAGCAAATGTCACTTTTGAATATTTGTATTGTTCAGTGTTTTGTGTGCATTCGTGTAAAACATGCACTGCTTTTTGACCAGAAAAATGTCAGGAAAACCCTAGTTTTAGTGTATAACTGTGCACAGAAGAAACCTGGAAAATCACCAAACAAGTTGTAAATAGATCACGAGACTGTGGAGACGTTTGGGTGATAACCGTGGAGAGAAAGAGAGAGGAATGCCGATGGGGTTGATTTCTTAACAAAAGCTATGTCACCGAAATAAGAAATATATGAGCCAATAAGGAGCGGGTATCTTACATCAACAAAGAGAAGGAGCAAACACGAGGGATGAAGACGGCAAAATATGATCAGGGGATTGTTTAAACTTGCCAACACTGGTGGAAACAGGTCTGAGTCAGGGATAATAACATTGTAAAGTGCCTTAGACTTAAAGCAGCTATCTAGCTGAATAGGGCACTATATAAATGCCACATATTATTATATATAGAGTAAAGGAGGCATACTATGAACAGGTTTGGTCACAATGACTTCCGGGCAATTTCTCAACGCACCTATAATGGTTCATTTGGTATCAAACGAAAATTTAGAATGTTGACGTTATGATACGGCACGTTTCAGTTCACTAGTCTTGATTTTTCTATGCCTTTGGGTCTTGTGAAGATGTGACCATCAGGTCAGGTAACTTCGAGCACTAGTCCAAATGGTAGTTGTGTAATTTCGGGCAGCCAATAATTCGGCTAAAATCACCTTATTTAAGTACAATTTATTTTTACATTATTATATTGAAGCATTATTAATTAATACATTCACACTAAGTAAAGATTCAAACATCTACTTACGTGATAGAAACAGGTACAAAAAAAGACGGGAAGAATAGTTTTTTTCGCGTGTTTTGCAAACAAGACGACGGACACACTTTGCCAAACTCTCACGTGTCTTGAAATATTGTATGTAAACAGGAAAACGTGCTTCATGATACGAAATGAAAATGGGTATTCTTTTTATTGGTGCAAGATATACATAGCTGCAAGTCAGTTTTGAAGCATGAATGAAGTCAAAACAAGGTTGCCCGAAGTTACCCGCCTGCCCGAAGTTTGCCTCCTTTACTCTATTTATATATATTAAGTGTCTATTTATCTTCATTACTCAGAAACTGTAAATATTATTTATTCTGCAGCACAAAATTTATTTGATGCTGTTAAAATAACGTGACAGGAACTAAAACCACGTTTAGCACACACACATACAGTTACATTTCTCAGAATACACAACACTTCTATCTGTCTGTAAATTAGTATTGCAGAACTGTATTCTATTGAATATGCTTTTGACAAATGTCCCCAACAATTAATTAACAATCAATTGATATTTCAATTTTTTATTTGGATTTTCAATAGTGATAAGCCAACGTCTGATGTTAGCTCCACCCAACTAATTCGATGTTGCGCATTACTACAACACACCGTTGTCGTATTAGATATTTATCATTGGGCCGAGCTTTCTCGTCAGCGGGCCGAGCTGTCTAATAACTGGGCCGAGTTGTCTGGTCCGAGTTGTCACTTGGGCCGAGTTGTCTAGGATTCGCCCTAGCCCTGGCCTGGGCTTAGCCTAGGACTAGGTTATATGATATTATATCTAACTGTACCTGGAACACTATTCTTTTAATTGAAAAAATATTTTAAAGAACGTAATTACATTAAGCGATTAACAAATTCCTCCCAGTTATAGGTTCCATAAATCTGTATCAAATATGACCACAGTTTACTAAATTAACTTACCTCAAATATAACTTCCTGTAATTCTCCACAGTCCATTCTTGTTTACAAAGTTTCAGTTGTCTCAATAACTGTATGTATCGTTCTTTCTTATTTACACTACAAGAAGTAAGTCGTTATTATCATGTTTTTTTATATATTGCTAACTTCGGTACTTTTCGTTTCATGACCTACGAAAGTGTAGGAACATTTTTTCCCACTGTTGTGTCAATGTATGAACTAGAACGTGTTAATACTACGAGTCCAGGTGGAGTCCCATTATTGAATAATTAATTAATAATGTGTGAAGCAACGTTTTATTCATCTAAATAATGCGTTAATTCGGTTTTATGCAGTTGATATAATCCAGTTGATTGGAAGTTAGTTGGTGAAAATGAGTACCTGTGTATGCGCGCGCGCGTGCGTGCGTGCGTACGCACGTGTGTTGAAGTATTGACTATAACAGGAATTCTGAATTGTATGTTATTAAACACTTGCAGCCACAACTACTACCACTACTACTACATGAAGACTAGTCGGGAAGTTAGTTGTGGTGTGCTTGGAATAAAAGAAAATTATCATATACCAATTATAACTAGCATTACTACAACTATGGTCACACGGTTCGGGGGCGGATCCAGAATTTGTTAGGTGGGGGGGCTATCCAAGGGCGAAGGTGCACAAAGGGTCGAGGAGGGGTAGAAGAAAATTGTAAATCAGATAAAGGTTAGATGTCTTCTGAAGCACATCGGCATTTTTCAAGTGAATACTGTGTATAAATATTGGCTGTGAAGAAAGATCCATAGTATGAAACTTGATGACTGATTCGATGTAAATACAGATAGTTAGGACTATTGGGGATTGTGCATTATGTCGCTAAAATATTTAATAAGCAGACTGACTATTTATTTCAAGGTGCATACTTATGAGAAAGACAAAATAATGTCTAAAATATTTATTACCTCATGTAAATCTACATCAGTTAGTCGAAAAGGCTGGCCTTGAACAAAGGTCAAGGCTATTCTTTAATGAACCTATCTGCAATTTTTTGGAGTCGATGCGTTTATGATAATGTATTTCCATTAATGTAAAGCAGAAACCTTGGGTCAGCCATCCAGCTCCTCAGATATGGCTTTTGATTAGCCTCAACACAGAGAAACTACGCTTTGCTTCCGCAGATGTGGCAAGCAGAGTACATCCTAATACCAGTAAAATTATAATGTTTGGAAAAGAATCTGGATCTGCAGATACCTCATTATCTAATGACCTCGGGGTTAGCAGTTCGTCATGCCATGATTCAATTTGATCTGGAGAGGCATCCCTAGTTTGACCATTAAAGATGGTATTAGACTCAGCAAAGCACTCACTAGTCAGCAGTTGTCTGCAAAGAAACAGTTCTGCAACCGTTGCAGTAAGATATCAATAAAAGGAATGCCAGTTGATCTCTTGTAATAATTCTGATGTGTGTTAGCAGGTACATTCCACCTATTACATTTAACCCTTTGAACTCTTGGCATTTTCTCTTAGGTACCTATATATGAAGCCAATCATTGTGTATGTCTCAAAGACGTCACTATCTCATCTTCCTAGTTTAGCTGACAAACCTTTCAAATAATTCAAACTTTTCTTCAAAAATTGTGAAGTCAACAATAATTCCAAAACTCTGCAGAGTACTTTTCAAACCATGAGCTGTAGTCTTGGTGTCAGTATCCCAATTCCAACAACTTTCATTAACCTCTGGACAAACATGTGGATTAATGATAGCATCAAGGCAATTGACCAGGTTTTCATAAAGTTAACCATATGTTTCTAAACAAGAATGTATTTCTATCCAGCGTGTCTTGCACAAACTTTTAAGTTTCTTTGACGAGTAATGGGGCAATATTGTCATATAATACCCTCTGTGCAGTTGACCCTATGCCTACATGGCAGATATGGGGTCAATTCCATTTTCTCAATTCCAATTCCACTCAATTCCATTTGGTCAATTCCAATTCCATATCAAATTTATCAGTTCAATTCCATCTCCAAACTTATCAATTCAAATTCAATTTTTTCCCGACCCTTTTTAGCCTAATACTTTTTACTATGAGTAGGTACTCCGAGTACCTACTTGGAATACCTACTCTGAGTAGTTTATATTCCAAGTAGGATTGTCATGAAATTTTTTTTCTGAATTAAAAAATTAAATGGTAAATTAATGTGTGGTGGCCTAGCAGTTAAGCACTCGGCATTTGGTGCCAAGGGTCACAGGTTCGATCCCAGCAAGATGTCGAAACATTTCCAGAGATTAATTTCTCGGCTCACAACATCGTGGGTGGTACCTGACCACGTTAAATGGCGCTTCCGTCTCCACTGAATTATTAAAAATCTAAAATAAAGGGGGACATTAAGACCCTCCATTAAGACGTAAAACACTCTGGCAGTGACCACCCTCAGGGTATTTTGGCTCCATCTTTCCGTACTGCTCCCCTATGAGTGTGGGGAGGAAATTCCTCAATCACTCCAACATAGAGGCTGTGCCGAATAAGCGACAGCATATATATATATATATATATATATATATATATATATATATATATATATAAGGAACCGAAGTTCTGGATCAATTTGGTTCTAGTATATTGGTAACACCACGTGTAAGGTATCAAGGGTCTTGCACTTTCTGATAGTTACTGGAAAATTATTCCATAAGGTTACAGCAGCCTTTCTGAAACATCTATTACCGTATGTCACTCCACGTGTCGTTGGTACGGCTAAGAATGCTCCAGACTCAGACCGTAGAGACCTTGTCGGCTGATACGGTACGACAAGTTCCTCTAAGTACTGAGGGGCAGTCCCTTGAAGTGCCTTAAAAGTGTACATCAAAATCTTGTACTGCGACCTATATATATCACTGGAACCCAATGCAGGGAGTTCAAGATTGGTGTTATATGTTCTCTTTTATGAGTGCGAGTGACTAACCAGGCAGAAGAATTCTGTACTTTCTGTAACCGTGTCATCGGTGTGTTTGGAAGACCATACAGGAGCGCGTTGTCGTAATCTATCCGAGATGTTATCAGGGCGTGTGCCAGTGTTTTGCAAACATCCAATGTGATGTACCGCCTGATATGACCAATATTACGAATTTGATAATAACAGGCTTTGGATATTGCATTTACTTGCCTCTCCATGGTCAGGGATGTATCAAACTATACTCCTAAGTTCTTCACTGACGATGCTACAGAAACAGTATTATTACCTACTTGAAGCCGTAATTCCTCATTTATCCCAACCTGATGTTTTGGGTTAAAGATAATGAGCTCTGTCTTTTCCTCTTTAACTTAAGCATGTTTGCACTCATCCAAGTACTGATATCAGCCAAACAAGCTTCCAATTTCTTTGCAACGTCGGACCAAGTTGTTTTGGGCATGATCGCCACATAAACCTGGGTATCGTCTGCATAATAGTGGTAGAGCCAATTATGTCGCCTACATATCGTACCAATTGGTTTTGAATACAAACAGTACTTACGTGGTCCAAGTACCGATTCATTAGGGGTTAGTGTGATGGGGACAGCTAGGTGTGATGCTAACTAATGACAAATAGCATTTCAATGTACCAGGTCAGAGTATACATTAGATTTAATTTAAGATATATTTATGAGTTCTTACTTTCATCTGAACTGACGCAGTTTACCAACAAACTGGGATTCATTTCATGACTTACTTAGTTAACTTCAAAATGAAACCTTTGCATTTTATTTGATCGGATTCAGCGAAATATTTAATTGTGACAAAGATCAGCGTCTGGCCTTACCTGGATATCATAAAATCATCATCAGATGTCGTGGTGATGGAAATCATGGAGGGGCTCGTTTATTCACAAAGCAACACATAAATTTGCTGCTGAATTACAACTCTCACAATAAAACATTTGTGTTGACAATTTATTTTCTAATGGGTTCTTGCCAGTCATAACAAAACTAGAATTACTTCCTCCTCGGCTACATTAATTGACTAATATATATATATATATATATATATAATATATATATATATATATAACTGGAATAATAATATAATCAACGGATAAATCACGGTCATCTCAAATACAAAAACGAGATAATTTTCTGATAAAAATATTAACCTTTTCAGGCTTTATCTTGATGAAGCTGATTTTATGGAAGCATTTTATGGGAGTATTTTTTCAAACGTAAAGGATTATTGATCTCGTGAAGAACTAAATCTAGACTACTTTATATCAAACTAGAAAAAAACTAGTGAAAAAAATAGAATTAAATATAAACAATGCATAAACAAATATTGATATATATATATATATATCTGTCTGCCTCCCTTTGACTACGCAATAGTAAGTTTTGGCACCCATTATTCACACCTCCAATTAAGGTCAGCATAACCAATTGACCCTGTATTATTGACCGATCTTAAAATAACCCCTGATAGTATATCACACACAAAATCCACTTATTTAACCAAATTTCACATTTTAGCTATCAGAGACCCTCAAAATACACAAATCATTGTATTCCTGGAGTATTCCCACAAATGTAGATACCAAGCTAAGCAATAATACCTCACGTCACACGTTGACTTTCACAGTAAATATAAGTGATCCTTATCGAAACTGAAACCTAACAGTGTACTGTTTTTTTGTCTGTTTTCCACAACATTACCTGACCTGGCCAAAGAATAAAAATGTTATTGTTCCATTCCCTTATTGCACTTCCTTTTGTGTGTTCCGGACTATTTCATGCATCCTCTTTCACCGTTCTTATATATATATATATATATATATATATATATATAACTGTACTTATCATATGCTGGGGTCAGTGGGAAGACAGTTTCGGCTACACTTGCCTTCATTCTCCATTGACAATATTATGTTCTATTATTGCATTATGCCTATTGTATTCATGCACAAGTAAATGGAAATTGAAATTAAACTTCAGTTTAAAAGGTTGAACTATAAGGATGACATAAGTCATATAACAAATATAAAGGAACGGTAAAATATTCATTAGAAATAAAACCAAATCATTACAATTCATAAGCTTATTTAAGTAAATTAGAAATAAAAAGGTTACTCGACGTTTTATGTTATTTTAATCATAAAATAATATAGATGATACACAGGAGTAAAGATAATTTTATATATCATTTGATCAATTACTGACGAAATTAACCAATAAAATAATCCTAGTATTGATAGATATGCATAAACCAGTTTGACTTGATCCATCAACACAAAAAGGCAAAATTCAATATCCAGGAATCCTTAGAAAACCATCTTCTTGAAAAATGAAATGTGGCGTTGTTTCTCTTTACTGATGATTGACTCAATCGATAGTTTTGCCTCTATCGCCTAACTCAGATGGCTACATGTATATTAATTAAGAATACATCGTGTCAATGGCTGGCTGACAGTTGCCGTGAATTGATATCGGTCGGGAAGGTAAAGTTTTATTTCAAATACAAACTAATACCAGAGATGCCACGTGGATTACAGTGATGGTCAAGCAGGATGCCAACAACGCCAATAACAATACAGCATGAGGTTCATTAACGCGTACATGGAATATATGACATTTTGATCATTGTTATTTTGGTGAAATGTGACGTGGCGTAGTACTTTGTAAGTTATTTCTTTATTCAAAACGCACTTGAACGACAATCCTCTTTCAATCGTCTTCGAAACAGGATGATAGTTTTTTTCCCGTAATTTTCATTTAATCCAAACTTCTCCAATAGGCGAGTATTTGAGCTGTTTTCCTAAGAACTCTAAGAAATGACTCAATGGCTTCTTTATCGGTATTCCGATTTGTGGCGAAAGTTCATCCAAACAGGTCTTTAGCAACCATGATGGAATAGCATCCAATTGACCATACTTAGTACGATTCGATGGCACGACTCTCATTCTAATTTCACCATCAGAAGCTGAACTCAATCCCTCTACCTTAATGGTGTCGTCTAATGCACACGTGTCAATGTTGGATGAAGGAGTATGGGACTAGTTACTATTTCCTCGCAGAAGAAGACAGTAAACCGATCAGCAGTATTCCGGACTAAATCATGGTCTAGCCACGTCACTGACAGCCAACCATCTCATCATACATGAGGTAATCTTCTGGTCCGTTCCACGCTCATGATTACTCTTCTAGTAGATTTGTCTCTCTTTTGTTCAAGTGGGTGACGTGCTCATTTAGCCTCACAGAGCTCGCCATTGAATCACGGAGGTTTCTCGTAAAGTGCACTATAGTCCCATGGCATAAAGTAATATTACGATCGATGCCATTCCTGATATTGTCCTTGTATGCAGTAATAAGCTGTTCCATAATCCTTTCATCATTTGCACTCAAAGTTGTCACGATTTGAGGACGCCCAACACAATATCACCAACAACAACAACGACATGGAATTTCCTGTGTGGAACTGTCCATCGTAAATGTGGTGGCTTGGCAGGTACGTTGTTTTAAGTTGCTGCCAGATAATCGGCAAGTCGGTTCCAATCGACCACGACAAAAACGCGGATCCAAAATGGAAATCGCTATACTGGCATCCTTCGGTTGGGAAAATCCATTGATTGTAAGCGTCTTTAGTTGGTTTAGTTATGAATTGGTAATGGTATAATTACATCGAATTGGCCGTTTTACATTTTGTCTCGTTATGGCATGATGGCTCTGAATTAACATCAACCTATAGAATGTGTCTAAATAGAGACCAAAAGAAAGTGAACAAGTTAGTTAGTGTCATTTTGTGCACTTTTTAATTTATTGTATTTCGCAGGCTAGATGGCTCGAGCATCCTCCAAACGTAACGAAGTGAAGTGAAACGCGATAACTCATCTGACATAGACCGGTCGAAATTTGAACCCAGTCGTTAAATCTCTCGAGCTCGCTATACAAACCCTTCTCACATGTTAGTGGAAGGCACCAACAAGGTATCCAGTTATTAAAAACGGCATGTATTACCACTTGCTTTGAGAAATATTTATTTAGTATCTCTCGGTAAAAATAATTATTAGCTGATGTGTTTCAGATAAAAATGTACGAAGCCTGAGTGAATGAAAAGCTTACTTTGTTAAAATATGACCTTGTTTGGTATCTTTCAGTCCTCAAAATGTTTCGTTGGATTTCAGGATCTTCTGCAAATAGAGTTCCGTTTACTAAAACACACCTCGGACCATATGTTCCAGGTTTAACCAATGCCATTATATCAACTGCCATATAGTCATGATGACTCTGGTGGTTAGGTATGGGGTAATGGTGGCCTATATTGACGTGTTGCTACCCAGTTCGTTACTATTTACTCCAGTAATAGTTGGATGCTACCACCCCTACCCCCCCCCCCTCAATGGCAGATACAATAGTTGGTTATCTATGTGGGAAACTACATTTGAATTCTTGTGTCGTTTTCTATGTTTTTCAACTATAACTAGCTATTACGTCATCGTGTAGTTTCCATCATTATAATATACCGAGTTATTAACATAGATTATAGCGTTACTTGAAACTTAATATCGAGATGTCGTGCGACTTGCGGACATTTGATTATTATCATCTGATCAATCGGGATTGATTGATTTCCAGAGAGAAAAACCAAGATGGTTAGCTCCGATGAGGGAGTCACCGATATAGTGTGTGTGTGTGTGTGTGTGTGTGTGTGTGCCTGCCTGCCTCCTCTCTCTCTCTCTCTCTGTGTGTGTGTGTGTGTGTGTGCCTGCCTGCCTGCCTCTCTCTCTCTCTCTCTCTCTCTCTCTCTCTCTCTCTCTCTGTGTGTGTGTGTGTGTGTGTGTGTGTGTGTGTGTGTGTGTGTGTGTGTGTGTGTGTGTGTGGGTGTGTGTGGAAACAAAAATATAGCTTTATTTTATCATTCATCATCTACACACAAGTTATTAAATAAGTTATTAATTAACCTCCTTAAGATATATAGAATCAAATGTATGGTGTATATATTAAGTGCATACTCCGATGATTTATATAGAACTAACGTGTAATCTTACCATTTTATTAATATGCAATGTCACTGATAAATTTGATATTTATTAATTTATAATTGACTTATCGATAGATTCTACAAGCTTATAGATTAACTCTTTGTGATGTGCGTAAATTTACTATACAGGTGTTTTAATTAATTTTGTTGAAAATGTGTATATTTTATATCAATATTTGTTGTTGTTGTTATCATTATTATTATTATTATTATTATTATTATTTTTAAATGTATGATATTTAGAGCGATAGCTTAACTTTATACCTAGCTCCCTCTGTTTGTGGAACTTTTAGTTAAGGACTCTAAATCATGTATCCGAAATATTGCCATTGTTGGAGCTAAATAAACGATCCTCTAACTTATTCCCTTACTCGCCCAATCACTCACCCATTCCAAAATCAGACTGCTCGCCCACCCTATCCGCCAACCGCCACTCTTCAGTTAATAACCGCTGACTAATTCTACATAATCATAACACGTGACTCTGATCTCCAGAACATGCACTAGCTATATCCTGGCCCAAAATTGGAATGAGGAAGTTTTTTTATTAACTCTTATTTAAAGCGTAATTTACACACTGAAGTTATCCAGTAATTAATACTATTATCAGAATCCGTATATAACTTTGTCATATACTCATTAGAGTCATATTCGGTCCATTTAGCCTACCACGTGAACAAAAGTTGCCGTAAAATATCAAGCATCATCATCGTATACGAGTCATATTAATAAGAGATGTTGCGGGTCAGTTAACATTTCTCTCGCCTTGGAACAAAGAGACATATGCGTTACACAATGTATGTTTTCTTCTTCATTACAGCCATGACACTGTCATCAGCGGAATACGGTAAGCACAACAATAATTTCGGATGCCGTTGACACTTGACAATATTGATTTAATTTAAATAATTTTAAATAACAAAAAGAAAAGACTAACGAATTGGTGAGACACCGTTTAGACGGTGTAGCAAATTATCTCCACTGTATTATTTTCAGCTGCCATACGTCAGAAGCTATTCTTCTACGAAGAAAAGCCACAGAGGTTATGCGAATCAGGAAGTGGCGTGTTGATTACTAACATGCAGTACAGGCTAGACGGTGATAGTGAGAAATACTCAGATATAGCCCACTACGAACCGTATAAAGAATCATGCGAGAAGACTTCAATCTGCGGTTGGCCAAAATGGATTTATTGGTTAACGAAATATGTAAATTGTACGAAAAGCACGTGTTCCTTTGAAGTGCTCTATAAATGCCTTAAATGTAAGTCGCCTATTTATACGCCAGTAACATCGATACGTAGTTCGAATAACGATCATGTACTTAAGCGCGTTCAGCTTCTACCCCCGAAGTGTGATATATTACGAACCATAATGATAACCATTTCGAATTGGTTAATCCTTCCAAGTAGTTCTGTCTTCCGGTTACATTTGAATTCATTGCTGGATCACTTTCATTCAGATAACGAAGAGTACACGATGGACCTATGCCGGAGCGATTACCTGAAAGAGCAACTCTGCCCCGGTGATAGTATTATATATATCGCGGATGTCCTTATTGGGCCACCTTCTTGCCAGTCTTCTTGCGATAGGCCTCGGTCCTTAAACGATATGCGGCCGTTATCCGCTATCGACAACGGCTACTTGTTGGACTTTCAAATGAAATGCAATGGCCGTCCGAGATGCGAACACTTGTACCTTCGGCCACTTCAATACGGCCGAAAACAGTGCATCGAAGGGATGAGGTACGCCCACTTCAAACGGGTTTACTACCGCTGTTTACGAGGTAAGTATGTCGTTTTGATTACCTCTCATTGGATATATATACATGTGTGTGTATGTGTCTGTCTGTATATATATATATATATATATATATATATGTGTGTGTGTGTGTGTGTGTGTGTAAGTATGTATGTATGTATGTATTTATGTATGAACTCCTACATGTCACGTTGAATGCATATGCTCTGATAACTTCACCCTACATTAATGTGACAGGTTAACAGTTCACAGTTTATAACATACCAACGAATCCCTTCAAGTTACTAATTTCGTTATATTGCAGCTGATGGCGAATTCATATCATGCGCCGAAAATTCGTTTGCAAATATTTCTTGTGGGTCGAATAGAATGATAAACATTCAACGCATCTTCTACGGCGCTATTTGTACTTACGAGAAACGCACACCGTGCACTAGCCGGCATTCGAACCAAACAGGACTATACTTGAGGACAGCCGAACAGTGGACGATCAATAATGCCAAGAAACAATGTGATGGAAAGTCGGAATGCCATCTACGACTGCATGTTACTACATTCCTGGCACATTTGTGTGTAGACGGCGAGCATGAAGTAAACGATGTTCGAGTATTCATCCGATGTGATGACAACACCTTCTTCCAAAGGATTAAAAAAAAAGGTCAGAAATTGTGTCTTCAATTCTGACCCTATTACCTGCTAAAACCTATGACCCCTATATGCATATTGATTTTACCGTTATCCCTTCTATAGAAATGGTCTTCCTGATACCCTGTACTTTGTGCTTAACACTCCTGGTTGGTGTCATCTTTCTATGGTAAGTGTTCACAAATCAGACTTGTCTTTGGAGCTGAATATTTTGTTTATTGGGGAAATAATATACAGCGAAAGCTAATTGCATAGAAACAGTATTACAACATGTCACGATGCGTCATGCGCCCTAGTACCGAGGGGGGGGTCTCCGTGGTCTGATTGGTACAACTTTGGACCACAGATCACTACCACCTGAGTTCGAAACTCGGCGTGGGCATATCTGACGGGTGTTTCATATTTGACTTCGCTTCCTTACCTTTGGAGGTCGCTCGGCCCATTTTGTTCACAAAAGTGGCCGTAACACATTAATCATCATCTATCACATAAACTGCCACTTTTTGTTTGTCAATATTGATTTCGTTTCTAGCATTAAATATCGGCATAAAAGGCAAAGTGTTACCTGTATCCCGTGTAGCGGTATAGTGCTAGAGTTACCTGAGATTAGACAAGCGAAGCTTGAAGTCAACCGAAATTCGGTTGTCTCCGAGGACGGCGGTTCCGGCGTTTCGAAGCAGCGAAGCACTTGCGGTATTAGAACGAGCGTAAGTACGCTTACTCGCCCCAATTCATATATGGACCCGGTCGATTCGAGGTCCAGTTTCAGCATTAACCCCGGCCGCGTCTCTTATTTCACCATCGAAGATGAACCCATGGCAGACAATGTTCTTGGAGGTTGTTCGTCGACTAGAAAAGGGAATAGTGATATTGTTATGAAAAATTCGACGGGATTACGATCGCAGAATAAGCGAAACCCTTCCCAAATCACCCGAAGAACACATATATGATGACCAAAAAGCAAAACACTATTCCCAAATCATCATATGCCGAGGATGACGGATCTCGTGCACTGGCAGGAGTAGAATATGAAAATATAGATTTCGGTAAAAGTACATCCAGAAAGAAAATCTGTTCTGACGTCACGAAGAAAATGGCGGCCTCGAAGGGATTGAAGCATTGCGCTACTTTGGAAGGATCGTCCAACGCTAAAGCCAGAAAGACGAAGAAATGCCAACAGCGTAAAGAGCCATCTCATAGTGCGAGTGATCCTGATCAAATCTTACACGAGGAAGAAAATGGCAGTCTCGGCAGATTGGAAGACGTTTCTTATTTATATGAGAATATTTATTAGTAAAAATAAATAAATCGCTGATAATTCTCCGCTCTATGGTTAATTACTATCATTCATCGGTGATTAATTAATAATGCTTAAAGGACACCTGGCTTAATTTCCGGCGATTTAATAAATGTGCAAGAAGTGTATTTCATTATTATTTTGATATCAAGATATGTAATATCAATTATAGCTGGAAACGTATTATTTACTGTTGATATTATATATAATAATTATTAATATTGGTATAGCTTTATTATCACAAAACAACCCTCTGTCCGTCTGTCTATCCGTCTTCTTGTCTATACAACTCTCGACTCTCATGTCCGTCTGTCTCTAGGCCCGCCTGTCCGTCCATCCATCACTATTAATGTCTGTCCGCATACATGTGTGTTTCACTGTCTGCCTATTCCTCTATTATTACACTCAGTATATACTTATTATTATTATTAAATTATTATTATGTTATTGTTATATTATTATTAGTATTGCCTTCCCTGTGTCATAGAAATGTAAACTTTGCGCAGAACGAATTCACTGTTTGCAAGTTTGTTGACTTTTATGATTACTGGGTAATTGGTGTTATCCAATTATCTTTGTTTAATTAATTATGAAGCTCTGATGGTCGTTGTTACTGCTGTGAATATCATTAGTGTATAATTGTTGTTGTTGTTGTTTTTACTCATACTTGTTTCATTAAACAGTGAGAGTACACACTACTAGTCGGTGAGTGAGTGAGTGAGTGAGTGAGTGGTGGTGTATGTGAGTGGTGGTGGTGGTGGTGGTGGTGGTGGTGGTGGTGAGTGGTGGGTTGTGGTGGTGGTGGTGGTGAGTGGTGGTGGTGGTGGTGGTGGTGGTGGTGGTGGTGGTGGTGGTGGTGGTGGTGGTGGTGGTGGTGGTGGTGGTGGTGGTGGTGGTGGTGGTGGTGGTGGTGGTGGTGGTGGTGGTGGTGGTGGTGGTGGGGTGAGTGAGTGAGTGAGTGAGTGAGTGAGTGAGTGAGTGAGTGAGTGAGTGAGTGGTGGTGGTGGTGGTGGTGAGTGGTGGTGGTGGTGGTGGTGGTGGTGGTGGTGGTGGTGGTGAGTGAGTGAGTGAGTGAGTGAGTGAGTGAGTGAGTGAGTGAGTGAGTGAGTGAGTGAGTGAGTGAGTGAGTGAGTGAGTGAGTGAGTGGATAGACAGACGGGCGGATGTATGTAAGGATATGTGGCTAAATCAACAGACAGATAAAAATTCTACACTGGACTGTATCATATAGAAATCAACTGTTTCCTCTTATCATAGTGTACCCTTTTTCTATAATTCCTGTTGATAATTATTCACGAAAAAATCGAAAGTACGTCATCTTTTGGAGGATATAAACTTGTTGTTAACACTAATGTGTTCAAGGTTTTCTATTTCGATGAGCAATATGCAATCTATTATTTTTCCAGTTGATATTTAGATATGCCATACGTTGTGTTTTATTATACAACGACCTTGATTAGCTCCCACTAGTACGAACACCCAATATACATTAATATTTTACGTGTGTATGTTTTGTATATGACTGTCATTTTAAATAAATATGCATTAACATGCCGTACTAAATGATTAATTCATTCACTCGTTTGTTCACAACCCCCCCCCACGCTAGCGCGCGCGCACACACACACACACACACACACACACATATATATATATATATATATATATATATATATATAAACTTAAACGCCCCGCGCGGACTTTAACGCCGATTAAAACTCATGTCACGTTAAAGACATTACAACACGTAGATCTTTATTAAAAGAAACCTATATATATCACATTTCGACACCACAAATGCTGGGTTCGAATAACTAAACAAATCTTACCTATATGAACCCTACCGATAAACGTCCGACTGGTCTGGCGTCGCAAGTTCTTCTCTAACCTCAGTGAAAAATTAGGCCTTTTATAGGCCCTCAGCGTGTTAACAAACATTACAATTTGTTGACCACGTGAGACAATGTGCACCAAACTTCATACGGAAGCAGTGAAGTGATTTATCTCCAAAAACAAAGTAGCAATATTGCATAATGGATTATTACTGGACTAGAATGAATTAATATCGTTTCAAAGCTGAGTAAATACTATGATTTACTCAAACCTAAAAGTTAATCGAAGTAGTTTCCATTATGAGGAGATCCGATTGATTCATCTTCTCCACGAAGAGCTAGGCCTCGTTCACATACAAATTTAAGCACACTGACCAGTCGCTTTAGAAGAGTGCGCCAGTATTTCTCAATTCGATCCCCTTCTTGTGCAAGTGAAGAGTCTATACACCCAGATTTCTTTCATGACTTGTTGCTGACAAAATTGTTTGAGTGTGATTTTTGGATTGCTCGAACATGCTTCCAGTCGCAAAACCCATCATGTGTGAATTGGGATCTTGCAACAACCATTAGCTACCAAAAGAAGCAATGGAGTCAACCATTTAATGGTGAAAAACAAAGCCAAGAACGTATAACAACTTCCTTATTTAGATTCCGTCACTCAAACATAACTGGTATAGATTTCCGACCAACTTTTTGTATTGCAAATTTAGCATCCAAAGACTTAACATCACTGTGGTGGAGATCTTCGGGACCTTTAACATCCCAATAGTAAATTAATTCCTTCGGCATACGCTCTGGCCATATACGGATGTCATCACTCTGTGTATTCGTATGAGATTCTGGAACCACTTTTTTTGAAGTAGTGACTGTTTTCTCGACATTCTGGTCATTTTCCTTACAAATATTTCCTTACAAATTGTTTTTCATGAAATATGTGGAGACTCCCTGGTATTTGCACACACATAAACATCTGGATACAACGGTCTGTGTTTGATGACTATCCTACCGCAGCAGCGATTAAACAATGACGATTAATTAAAGGTATGGAAAGTTGGTGGCAAAGATGAAACACCCTTCAGACATGCCCCACGCCGAGATTTGAACTCAGTAGGTTGAGATCAGTGGCCAACTGCACTGCCAGCTAAACCATAGAGGCAATGCGATTCCGTTAAGCTATGTGTACAGAAAGTCATGATGTATGCATCTACGTGTACTTGGTCATATTGTGTGTATGTGTGTGCGCGCGCGCGCGTGCATGTATGTGTGCGACTTAATTGCTACTTTGTGCTTATTACAATTGTGACTTGTGTGACTTCATTGCTAATATATTTTTACCATAGATATAAATATAATAAATATGTGACAATAAATATGCATCTACTTTTATATAAGCTTGGTGTGAATGAAATTAATTGCCCATTGAGTTATCCCTCACTTAAGTGACCACCTCGCTACAGTGACCGCTTTAAAAATTCCCTTTGCGGTCATTGTAGCGAGGTGCCACTGTAGATCTATTAATATTTATCAGTATTGTGTGATGGTGCTTGCTGTTTGCCAATTTAGAACAATTTAGAAATATATAAGATGCCACGTCAGCTGGATGGCAGTGTTTAACCTTGCTAGTTACATCTAAAAGGCAGATACGGGTGGGGGGGTTGCTTCAAGTTGGATAGGGAGATGGAAAATTGGGCTTTAAAAGGATAGATTGGAGAAAAGACTTATTAATTTTGAAATGACAGATTATGCCCCTGACAAATATACATCGAATAACGCTGAAGAAGTGCAGCTTGAAATTGGCCGAGTTCACTTTATCGTGTGAACTGTCACAACACTGCGTGCCAACACTGCAGATGCGTGCATATTCTGTTGTATAATTAATTAACCGCATTGTGGCCAGCTCAATGTGATCCATGTAGACAAAATCGTATTACGACGTTTATGCCCACAAGAAAAGCTTACTTTAGGTGTAACTTGTAAGATATATGTGACCGAGTGACGAATAATGCCATTAAAATTAATTATTATTAGAATAACCTAAAAATGGGGTACAGAACAACGGGTTTGGTTTTTTGGTTAGAATATCTGCCTGGAGAAAGATAATAAACTCGCTCGGGGCAGTGTTAGTACAGTATTTTATGGACTATACATTTTCAAATTAGTACCTCAGTTTCACTAAAATAACCCAAGTCTAGAGTAAACTTAGTGTGCCGCTTAAGGTAGGTCTACGAGTTGGTGCTTTAGCACAGTCGATGGTGCACCACGCTGCGGATTTGCAGAATCGCTGGCTTCGGTTCGAATACTTATACTGATGGGATGTTTAATCTGATTATGACATTTCATTGGGGAGTCGAACATCAACATATATCCTAGATATGACGATCGATAAGATTAAACAAACGATCGATGAGGTCAATTGATGATGTTTAGAAGATAAATGAAAGTATGTGTGCGCGCGTACGTGCGTACGTGTGTGTATGCATAACAGTATGATATAGAGTGATTGAATGAATGGTTGAGTGAGGAATAGTTGAGCACTTTACTCAACCTCAGCGTTGGTCACACGTGGGATATGTGGCCGGGAAGAGGGGAGGGGCGAGGAATACAGCCGACAAACGTAGGTAACAAACCGGGATTCGAACTCGGGGTTTGTATCGCAGTAACTTAGAATCACTAGCATTAAGTGGCAGCTTCACTCGTCCCAAATGTGTTGTTGTGTTACCAGCGTCTTGTATCTGCCAACTATGAGGACACAGATGACCGTGTATCGAAGATTTTAATGTCCATTAGGGGGCCTTCTGGAGAACGCATTAACTGCATTATCATGTTTGGTGTAAAGTAGAGCTATGAATGACACACGGATTGATTCACTGAGTAGACGTCGTATTTTTGCTAGTCTGTCTAACACTGGAGACTCTTTAGATTGGCTTATCGGCTCAATACTGTGTCATTAGTGTCATCAGGGCCTTCCGCCTACTTGCACATTCGTCGTGGTGAGGGACGTTTACTTGGTGGCCTGAAATGTCTGCTTCACAACAAATGGCTACATATTTATACCGGATATAGACACATCTCCGATGTTTACTGACGTACATGGGCCTCCGTGAGAAGGTTGCTTTCTGAGTACATGCATAACGGATATTTAATTTTGATCGAGCCCCTACGTGTTTTAGAATTTACCCATCGGTGGCATTTTATGTAGAGTTAATTAGAATGTATGCGAATTCGTTAAGAAAACTGGCATTAGTAGTGTGCCTTTGTGCCGCATTGATCTCGGGTTTTAGTGCTGATGTTGAACTTACACATTTCAAGGTCGTATCGCATCATCACACCATACCTGCGAACGACATCAGCTCAACTGTATATTGTCATTCCGTTGAGGAGTGCGCTTTATACTGTATGAGCGACAACATGTGCAAACTGTTTGCCTACGAAGAGAATAAACCAAGTACATTTTCGTATTCGTATCTTCCCAGCTACGAAAATGCTACAAATAGTGTCGTGTTTGAGGTAGGTCTTACATCGTTTTGATATAACTTGCCTATATATTTCATAAAATAAATAAACCAATTAATATCTCTAATTATAATGCATGTACGCACATACAAATTCACACACACACACACACACACACATATATATATATATATATATATATATATATATATATATATGAACTATATAACAGATCATCCTTATATCGTGAAAAGGGGCTGTAATTGTTGTGTAGAATTTGTTTTTGAAAATTGATTTTAAAATCAGATCAACTACAACTGATATGGTGGATGAAATTCAGTCGGTCGACTTGAAGGTGAAATGTAAACATTGCTCTTTCACGGCCACATTTCTTCATAGCGTAGGTTAATTGGTTTTTTACAATCTTCAAAGATAACTAGAAAAGGTATAAGATTCAACAACTTTCAGAATTGCCAGCATATATTTGAATTAAGGTGCTGAAGGTTCTTAATAAAAAGAATTTCCAGTTCGACCACTGAGAGGTCATACTGGACGTAAAAGTATTGGACCAAATATTTCCCGTATGAGGAATGACTATCGTTAATGTTTTGTTCATGATGAGTGACACTAACAATCTAATTGTGACCCGTTCGGATAATTATGTAGACATGTGACTACAATTATCAATTCGGATATTACGAAGATTTTCTTAATCTAGAATCTCCACCATTGAAACACAAATTGGGTTAATTGTTTTTCGAACTCTCTATATAGCCATAAACACCAAAACAAATCTCATTAAAATTATCGTCAAAGACCAAAAAATTGTTATACAACGACAATAATATAAAATATAACAACACGATGAGACCTTAACTAAAAATAATGTAATCTTCCAGTAATAATTGTCATATATACATGTATAAATAATTCTCACACATATTTTCTCCTATCTTAATTATTTTAATAATTAATCCTTTAAAATGTTTACCTTCTTTCACCAGATTATAAATAAATGTATTTCTCAAAGTTTTATATTATAATTTTACTAATAAATGTACTATTATAGTATAGTTTAAAGATGGTCGTCATACATTCTCAAACCTTTTGTAACGTTCCTTTTGGTTATTGGTTAGTTTCGTCACACCAACATACAAAACCAGAATGTTGCGTTGTCTGCAAGGACTCATGGACAATTGGGACTTATGTTCTTTGGATTGGAAGTGTGGATTATAGATCCATCCCAAGAATGATGCGAATAGATAAAACATGTATTATTTCCTATAATTTACTTAAACCTAAAGTGACGTTCGTACCTTTATTTATTTATAACACAAAAAAAGTTAGTGTAAATGATCTTTTTCTTTCAGTTGATAGACAAACGGAGACTGAATTACTCAGAAGAGAAAAAGGATGTAGTTTACTTGAAAAGGTTAGTATTTTCGTAATAAGACTAATAATTAAGTACATTTATAAGTATAGATTATGACATAAAACTCGCTTGAGCACTTAATGGAATTTAGTTATTTAATAAAGGTTATATAGTAGGTATCCATATTGCACATATATAATGGCGTACAAACATTAGATAAACCAAGGTTACTTATTAATCGGAGATTATCAATCATAATTTGAATCTTCGATTATGGAACGATTAAGGAAAAAGGTGAATATATATGGGGACCGTCCACACCACTGTTTGGATCTCTGAACATCCATTTTCGTGGCATTAAATAGTGTTTGCTATATATATATATATATATATATATATATGGGGGGGTGTTTTTTTCCTTAAGATTGTGTAGTAAATGAGTGTTGTTTTACTTAAAAGAAACAGATTTCCATGAGAATGTAGTTCTTTTCTATTATATATATATATATATATATATATATATATATATATATATATATATATATATGAACAACTATTAGACTGTCACAGTACACTGACAAGGTATTATACATCATACCACATACAACCTTTTAGAAGTTTGGTATGAAGTATTATATCGCCCATTTTGCCTCTCATCTCTCTCACATATAATAATTCTACGCTTCGAATCGTATGTGTATATAATATTTTTATGACACAAAATCGTGAAATGCTTCATCTTTTCTTTTCAGATAGAGGTCGAGCTAGCAGGAATGAAACACGTTGATTTGGCAATTATTTTTAGATATAAACATATACAAACTATATACTGTTATATATATATATTCATTCACCCCCCCCCCTCTCTCTCTCCCACTCACTCTGCGTGCATGTGTGTGCACGTGCATGTGTGCTCGTGTTTGTCCTGTAACTGCGTATGGTATTGTTGGTTTACTATGATTGCAAGTAATCAAATGCTCCAGTATGATAGCAATCTAACAGTTGATTTTGGCTTGAAAATAAACCATCTAAAGCCTCATGATATCAGTAAACAAGTGAAAAACAAGTCCTACGGGTCAATCAGTGCAAGTTTGGCGACTATCAGTGTCTGTGTTAAAAATGCATGAAGCATTATATATAATTCTGTACGTTATACAAATGTGTTTAGGGTACATATAATGAGGCAACAGGCACAGAGCACCAACATATCTAAACATCCTTCGAGACCTACCCCCATAAATCTAAATACAACTATACATACATTAATCTAAAAATAAAATGTTCCATACCTTGATACATGTATGCGTATACCTATGCATGTGTCTGGTCTACTCATCAGCCTGTGGGAACCAGCTAATTCGCTTTTCGTACGCGACAAATATATCACGTCCACAGGAAAGTGGCTACATGTTCAACACAAAAGAATGTACGCTAACTCAGTATGGAATCACTGAAGTGATTTAGCTAAACTAGAAACAAAGTAGCAATACTGCACAATGGATTATTACTGGACTAGAACCAAATATCGTCTTAAACCTGAGTAAATACTATGATTTACTCGAACCTAACAGCTAATCCTCATACGTTTCCGTTCATCACTAGGTGAACGTTCATTCACGCATAATTTAGCGTCCCTAAGTATATGCAGTTAGGTGTGGTGGGATGTAATTTAAAGCGCCTATCCACTTGATCTATTTGACCCATGGTCGAGAACAACATATCTAAACATCCTTCGAGACCTACCCCCATAAATCTAAATGCAAATACAACTATATATACATTAATCTAAAAATAAAATGTTCCATACCTCCACATATTAATACATGTGTGCGTATACCTAAGCATGTGTCTGGTCTACTCATCAGCCTGTGGGAACTAGCTAATTCGCTTTTCGTACGCGACAAATATGTCACGCCCACAGGAAAGCGGCTACATGCAGGCTACGTACAAAAAGCGGAAGCACGTAAAAAACATACCATTTGATACCACAGCTCGCAGCAAACAACACGTGCGTGTGGTTCAGTGGTTATCTATCGTATCACGTAAATTATATGAAGTATGTATATGCCCTATTTACCTTCCTCGCTTCACATACATAATTCTAAGTTTCATATCTTACGTATACATGTATATAACAATATGTTTATTTACGACACAAAATCGTGAAGATGATTATTCTTTTGTTTTCAGATAGAGGTCAAACTAATAGGAAGGAAACTCGACGATTTTTGTTTTGTTTTTAGATACAAACATGTGTAAAGTGTGTACTGTTAATTTAAAACAAAAGATACATGTAATGTTTGAAGATGTGGATATATAAGGTTTTTCTTATTGATACCAATGTTTTATCGCATTCCATGAAAATACTGAACTCGAATATGTGTGTGTGTTTGTGTGAGTCAGTGAGTGATGTGTGTTTGTTAGTGTGTGTCCTGTGATTGCATATTGTATTATTGGCTTAATATGATTGCAAGTGATCAAATACACGATAAGAAGTGTTAAATTTATAATATCCAGTATTATATCAATCTAACAGTTGATTTTGGTTTGAAAGTAAACCATCTAAAGCCTCAGGATATCAGTAAACAAGTGAAAAACAAGTCCTACGGGTCAATCAGTGTCTGTGGTTCAGAATGCATAAAACATTACATATAATTCTCTATGTTATACAAATCTGTTTATTTAGTATTTTGTGACAACACTCACAACATAAACAATCAAACTTCATAAACTAGAAAAGAAAGAAAAACACAATCAGGCGCAACAAACAAAATGGGGGTCTGCATATAATTATTAAAATACACGACTGGGCTGAAGAACAGTTTTAGAAAGTACAAAATTAAGATTGGCTAAAGATCTTAATACAATAAAACAATCTGACAAAAATATGGAATATTTTCTTTTTTCAGTTGATCTTTTTGAAGAGTTTATTTTCAACAGACATATACAACATTACTAGAATTAGCAGAAATATTTGTTTACCAGCTAGAATGTGAAAAACCGATGTCTCATTCTGGGATGATTTGTGGATGTGGTTCTCTCCAAAATAATACCTTATCTTTCTCTCTGTTGTCATAGTTACAGTTGTTGTTAGGCCAATATTGGCCAACTTATGATAGATTCTACCCAGTGATCTAACTATCTGTGTCTCCATATAAGCTCACAGACACACACAGACACACACTATATATAGTCATGACCCAATGAACCATGTCAAAAGTCATGAAGTAGGCTGAGGAAACAAATATCTAGATCTGTGCTGAAACGACCTCGCAGCAACAAAGAGGGTGAAAAATTGATACCTGATAAGGCTCTGTATGAATGGTAGAGTGAGATAAATAAAGGCCCTGTAAGCTCATTGAATAATCCACTATCCAGAAGACTCGTCGATGGTACCCTGAGCTAGTTAGAATACTTCATGAATAGAGCCGTAATATAAAGGGGCAACACAGACAATGGCGGATGTATTAGGCCACAAATTACCAGCGAAGGCTGGATTGTCAATGAAAGCAGCAGGCACAATAACGAGGCCTATCATGATAACGATTATACGGGATGACCCAAATTCAAATTGATTATTGTGCCAGTGATCTGATATTAGTTGAGATGAGGAACTCATCGATCAACAAACGAGCTTTTGTTATAATGTCGATGGTGATGCCATCTAGCGATAAATGTGGTCAGATGATCAGAGCACTTCGATAATAAATTGCATTTAAATAAATTAATATATGCATTTGAGTAAGAAATATAGCCATAAAATGCTGTTTTGAATTGATATAGTCAACAATTTTTGCGATAACGACTTTATAACGATTATCTTCGTCAGTAGACAGGCGATATTAAATGAAACTTGTATAATGTCCACTCGAGTGTTGGCTATTTCGTGTGATGTAAAGCAATTACATATTCAAGCACGCAACTTATCTCGGATAAGTAATTCCCGTAAATAAAAACTTCTCTGAAGAGTTTAATAGTTTGGACTACATACGTTTTTTTTCTACCCAGCCATGTACTGGGTCCAGTCAACTCACATTAGGTCTGCAGATCCATATTATAATGTTCATACACCTAAATTTGGCAGAAGAAAATAGGTGGATGTTCTTATGAGATTACATCGAATTGTATTATTAACGAAACCCTTTTATGGACATTATAAACAAAAACTCGATGACACAATAAACACATTAAAACTAGGGAGTCCATCATTTATGTGCAGATGACACCCAAGTATACATATCTTTACAGCAGACACTGATATTTTCCTTAAACAGCTATGTGACTGTCTCAGTGATATATATGGCAGGATGGCAAACAAGAAACTTAGGCTCAATGCCAACAAAACAGATTTCATCATTGTAGGTACATCCAGACAACGCAGAAACCTTACTCATTTCTTCCCTACTAACACCCTTAGTCATAGCATCACACCATCATAAACTCTACGTAATCACGGTGTTACATTTGATAGCGATTTTAATTTCAGAAAACATGTTTCTCTGACACGTCGCTGGTGCTTCTATCATATTCGTGACCGTATTCGGTGCTCTATTTCTCTTTCAGTCGCCAAACCCATTGCTACAGCACTCATTAGTAGTAGGCTTGATTACTACAACTCTCTCCTTTATAACATTGCATCTAAGGATATTCTAAAGCTGCACAGACACGGTTTCCTCGTTTTTCCAGTTTGTCCCACTTCTGAGATCTCTTCGCTGGCTGCCTGTTCAATTTCGCTCATTTTCAAACTCTGCACTATTGGCTATTGTAAGGCAATTGCAAGCACAACAACCTTGGGTTTTAACAATTTATTCTGTTGTCGAATATCATTTTTACAGTATGACCCATCTTTACGTGAAACAACAATGAAAAAGGTACAAAAATTTATTACTTTACACGTACTAGACTATTTTAGCTCCTTTAGTCATTTGACAATAAACAAAACAAAGGTAATATTCTGATTTACAAGACATAACTTATATTTACATTAGTTGATATAACACCTTGGCCTGAATATTAAATGATTATGAACATCTAAAACATTCTACATGTTTTATATCTTATATGCGAATATTCGAAATATACTCCGTTATCGCCCAACGCGTGCGTTGCACTTAAAGCTTATAGCATTTAACACAACTTGTATTGTCGAAACCTGACTAAATTACATATCCTTACATAGGGAAAATGTAATTTAATTGTTCATACCATCTAGATTCGATTAAATGACAAATATAAACCTCATCATGGGAATACTTCTGCAAAAGTGCACTAAAATCTCATTGGTTCTAACTTCGCTTACTAGAGATAAATTTCAGCAAACAAACTATTCACCAGATGTCGCCAACTCCTGGTGTAACTAATTATTATCGCGACAACAGCGTTCAAACTCTTTCTTCTGGAGAAGATATATATATTCCATGTTTTCTTTAGTATTCAAGCCCAGAGAGCTCCGTCCGTCTGGTTTTCACTTGTTGTCTGTTCCCAGGGTTAAAACTCATGCTGGGACTCGTGTTTTTTCAGTTACTGTCCCTACTGTTTGGAATTCACTCTCTGAACATGTTAAGTCATCACATAGCATAGTTTATTTCCGTTACCATTTGAAAACTCAACTTTTCAGACTCGCTTATCCTTCCTAAGTTTCGTTGCCATCTGATCATTGTTGATGAATTTTGCATTGTACCCGGACTATGAGTTTGCCCAACCCCTGTACTAGGTGTGCCACTGAGCTCCATTCTTTTCGGGGATATTGGTGCTATAGAAGTTTTGTAATTATTATTACTATTATAAGGGGTGTCATGCCTGAACAACTGTAATTAACCAACTGATTTATTTTATTCAAAACAATTCTAGAAAATGAAGAATCGTGTCGGACTGACTTGTAATTACCCGATCCCGATGAGAAACCTACAAAGAGCCACTTCCGGTCAGCTTCGAACATCCTAATAACAAAATTACGAATGATAAAAAATGGTGTGTTTTTTACATTTCATCGGGTATATGTTAAACGCTTGACGGCAAGAAGATCTCAATTGGCATATTATGCTCAAAGTATACTTCGTTTTACTATATATATATATATATATATATATATATATATATATATATATATATTTATACTGTACTGACATGATCATGGAATAAGTTCATGAGTTCTTTATTTGGCCGCGATCGTTGTCACATCAGGCACATATACCTGAGGGGTAACTTCATATGGAAAATAAGGACCCACAAACAAAGATCGGTTTCTAACTCTGACCATACCAAAATCTCAATCATGACGATAACAGTGTTCTATTCACTGAGTTAACGAAGTGATCTAATTTCACGAAGGAAGGTGAATATTCTGCTGTTTCAACATTAGGTTAATTATTAGAATTACTCAATATTGAAAGTCAGCACAAATATCAGGATTACCTTCCTACTCAAACATGTGACGTGAAAAATATTTCTTTTTCTTTACAAAGTCTATAAATTACCTGACGATTACTACGGAGATTTGGCAAAAGGGTGCGTCTATTGTTTAAAAAGTGAGTGACGTGACATGATTCTTTCAAACGATTTGGTTGTCGTAAAACAATCAAATATAAAATAACTAATTACGCTACAAAAAAAATTAAACAAATATCAACACTGGCTACTAAGAGATAAGCCACATCAGCCCCTCTTAATTGGATGTGGAGACTGTGGTCGCGTTCCAATGTTAAGGTACCAGAACATTACGCGGAAAAAACAAATGCAAATTTGAACCTCGCGCGAACCAATATCTAGTCCGTCAAGCCAAGAATTGTGGAGATGCATGCAGTCATTAATGCTACGTATCGGACAGTACGTCGGCATATTACTGCAGTATTGAGGCATTCCGGGATTCAAAACAACAAGTATGGAATTTTACATTCCTTGTGCCAGGAGCCTAAGTTCGAAAAAAACGAAAACCTCCATATAATATATTCCACTTCCAAGTAGCGCGGTGTTATAAACTCAAAGGATCTCTAGTAACGCAATACAACAATCTTTATTTTACACTCAAGACCGCGCCACAACATGGCGTGCACGTGCCCTGGGATCCGTTTTTATTTAACTAAGTGGGGATCGTTTAGTTATCGCACAAGTTATCACACTGCATACTCAATGTTATTATAAAGCAACTGAGTGAACTGTATTTTTTTCTGATTGTCCCTACACACCATGTTTCACTCAATTCTGGGAGTTGGGGTGAACATACTGTGGTTCTTCATATGGCTCCTTGAATTTGTCACTATTGTAACAAGAATAGCGATAACGTATTAATTGCCATAGGTATTACAAAAGATTTATGTTCACTATTTTCTTTAATACTGGATGAAAAATTTTAAATTGTTTCTTCGGCAACTGTGATTTAGCAAGTTCTATAATATCGCCACTGATCCCCAAGTCTATCACCATCTGGCCATGTGTATATTACAGTTAATCTGTATAATCAGGTAAAACGTACATTACTTAAAATATTCAGGTAATACGTCTATAGCTAACTGAGATTTAATATAGATTACCAGAAAATTTAAGGTAATATACATATTATCTGGTTATACAGATTAACTGTAACATATATACACACATCTAAGCCTCGGTGTTTGTCTCATTGTGACACATAACTGGGGGTGGGGGCTCCTATAGGGAAATGTGTGGATCAGACGAAACCCCTCACAAACATGAATGTCATCAGAGGCGAATCAAAATGTGACCATACTAAATGACCTGCTGGTATCGCTGCATTATTAAAACCTCTCACTTACTCATTCACGGACTCATTGTTGATGGTTTCTCAAATTCTTCTCGCAGAAACACCAAACACATCATAGCTATTCTTTAAACACCACAACAGATCGTTCATGTCATGTTGATAGCAGCATTTCTAAAAGCACGCATAAGAGAATATTTTAAATCATAAATGATGTAATGATTGATTTCTTGGATATCTGAAAGTTTGCAAATATCATCAGAATTCTGACGTTTGTAGAATTTCGGGAACGTTTTCAGACGAGCTGACGAAATTTTGTACGTTGACTACTCCTATAGTCTTGGGAAGCTTTTGATTAAATTCATATTATAAGTAATATTAGAATCAGGGTTGGGTTTCTTCCCGGAAAAAAAGGTATTTCTTCCTTTCTGAAAGGAAGAAGTGGGTTTTTACTGGAAAGAAAACCTTTCTTCCGGGAAGAAACTCCAAAGGGTTACAGAGTCTGTGACAACAATCAACTGATCTGGTTTGAGTTTAGAACCCTTGTAACGGAGATGTAGAGCATATACCACAAGGTGCTCCATTGTGATGTCTTGGTTGAAACATTTCGTAACAAATCATGTACTAATGTAGCCTAAGAAGTGAGGAATACCAAAACTTAGGCTCCTTTTAAAGGGTCTTTGTGCAATTAATCAATGAACAAGTGGATTGCATAGATTAATAGACAGGATTAATAGACAGCGAGGTGGCCATTTTGTTCCGATTCTTATTGGGTTGATTCCTCTAGTGTTGTCTGTCAAGGATGGCCCAAAACATCTTTCCTTCATCTGGTAGGAAATATGATGTGCGTATAAGTTGAGGTGTTTCTGAGAACTCCCTTTTCCCTCCTAAAAAGTATTTATGGCACAGTTATTTTCAATATGTTGCTGAAATCAAATCAATTTTAGTTTCTTCCATTTGTCCCCAAAGATTTGTTGCCAACCAACATATAGGAAGACTATAATATTTTTTTAAAGTGCATATGTGTATGAATAGCACGAAAACATATAAATATATATGTCAAATTTGAAAATGGCAAATCTAAATTTGGGTGGTGATTTTGTACCATTTGGGGGTTTCTTCCATTTCTTCCCAAAATGGAAGGGAAGAAAGTATTTCTTCCATAATGGAAAAAAAACGTGGTTATTACCATCCATGGAAGAAATACGCCAACCCTGATTAGAATTAGTGATGGTGGATCTATCCTCACTGTATGATATGAAGATTTTTTGAGTGAGTTAGGACTGTGAAGACAAATGATGGCAGTTCTTGGTGTCTATATTCCCGCGCTCCGCCAGCCATCATCATCTTATACGGTTAAGGCTTCCTTCTAAAATGGTAATGCTAATTAAACATGGATTAGTCATCTTGCTTATCCAGGCTTATTTAAACTGCTTAGAACAACATCAACATACATGTAACTAGATAACCTGGGAAGGTGAGTTTATATATGAAAAAAAACTATTTATATAACCAACACCAACACACAAATACAACAATTTGCATCAAACAGAGAATGGCAAAACATTGGATCTAATAGTTTTATTAAGAAAATCATCTTCTAAATACAAAGAAAGGCAAAGATTATAATTATGAATGGGAACGACATTCCTGGAATAAATGTAAATCGGATGGAAAGAAACTAATCCACAGTTTACTTTTTGGAAAACATCTATTTCGTAATATTGCAAGCCAGCGCTTGGACATCCTGGCATGGATAAAATCAAGCTCAACTCAGTAATGTTGTATTGTTGATTATAGGTTTCCACATTTTCCAAAACGAATCAACGACAATATATGCATCATAAGTACACCATCGTTTATTACTATTAGAGTATATTAACACAGACAGTGTAGAGATGATTATGTTCTAATGACAACAAGGTAATCAATCTAGTCACGAACCAATTGAAAATATTTCAGTTTCAAGCTTAAGTAATGATGACAAGCGGGGACGACAGATTTTAGACACTGGTGGTCTAAACAATCCCACCCAAAACAGGTTTTGGACAGCTAAAGCGTTCGAAACTGTTCAAAACCTCAATGTTTTTAACTTTTTTCTCTAAAACTGTCCAAAACCTGAAGGCTATACTTCTATCAAGGAATTGTTTATCCAAAACCTGAAACATTCTTGAATTTTCAATTTATTGTTTACTATTCAGGTTAGTAAAATTACAACTACTCTCTTCGTTAAAGTTCAATTCTAAACAATAGAAACTACATTTAAATGTCCAACAAATCCAACCTTTTTTTGTACACACTGAAGTCACGTATCATTCAGTATCCTGTCTCCCGTTGTCCCATCCAAAACAGGTTTGGGATTGTCTATAAACCTAACCCTGATGAAAGGTTGGAACTGTCATCATTAGGTTATCAAATAATAACAAATATCTGGGATGCATAGTGATGGGGCTACACCCTCGGAATACATCCCACAAACAGAGGTAACATGAGTCAATCTGAAATTCACTTCACAGTTCAAAGTGTACTGTTCTAATCACTGCAGAGGTGTTCCGAAGGTACATTGATTAGAGCAATATATCTCAAATTTGAATCCAGGTCATACCTGTGTCTGTGGGATATGCCTACCCAGGGAGTAACTGATTGGCTATATAGTGGGACTCGTACCAAAGCTTAACAACTCAACTCAAAACCAACCACTGCAATAGAGGAGCACAGAAGTTTCTATACAGAGATATCGTGAATAATCAAATGCTGCTCTAGACTCACAGCCTGCACAAAACATTCATTACACTCTGGACAGCAGTAAGGTTTTTCATCCATTTGTGCTACTGGAAGCAGATCGAGACTGTGCTTCTGAGAGATCTGTCCATTACATTTTGAATGATAAGGCAGCTTTTTAGCCTTATGAAACTTCATGTGACAATTTAGAGCTCCGTTGTAAATGAAACACTTGTCACACAAAGGACACAGGACAGGGTTTAGTTTCATAAACTTTAGTGCATGCCGTTTTGGTGATTCCTCTTTTGAATAGGTTTTCTTGCAGTCTGGACGACAGTATGGCTTTATTCCTGGATGACTTTTCCAGTGGTTCTTTAAGCTGTGTTTATGCTTGAAGTGATGAGAGCAATAGGAACAGGAGAAAGGCTTTTCATTTGAATGACTTTTCATATGAATCTTAAGTGCATAACCCCGCTTGAATGACTTCCCACACTGAGGACAGGTATAATGTTTTAGAGCAGTATGAGACTGCAAGTGCCTTCTCAAGGCTTCATCTGTTGGAAATGGTTTGCCACACTGAGAGCAGATGAATTTCTTTTCAAATGTATGCGTCAACATATGGCCCTTTGCCAATTCTCTAAGTAAGTAACCCTTTCCACATGCTGAACAGAAGTAACATTTCAGCCCGGTGTGCACTTGCACATCGGAACAGGATAGTTCTTTTTCAATAATATGTGTCTCCACGTGAGACATCAAGCACGAATCTGTGTTAAAACGTTTGCTACACACCATGCAAAAGAATTGTCTTCTGTGTTTATGAAGCAGCAGGTGGATCTTCAGGTGGCTCTGGTCTTTGAAACGCTTCGCACAATACTGACATGAAATGGGCCATTCACGTGTATGGACTATCATATGCTTCCTCATTGAACTTTGAAGACTGAACTGCCTACCACACTCAGGACATGGGTATGCTCTTCCATCAGTATGTGTGACCATATGACATTTCAATTCTGCCACTTTATGAAAGGTTTCTGAACAAACTGAACATGCGTAATCCTTTACATCTGCATGCTTCCTCATATGCTTTTGGAGATTATCATGAGATAGAAAGCATTTAAAGCACTTCAAACAGTAGTGCAATCCTACACCTGACTGTTGTTCTTGTTTCGTCGTATTGCACTCATTTTGGGAATGTTTATGATAATATGAACAAGAGAATGATCTTTCATCTGTGTACTCATCCATGTCTTTTTCCAGTTCAAAATCTTCTTCAAATGATGTGGTGCACCGAGAATTGGAATGACTTTTTTTATTCTCATCTGACAACCTGTAAGTTTGCGGCTTTGCAGCCTCTTCGTGGTGCAAGGCAGATACTGAACTGGAAGTATTGCTCTCCGAGAACTGTTGTCTCATGTCACTAAGGCTAATGTTACTTTCTTCGGCTTTAACGTCACTGAGAGCCTTAACTTCCAAAGGTGATCTAGCATCGTAAAGATTTTGAAAACAATACTCATCTAACATTTCTCTCTTAACAAAATCTACTCCAGACAGTTGCTCAGAGGCGCAATTAACTTCACTTTTCAAATCTGCATCAGAAACAGATGAGCTGACATGTTCATTTCCAGCGTCTGGAGAGCAGAGGTCCAAATTTGTATTCTCTTCCTTAATTACTGTTGCCACGTGATTTATAGACAAGTTATACCTGTCCCTGCGGGCCATAGTTAGCGTATATCAGGCAGGCTGATTGAATGAGTTTCGGTCATCTGAAATAATGATAAATGAGAAATATTTAGCTTACATTACAACAATCATTGCCTTACAAATGGGTCTGATCAGAAATGGGCTCCGTTTATTTATTTGTATCAATCCCAGTTCCTCTTACAACAACTAGGTATGGATAGTAATCAAAATGGTACGGAATATTTCTACTTGTTTTTAATGATTAACTTATGAAAGATTACATCAAAAGAGCAAATTGTAACATCTTTAGACAACCAAGATGTTTCTTTGGTGTCTATTTACAAATAATTTCAAACGATAAATTTTCACACAATAAGGTAAACAACGATTGATAATTTCTTTAGCATTATAATTTCCTGCTTGGTCCATTATAAATTTCTGTGCCTCAAGAATGATGACACTATCCTAGATATGATGCAATTTTCCATAAAATTTATCTATCAATCATGATGTAGATTTCTTGTTGCCTTATTGCGATTCATTTATGTTGGTTTATCGACACCAGCACTTTAGGACAGCAAATAAGAAAGCATGGCTACATTTTGGTCATATGAATATGCTCTCTAACACGATGGATAAACGCAAGTGGGCTGAAATATTATTAAAGCTGAACAAGTGGTCTGAAATATTATTAAAGCTGAAACTACGTTTCTTCACCATTTCAAATTAGATATTTTGTTTCATGGACTGAGAATCAATAAGTACTCAGCTTAGTCTCATCAATCGTCATATCTAGTATCGATCGCTCAGGGAGACATTCTAGGCCAGTAATGCTGTGAATAATTCCCATGACCTGGTCTTCAGTGTACTGTCGTTATTATAAACAATTATAATACATTTTTATATCTAAACAAACCTGTATATAAGAAAAATAACCCTTCCTTCCAATGAAGAAGGCCCGATACTGTGACTACAACTACCCCACCAGTCCCCCCCCCCACATCCACACCGCCCTCCAGCAACACAGCAACAATTGCGTTGTGATGTTTTTACAGGCCACCACAGGTGAGCTGCTGTCTACTTTTTGTAAGGGGTCATCTACTCTATTTCCTACTGAAAAGGCTGAGTTTACATCAATTTGTTACTAGTTTGCGGTATTGTGGAATGTACCCAAACAGCTTATGCTAGAGGGCTATTTCAACAATAATGGTGACAACCTGTTTTCCTCGTAAAATCAAATGCTAAATAAATTAGTTCACTACATTAATTAATTTATTGGCAAACATGACGGATGGGAGTTGTAAAAGTATTCAACAGCACAACTGTATCACAAAGTCAAAAAGGAAAGTTAACATTTATATTCTGTTAGATTTATTAAAAATGTTTAAGTTACTGGGTTTTTAAATGTGTTTAGTGATCAGTTGTGACTTTTCATCAGACTATTATTAACCTGTACTAAATGTGGAACACTGTATTTGGCTTAAAAGTCACTTTAGCAACATTAATTAATTTAATTAAATGTATTCCAGTATTGTGGATATAGCACACTGTAATTTTTCTATCTTTGTGGTTCACTGGGATCTACTTATCATGACATGGAGATCTGTTAATAAATATGTACTAAACATCACACACCAAATGAGAAAAAGTTTCACTCTCAGCAAGAGTTCAACTCAAGAAGTAGTGATGTTATTGAACCATAAATGTGCACAGTGTACATGGGATAGTCACAATCAATTTCTTTTTGCATCAGGGGTGATGATGATTGGTGTTTTATGGCCACTTTTGTGCCCATGGTAGGCTAAATGGGCTGAGCGACCTCCAAAGGTAATGAAGCGAAGTCAAAGATGGACCACCCTTCACATATGCCCACGCCGAGATTCGAACAAGGGTGGTAGTGATCTGTGGTCCAACACACTACCGCTAGACCACAGAGGTGCCCTCAGAGATTTATAGAACTGAAATGACTACAATAATAATATAATCTAAATGAAATGACTACAATAAAAATTTAATCTTTAATAATAATATTTACATGTAATAGCTGATGTGTATTTCCTCAGCATATCAGTAATCTTACTTCAAACTTAGAGTAACCTTCTTACAGGTTATGAGGGTGCTATATAAATTTTGTATATTTATTTTATGGTACTAAATGGATTTAATTTATAATTGTTAGATTTATGTTAATTAATGCTGTTACTAGGCTAGCGTTTGGATAAAATCTTGTTTAGCCAGTTTGGCTAAATAGCCAAAATTCTTTTAGCCAAATGAAAATTTGCAGTCTTGGCACTTACCCATATGTTGCATCTGAACAGTCTATTTTAATTAATTAACCAAGGAAAGGTCATGAACCAGTCAGCTTTTATAAGTCGTGGCTTTGTAAGCTCACTATTTTACCGTTTGTTTCTCTCTCCTTTCGTCCATTCCTGATTTAGCTTTTGATTCATAATTAAGAAATTTATATAAATGTACACACATTTAAAATGACAAACACTAGTCGATAAATTCCTGGCAACAGCAAAATATCAGAATGAACCTG
Source organism: Paralvinella palmiformis (assembly GCA_025642065.1). Classification (NCBI taxonomy): domain Eukaryota; kingdom Metazoa; phylum Annelida; class Polychaeta; order Terebellida; family Alvinellidae; genus Paralvinella; species Paralvinella palmiformis. The sequence goes on along the minus strand of JAODUP010000526.1, from coordinate 209,215 downwards.
TATGGTGAAGCTAAGATTCCACATACGTGGGATGCAATTTGTGTGAGTCCACATAAACGTTTTCAGTATATTTAACCAAAGATGTTCATGCCAAGAACATGGCTAATCAGTCGAAATTGCAGCTTTGTACAACTGATCGACAGCATAATCCTGTTTCTATTGATGAAGTATGCCCCTCATATATCGTACAAGAATATTTCGAGTTATGCTAAACAATCACACTAACCATTCTTATGTGTTCCATCATTAACAACATCAGAGTAGTATATGATAGGAGTCAGGTGAAGTGGGGATGGTTGAAGCATATATAATATTAACCAACCAACCACCCAACATGAAACTTAACATCTACAACACCACACATTTATGATGACATCACAGCTAAAAACGGTGGAAATGTAGAAAGCAAAGAAAACACGATAGGAAGATAATCAGGTCAAGGAGTTACAATTCAACGGTGAGAATCTCCAAATACTGTAGCTTTACCAAAGATCAGTTTGCTCAAAAATTCCACCAAATTGTTCAGGAGAGACTCATCCCTGGTGACATATTCTGGATTCCCCAACCAATTTTATACTAAGGTGCCGCATGAATTGCTTCATGGGACATTTCCGTTTACCTCATTCACAGCCATTTGCAACTGCAGGACAAATCATATGCCGCATCCGGACATATGGAAGCCCTCTCGTCCGTTTACATGCTTTTCCATTTTTGCTGCAATTGCATGCTGGTTATATGGAATTTTAAAGACAATATTCATATATGTGGTATATGCATATGCAACATTGCAGTATGAATGCGTTTTAGGACACACCTCCTGACCTATTTTCCTTGGGAAAGCCTGCCTGGGTTGTAAATTCAGGATTAAACCGTCCGATATGTCCATGTATCGATTCATGCGAATGCAAATCAGTTGAATCCTGATAATGCATGAATATTCGTTTATATGGAAACACACAAATCGTATACCTCATACCACGTATATGGATATATCCATGTGTTTTGGACACCCCCTCACCTTGTAACCTATTTTTCTTGGGAAAGCCTGCCGGGACAGTTGAATCAGATGGTTAAATCCAGAAATTTTTGACTGGAGTTGTAAAATTCTGGCTTCACACACGTAGAATAATGCTCATATGTTTACAGGTTTTCCATTTTTGTTGGATTTGCATAATCTATACATGGAATTGTGAATTTTGCCATTTGGAAATCGGTTTCACCTATGGAGCAAATGGTGATCAACAGCACTAGCCTAGTGTCCTAATCATAGTGCTAATACTTTTTTAATGAAACACAAATTGAACAACATAAATGTTGGTGAAAATTATTAATAAAAATGTGCTGTTAAACATTAAGGCACAGATCTATATAGTTCTAGTCTGTGTCCGACAAATAAGGGCGCCTCTGTGGTCTAGTTGGTAGCACATTGGACAACAGATCACTACTACCTGATTTCGAATCTTGGCATGGGTATAGCTGAAGGGAGTTTCATCTTTGACTGTACTTCATAACCTTTGGAGGTAGCTGGACCCATTTAGCCTATCAGGTGCACAAAAGTGGCCATAAAACTTCAATCATACACAAATGTATAACCTGGTGTTCTTTGCCGAATCAGGCACAGTTTTGTACTGACTAGTAAAAAAAATTATAGTTTTAATAACTAGTAAATTTTTGTTGGGCTAGTTAGAAATTTGGTAGCCATCGGGCAAGTGAGATGCAGAAATATTTTCCTAGCCCTGGTTGACCATTGGTTGGTTACTCTGTTCCTTATATCTGGCATTTCATTTTCATATATAAAATAAAGTGTTTTTGTGGGACAAATGTTAGACATCGCAGTATATTAAAGTTTGTGTTTACATGTATCACTGAGTTGGCATGCCATGTGGCTCATTAACTATGCGATAGGATATGCGTGCATGCTCGGTGCAGGTGCACCGATTAGATTAGCGGCAATGTCATGGACAACAATGTATGTTTGCTTCAGATCAGATTCAAAAATGTATCAGTTTATTTTAATATTTAGCTGTCAATACACCAAATTATTTGCTATATTGACAGCTAATTACATTGAGATAACAAGCTTCAAAATAAATGTTATGAAAAGACTTAAAACTGTCTTTTGACGTTTTAAATGACCAATAAATCCATGTGCTCTCTCTCTCTCCAACATGTGGCTTGTTGTAAACATGTTGATGATGTCTGTACACAGATACGACTGGCCATGTTTTCTCATCATAGAAAGATGAAAATATCCAAAGAATTACTTATGAAAACGCAGGCAGCATAATTCTGCACCCTGATATCCCATTGGCTGAGAATATTTCCATGAATAAATTATTCGATATGAGCTAACGACTAATTGCAATAATGCATTGATTTAAAATGTTAAGAATTTTATGTGAATTCATACATTGTACATTCTTGGAGCAGTGCTCCTTTAAAGGATCGATAATCCATGAAAGAAATTTCAGCGCACAAACAAGTGACGTCACTTATAATGAAAAATCATCATTATGTAATAAGCAGATTATCTTTGCACATCTTCATGCTCATTTATAACTAAACTACACCTACATAATATGACCAAACAATATTGTATTTGGCTAAAACAAAATGACTCCTTTTTGCCAAACTGACCCAAGAGAATTTAGGTCTAGCGCTAACCCAGGATATATGAACCTTAATAGTTATAATATGCTGTTTGATTTGAATACAGGTCATTTTGGGATGAGACCAAATTGGGACTATTATTATATTTACCACATAAAACAATATTGATATACCAGGAAACATGTAAGTTATATAACTTTCTATATTAAATAATATTTTTTATTGAGTTTTAACACCTCCATAAATGAAGAAACATAACTTACATTATGATAAAACATTCCTAATGATGAATTGCCTATAATCGTGATTAATGTAATTGGATGTACTTGTATTTGAATTGATCACAACACTTCATCTGGATATCTTAAAAGACAACTGGAGCAATTATTGATTGCGTGTACTTGTTTTTATCAATCAACGGTTGGTGTGGTTTCAATTAAATATACACAAATTCAATGGAGTAAATTGTGTATTCAAGCTATATAAACACAGCTTCAGATTTTATTCACATTCAAATCACCATTGTGATGAAAATTAAAAGATGGGTAACCCATGCCTTATATGTACGAGTTAGGGGAGTGAGTAGAAATAGCAAAGCCCAGGAATGCGATGGTTGCCAAAGGTGGTGTCACATCAGATGTGGTATACAATGTAATATGCTCATATTATCTGGAGGTGTTGCCACGGATACCGGAAATGTGCTACACCAATAGCTATAAAATTGTGCTTACAGGTCCAGGCCTTAATACTACTTCACATAATAAATAAGTAGCAGACACATTATATAGATGTCTAGACTAAATCTATATTATAGTAGTCTAGTGCCATACTATAGTATAGTATGGCACTAGGGTCAGTGGTAACCTCGGACTTCGGTAATTTTGGACTGGTAACCTCGGCCCTCATGAATTATAGTAATCTCGGCCCCTAGACATTTATAGCTATTTTTGACTTGTAGCTTGCCTAATATGTTGGTATATACTAGGGATATGTGGATAGTGATGATAATATATGCTAATAAAATAAATATGTTTATGCATTATGCATACATTGCCAGTGAAATGTTTGTGAATTTAAATATACCATGTTGTGTATGTGTTCGTGTATATTCTTTAGTAAACCGCATTACCACAATAAATCAATATATAAACAATACCATATGTAATTGCATGTTCATTTTCAAAATAATCCATTCATAAACCAGTCCGAAATTACCGAAGTCCGAGGTTACTGTAATTCTGGCACTAGATCTAGACCCTAATTTCGCCCAGTCCCAAATTTCGACCGTCTGACATTTAACTTTGATTAACTATAAGTAACAACTAAGTTCCCACAGGACAGCTATATATGACGTAAGTAATAAAGTAAGTCACTGAACTTAATTTCTTTCCAGCGCAACACCAACAGTGAGCGAAAATACAGTCACTGTCGGTGAGTACACTACTTTGCATTTTTAAATATTCTCCAAATCGTTTTCATTTAAGAATTAGCGCTTATCACCTTATGCTTATGGGACAAAGTTAACGACGTAGACTCTAAATTACCTGTGCAGAATTTTCTAAATGTTCTGCATGTTGACTAGATCTACTTGTACACACATTTGATCCCGTAACTCGTATTTCGATGTAAATATTTGCTTTAGTCAGATAAGTGTCCTTGACCTTGAGTTGACACCAGGACCGGGTGGTCGGAATTGGGGAACTAAAATTAGAACCTGATAGGCTGATATCGACCTCTCACTTTTTCTCCAGTTTTGTTTAGAAATATAATGATAGATATATAGACCTGCTTTAAATATATACATAATTCAGTTCACAAACCTTTACCGCAGTGGCTTCGCAATACGTGAGCCAAATGTTGACCCGTAGTCTCAACGTACGTGAGTCATTATGCACATGCGTATGTTTTTATTTCCAGGTATGCGAATTATAGTTTTAATGGCATTTGGCCGTATTTTTAGTACTGGGGTCTAAACGTACGTGGGTTTTTTTCGTGCGTGCGTATTGATATACATAAGTTCTACAACTACAAGACGTACTACTGCTGTATCTTAGACTCAACTTAAAAGTATTGGAATTTTGTAGCCGTTTAACTGATTAAAGTTGTACACTATAGTAGTGTAATGTCGGAATAGTTTTATTAACTAAATCAACAAACGTAAATGACAAGATAGACACTAGCTCAGTCATTATCATTTCAAAAACAGATGCGTACGCATCCTCACGCAAAAACAGATGCGCGCTCATTATGACATACGTTTAGACTACGGGTCTAAACGTCCTGCTCACGTACGTATAGACACTTTGAACTTTTATATCATGGCAGGTGTAGGTCTACAAGGAATCAATCATTTTTGTATGGATCTTAACAGTGGAATTTCTCCTTATTTGAGATAATTCTATTGAAAAACAGCACTATGAAAACATGTATAGAGCTAGTCCACATTTTACTCAAACAGGTTATTCCTCATCTATACTTGTTTTAGTATAGGATTAACTATTTATTGAGTGCAACTACTATCTTATCTTGTTTATAAGGAAACCATTTAATTCATTAAGAGATTCTGGCTATTTCAAGCCAGTTCTCACTGGCTAGAGAAGGGTAGTCGATATTGGGATCAGGACTCTCCATGTTAGGGCTACTGTGCCGGAATTTGACCCTTGGAATTTGCATTGGGAAACTAAACACTCCATACAAGTACGGTCCACAATAATATCAGAGAGCTTAAATATAGAGAGGCGTTACTCTTGCCGCGCCATGTTGAATTTTGAACCAAACCAGTGTGATCACGTACATGTGTGTCGCATGGTTGAAATGAATTGACAATACTAGTACTATATGTTACATGATTACATACTCTTTTGTTAATTAACACTTTAATTGTACACACGTGATATCGGGAAAAAAACGAAGGTCGAAACTGTAACTAAATAATTAAGTGATTTCATCATAGCCTACAATTTGCGATCAATTCACAGCTGATCAGAAAATAATTGAACGTGGTTTAGGTTATTTCACAGCTTTGTATGTGGAAGGCGTATTTTTCACAAGCTTTTTTAATGAAACCAATTGCTAGCGTTTAAAAATAAATATGGATGCAGGTGATCATGTAAATACTCAGCTACTTATAATTACTGTAATTAGGGAAAACTTATCTGATTATAGTAATGTAACCCTAAGTCCAATTATATTATTAACAATAACAAAGTACAATAATAATAATAATAATAATAATAATAAATCTTTATTTCAGACTCTCAGTCCATAGTAATACAATACAAGTAACTAATTATCATAGTAAAAAAGAGATTATGTACAACATCAGGCAGGTCATTTTACATAACATAAAACAAGTTATCAGTGGGGCATAAACATAATTAAAACAGAGGATATACTGATCATAGAATATCATTTGCTAGTGTGTGAAGTATTAATCCAGTAGCCACAGATAAGAGAAGACAACTGAACAGAAGATAAAATAACACTCATAATAATGCTATTTGGACTGGAATGAAGCCTATGGATAAAATTGGTAATATGTTTCCTTTGTAATTCTTTGTATAGCTCCAGCGCATAACATCTTCAGTGGCTCCAGTACATGTAACTGTAAGCTTATGTATATCTGACATACTCATTTAGCGATTAATAGGTTGATATTGTTCAATAAAATTTAACAAGATTTTGTCTGAAACAAATATACATCTAGATAGATCTTGCTCGGGCCTACTGCTTGGGTCATGTCAAGTAGGGGCGTGTCTACTTCAAATTGTTATGATAATTTTTTATATATCCTTAATTTAAAAAAGTCAAATCATATCTAATTTTTACACTAGCTTTCATTTCTTTCGGGAATGTCTTTATTTGTGCATACTTTTCATTTTGCTTGTAGTTCGGGGAGTATCCCCAGGCTGTCGCTTGTTTGGCACAGCCTACTTTTCATGTTACTGCAGCCGAAAGCGTCGCAGAATGAATCAGCGCCATTAGGCGCCATGTTAACGAAGGGAGCTGTCCGTGATAATCTGCCTCAGGTCGCCAGAGGCGCTGGGCTCCTTGAATTCAAAATGGCGCCTCATGTTAAAACGGGAAGTAACACGTATTGTTATAAACAAACAGTCTTTGCTTGCTTGTAGTTCGGGGAGAATCCCCAGGCTGTCGCTTATTCGGCACAGCCTCTATGTTGGAGTGGTTGAGAACCTCCTCCCTCACCACTTACAGGGGAGCAGTACGGAAAGATGGAGCCGAAATACCCTGCCAGAGTGTTTTAGGTCCTGAGGGGTTTTTAACGTTCCCCTTTATTTGAAATAATTCAATTGAGACGGCAGCGCCATTTAACGTGGTCAGCCACCCACGATGTTGTGAGCCGAGAAATTAATCTCTGGAAAAGTTTCGACCTCTTCCGAGGTTCGAACCTGTGACCGTTGGCACCAACTGCTGGGTGCTTAACCGCTAGGCCACCGGAGCTCACTTGCTAGCCTTTAGTAACTTGTTGAAGTTTGGGGTAGAGACCCCTGGCTGTCGCCTATTGGGCACAGCCACCTGGTGTTGACTTCTGTTGTTATGACGATTGGTGAACTGGGAGTTGTTTAACATGGTGGCACCTCAGTTTACTATAAAAGTCACTTTCGGGGGAGAAAAAACCTTACTAATTGCGTGGTTGGACCTAAAACCTCCTCCTACTATAATGTCGCGGCCGGGATCCGAACCTCCGGCCTCCCGAACAGCATGGACTATGGTACGGTCTGATCTGTCCTTGGTATATGTAGGGATCTTTGTGGAGAAGTGGAGTTATGATGTCTGGTAGGTTTAGGTTTTGTTGTTCGGGGAGAATCCCCAGGCTGTCGCTTAATCAGCACAGCCTCTATGTTGGAGTGGTTGAGAAACCTCCTCCCCCCACCACTCACAGGGGAACAGTACGGAAAGATGGAGCCGAAATACCCTGAGGGTGGTCACTGCCAGAGTGTTTTACGTCCCAGTCGAGACGGCAGCGCCATTTAACGTGGTCAGCCACCCACAATATAGTGAGCCGAGAAATTAATCCCTGGAAAAGTTTCGACCTCTTACGGGGTTCGAACCTGCGACCGTTGGCAGCAAGTGCCGGGTGCTTAACCGCCAGGCCACCGGAGCTCACTGGAGATGTTTGGTAGGAATGTTGATTTCCTTACGAGCAATGCTGCTAGGTGGCGGTCTGGAAGTTTGTGGTCTTCCGGGCTGAGATGGCCTTTAATTATTCTTCGGTGCACTTAGATTAATTATCTAAGCAGCCTTATTTATAGCTATTTTTCAATTGCTGTATCTTTCTTCAAAGCAATACTATATAAACTATATAACCAAATTGTCACTGTCTTCAAATGCTAGTTTTTACAACGGGCAGCCGTCACGAAGCGACTACTATTAAAACTGTTTAGCTTAATTGCTATTAAAAGACTGACATCTGTGCTGAAGTAGACCGTAATAGCGGGTCATAGCTTCGGTACTGTTTAAACTATGTTATCATTTTCAAACCTCACCTAATGTCTGCTATTCTAACTATTGTAGTAATAAAGTTCTTAAATTTTATTTATGACAAGCAGATTAGAGCTAATCTTGAATGCCATAGCACCAACTGGACATAACTGGAGCTAGGAGAGATAATTCTATTCCCACATACAACCAAGGTGAATTTTATATGCAACTAAAGTTGTTATATAAAACACACCAACCGCCCGAGCCGTGTCCAATGCCACCGCTCGAGATGCGATGCAGTGTTTCTATTCCTGAGTCAGGAGTACTTATAATGCTTTAAGAGCGTACTGTGTCTGCTACAGTCATTTAAATGCTGGATAACCAGGCCAAACACCTAAACGGCGTCCCTCCAAAGACGCAAATAGTACATGGAATATACAGCTCTAGATCAACTTTTCTTGAATGCGGGAATCGGGAAATATGGTCTCCATGCACAGAAAACGGAACTTTCTCAACCGCAGCATAATATGCCCTTTTATGCCAGGCTTCCTTGTGTATATATTCGTGAAGTATCTCAATTGACTCAGTGTAATATCTACACATCTTCCGGATACTGAAATATTCACTCACCTTATCTTACCCGACCACTCATACATAACCCTACCATATATTCTCTCTCTCGCGTGCTCTGTGTGTGTGTGTTTGTTTGTTTGTGTATGTGTGTGTGTGTCTCTCTCTCTCTTCTCTCTCTCTCTCTCTCTCTCTATCTTGCTCTGTGTCTATCTATCTATCTATCTCTTCAATACACACACACAATATATATATATATATATATATATATATATATATATATATATATCCCCCCTCTCTCTGTTGTTGTTGCGATGACGTTTCAGTCCATGTCTAGATAATGTAGGAGCAATTGTCTTCTGATCCTATTTCATGATCTTTGACGTCTAACTATTTCATGCTATTTTTTTATCTGCGTTTTAATGCTATCACATATATTGGTTTATCAAAATTTCATATCCCAGTGTCTACGCACGGACTTTAACATTTACAACGGGTCAATCAGAAACACACACACACACACACACACACACACACACACACACATATATATATATATATATATATAAGTTAGTTTTATATGGAGACACAGATAATTAGATCAATGGGTAGAATATATCAAAGGCTAGTCCAATATTGGCCTAACAACAACTGTAACTATGACAACAGAGAGAAAGATAAGGTGTTATTTTGGAGAGAACCACATCCACAAATCATCACAGAATGAGACATCGGGTTTTCACATTCTAGCTGGTAAACTGCTAATTCTAGTAATGTTGTATATGTCTGTTGAAAATAAACTCTTTTCAAAAAGATCAACTGAAAAGAAAACAAATATTCCATATTTTTGTCAGACTATTTTATTGTATTAAGATCTTTAGCCAATCTTTATTCTGTTCAATCTAAAACTATTCTGCAACCCATTCGGGTATTTTAATAATTATATGCAGACCACCATATTTGTTGTTGTGCCTGATTGTGTATGCTTTTTCTACTCTATGAAGATGTTTTGAGTGTTGTCACAAAATACTAAGATAAACAGATTTATATAAGATAGCGAATTATATGTAATGTTTTATGCATTCTGATCACAGACACTGATATTCGCCAAACTTGCACTGATTGACCCGTAGGACTTGTTTTTCACTTGTTTACTGATATCCTGAGGCTTTAGATGGTTTACTTTCAAACCAAAATCAACTGTTAGATTGATATCATACTGGATATTATAAAGTTAACACTTCTTATCGTGTATTTGATCACTTGCAATCATATTAAGCCAATAATACAATATGCAATCACAGGACACACACTAACAAACACACATCACTCACTGACTCATATACACACACACACACACATACACACACACACACATATATATATATATATATATATATTCGAGTTCAGTATTTTCATAAGCAAAACCTTATATATCCACATCTTCAAACATTACATGTATCTTTTGTTTTAAATTAACAGTACACACTTTACACATGTTTGTATCTAAAAACAAAACAAAAATCGTCGAGTTTCCTTCCTATTAGTTTGACCTCTATCTGAAAACAAAAGAATAATCATCTTCACGATTTTGTGTCGTAAATAAACATATTGTTATATACATGTATACGTAAGATATGAAACTTAGAATTATGTATGTGAAGCGAGGAAGGTAAATAGGCATATACATACTTCATATAATTTAAAAATTGCTATGTAATACGATAGATAACACCTAGTCAATATACTGTAACTGACACACACACACACACACACACACACACACACACACACACACACACACACACACACACACACGTACGCACAAACACATACACACACACATATCTGCATATATGTAATATATTTAAACATTTGGCAGTTGCTGGCGTTATTTGCATACTGCGCCACGAAAATTGCACCCGCACTTTCTATGTGGAATACATGTCTCAGCAAGAAAAGTCGCCACTCTGGATTCAGTCCCCTGAAGAAACGTCCAGAGTTTGAATTCACGGTTCGAGATTCTCTGTGCCTGTGCCTTATAATACACAGCTAAAAAAAACACACACACACATTTGAGAGGCCTTCAACAAATAGTGTCTGTATATATTAGCCATTTATGGAGATTTTAACAAATAAATTTCGTGTGTTTATTATATATATATATATATATATATATATATCATCTGTTTATGTATTAACCAAAACTGTCATTCACAACAAAATTTACATGTATCCATTATGAAGTAAATCGATAATTAATAGCTTTAAACTCCGTTAACGATTTTAAAAATTACCCAGAAAGTAACATATTAATGAGAACTTCCGCTTCTTTTAGGCAAAACAGCACTCATTTATTACTTAGCACTAAAAATAGTACAAGAGCCCCCCATATATATATATATATATATATATATATATATATATGGCAAACAATATATAATATCACCAAAAGAGGGGTGTTCAAAAACCCAAACAGTGGTATGGAAGGTTCCCGTATATATTCACCTTTTTCCATAATCGTTTGTGATCTTGTCAAATTCCTTTACATTAATCGATGATAAAGCCATTGATTTGAACGATTGATTTCACCAGAAGATTCAAATTATGATGCATAATCTCCGATCAATTAGTAACCCTGGTTTATCTAGTGTTTGTACGCCATTATATATGTGCAATATGAATACCTACTATATAACCTTTATCAAATAACTAAATTCAATGAAGTGCTCAAGCGAGTTTTATGTCATAATCTATACTATGAATGTACTTAATTATTAGTTGTATCAGTGTTGGAAATTCCCTCAAAAAATCATCAGACACCAGGCGAGGCAAGTCCTAAAAGTTCTCAGCCCCGATGAAAAGTTGCCGGCCCAGGTACCGCAAGAGAATAGCAGCCCAGAAACCACAAAACAAGCTGAACGTGCACGAAAACAGTTAGGGGCAATGTATAGGCTAAAAATAATAGTACAGGGGCAAGGGAGCATAACAGTTTATCTTTTATGCATGATGGGGTAAATAAGTGTCAATGGAAATGGGTTTACAAATGTAGGTGTGGCGAGGTAAAGAAAAAGATATAGCCCTCAGCTTATT